>JALMGJ010000037.1:5608977-5986477 GCA_023362775.1 Charina bottae | reverse complement strand
GGAAGAGGAAGAGAAGAAGATAGATAAGGAGGAGAAGGAGAAGGAGATAGATGAGAGGAAAAGGAGAAGGAAGAGGAGGAGGAGGAGGAAGAGGAGAAGATAGATAGATGAGGAGAGGAGGAGGAGGAGGAGATAGATGAGAGGAGGAGGAGAAGAGGAGGAGGAGGAGGAGGAAGAAGAGGAGAAGAAGATAGATGAGGAGAAGGAGAAGGAGATAGATGAGAGGAGGAGGAGGAGGAGGAAGAGGAAGAGGAAGAGAAGAAGATAGATAAGGAGGAGAAGGAGAAGGAGATAGATGAGAGGAAAAGGAGAAGGAAGAGGAGGAGGAGGAGGAAGAGGAGAAGATGATAGATAGATAGATAGATAGATAGATAGATAGATAGAGAGGAGAGGAGAGGAGAGGAGAGGAGAGGAGGAGGAAGAGAAGAAGATAGATGAGGAGAAGGAGAAGGAGAAGGGGATAGATGAGAGGAAAAGGAGAAGGAAGAGGAGGAGGAGGAGGAAGAGGAGAAGATAGATGAGAGGAGGAGGAGGAGGAGGAGGAAGAGGAAGAGGAAGAGAAGAAGATAGATAAGGAGGAGAAGGAGAAGGAGATAGATGAGAGGAAAAGGAGAAGGAAGAGGAGGAGGAGGAGGAAGAGGAGAAGATAGATAGATGAGGAGAGGAGGAGGAGGAGGAGATAGATGAGAGGAGGAGGAGAAGAGGAGGAGGAGGAGGAGGAAGAAGAGGAGAAGAAGATAGATGAGGAGAAGGAGAAGGAGATAGATGAGAGGAGGAGGAGGAGGAGGAAGAGGAAGAGGAAGAGAAGAAGATAGATAAGGAGGAGAAGGAGAAGAAGATAGATGAGAGGAAAAGGAGAAGGAAGAGGAGGAGGAGGAGGAAGAGGAGAAGATGATAGATAGATAGATAGATAGATAGATAGATAGATAGATAGATAGAGAGGAGAGGAGAGGAGAGGAGAGGAGAGGAGAGGAGAGGAGAGGAGGAGGAAGAGAAGAAGATAGATGAGGAGAAGGAGAAGGAGAAGGGGATAGATGAGAGGAAAAGGAGAAGGAAGAGGAGGAGGAGGAGGAAGAGGAGAAGATAGATGAGAGGAGGAGGAGGAGGAGGAGGAAGAGGAAGAGGAAGAGAAGAAGATAGATAAGGAGGAGAAGGAGAAGGAGATAGATGAGAGGAAAAGGAGAAGGAAGAGGAGGAGGAGGAGGAAGAGGAGAAGATAGATAGATGAGGAGAGGAGGAGGAGGAGGAGATAGATGAGAGGAGGAGGAGAAGAGGAGGAGGAGGAGGAGGAAGAAGAGGAGAAGAAGATAGATGAGGAGAAGGAGAAGGAGATAGATGAGAGGAGGAGGAGGAGGAGGAAGAGGAAGAGGAAGAGAAGAAGATAGATAAGGAGGAGAAGGAGAAGGAGATAGATGAGAGGAAAAGGAGAAGGAAGAGGAGGAGGAGGAGGAAGAGGAGAAGATAGATGAGAGGAGAAGGAGGAGGAGGAGGAGGAGGAAGAGGAAGAGGAAGAGAAGAAGATAGATAAGGAGGAGAAGGAGAAGGAGATAGATGAGAGGAAAAGGAGAAGGAAGAGGAGGAGGAGGAGGAAGAGGAGAAGATAGATAGATGAGGAGAGGAGGAGGAGGAGATAGATGAGGAGGAGGAGAAGAGGAGGAGGAAGAAGAGGAGAAGAAGATAGATGAGGAGGAGAAGGAGAAGGAGATAGATGAGAGGAGAAGAAAGAGGAGGAGGAGGAGGAGGAAGAGAAGAAGATAGATAAGGAGGAGAAGGAGAAGGAGATAGATGAGAGGAAAAGGAGAAGGAAGAGGAGGAGGAGGAGGAAGAGGAGAAGATAGATAGATAAGGAGAGGAGGAGGAGGAGGAGGAGGAGATAGATGAGAGGAGGAGGAGGAGAGGAGGAGGAGGAGGAGGAGGAAGAAGAGGCGAAGATAGATAGATGAGGAGAGGAGGAGGAGGAGGAGGAGATAGATGAGAGGAGGAGGAGAAGAGGAGGAGGAGGAGGAAGAGGAGAAGATAGATAGATGAGGAGAGGAGGAGGAGGAGGAGGAGGAGATAGATGAGAGGAGGAGGAGAAGAGGAGGAGGAGGAGGAGGAGGAAGAAGAGGCGAAGATAGATAGATGAGGAGAGGAGGAGGAGGAGGAGGAGAAAGATGAGAGGAGGAGGAGGAGGAGGAGGAAGAGGAAGAGGAAGAGAAGAAGATAGATAAGGAGGAGAAGGAGAAGGAGAAAGCACAAACAACGTAAGAACATAAACAGTGCCCTGCTGGATCGGCCCCCTGGCCCATCTGGTCCAGCCATCTGTTGTCCCAGTGGCCCACCAACTACCCAGGGAGGCCCACAAGTTTCCCAGCAGATGGCCTTCAGGGGCAGCCCCACTGCCATCAAGGCTAAGAGCCACTGATCCCCATGACTTCCATGAGTGGGTCCAACCCATTTTTTTGAAGCCAACCAAGCTGGTGGCCAGCACCACATCTCATGGTAGCGAATTCCAATGTTTTTTTCTGGGAGTTGAAGTCCGCACATCTTAAAGTTGTCAAGGTTGAGAAACACTGGGCTAGCCTGTCTGCCTCCAATTCTCTCGCTGACTCCTTTGACTTTATGTCAGGATAAATTCTTTTAATTGAATTATATAGAAAATGCATTTGTACAAACAAAGAACAAATTTATAAAACTTTCAAAAATTCAGTGGGTTGTCATCACATTTAGCAACAATTTGAGATACAGTTACAGCTGAGTGAATTATGCACCAGTGTTTTTTCCCCCCTGACTTTGGCCCTGGGACTTGAAACACTGCAACATCAGGCAACTTCTAGCATGTTTAGAATGCCTTGTTATGTTTTCAAATGCCCTGGAAATCACACCCAACTGAGCAGAGGCTACACTGGAAACCCTAGGTTGTTTCTGATAAATGGGTGTTTTCACATGCTCTCAACACTTCCACCTCAAAAGGGCTGCAGTTTGCTCACTATAGTAAAGGTAAAGGTTCCCCCCGCACATTTGTGCAGTCGTGTCTGACTCTAGGGGCCGGTGCTTATCTCCGTTTGAGCCAGCATTGTCTGGAGATGCTTCCACGGTCATGTGGCTGCATGACGCGCGCGGAACGCTGCTACCTTCCCACCGAAGTGGTACCTATTTATCTGCTTGCATTTGCATGCTTTCGAATTGCTAGGTTGGCAAGAGCTGGGGCTAGTGCGGGAGCTCACTCCGCACGCAGGGCTAGGGATTCGAACCTCCGAACTTGCAATCTTCCAATCGACAAGCCTGGCATCTTACCCACTGAGTCACCACACCCCTTGTTGGGGGGAACCTTTACCTTTACCTTTACCTTTAATATGCTGCACTTTTAGCATATGACTCCTTGTAGATTGCTTAATTCTAGTTTTACTCCAGAGGAAGAGCAGCAATCATTTAAAATGTCATAACAATTAAAAAATAATAATAACAGAGTTTTACCAAAAGTCTTTTATGCCTGAAAGGTGCTGTTGTGGGGAAAACAGAATTTTCCTGGTATTTTGTGGGCAAAATGAATGTGGAGGATAGACAGGAGAAAGGGGCCAGATTTCCTGATCTGCAGAATCTGCAAAGGGTGGTTTTTAAAATTCCCCTCTTCCTCAACCAGTCTTTGAAACCACAGACATTGGGGGTGGGGAGAAAAAATGGTAATTACATGAGGAATTAATCATGTCATCTTCCTGTTGACCTATTATAAGCATCTGTACTAATTCTGTTTTCTAATGTCTGTAGCTTGAATCATGTCAACTGGATTTCTATTTTCTCAGTGGAAACGTTTCGCTCCTTATCCAAGGAGCTTCTTCAGTCTGAGCAAAGTTGGTAAGGGAATCCTTACCAACTTTGCTCAGACTGAAGAAGCTCCTTGGATAAGGAGCGAAACGTTTCCACTGAGAAAATAGAAATCCAGTTGACATGATTCAAGCTACAGACAATTCCACCTGGATGACTGAGAACCTTCATAGACATCTGTTTTCTAATGTTGATGGAATTAATGCCACAATTAACTCTGCCAATTCTGTCTCAAAATATTTAGCTGGCAGATACGTTGTGAAGAGAGCTAGAGGAATTCTGCAGCTTATTTTTAGCATTTATGTGATTTATCTGAACCTCAGTCCAGAAGGATTTAAGGGGATATATTTAAGAATATCCTTATATCCCCTGGCATTTACAGGTAGTCCTCGCTTAACAACCATTTGTTTAGTGATGGTTTGTTCTTTCATGTTCTTCCATGATCCTCACTCTCAAATGCCAAAGATTTGATCCTGAATTCCCACTGAAATGGTTAATGTGCTTTAAGTGGTGCCAGTTTCCGTTGGGTCTTAATTATTATTTTTATAATAATTACATTTATAGACCACTGAATCCCTAAGGCAGAGCTTTCCAAACTGTGTGTCGCAACACAAAAGTGTGTCACCACACACAGCGTGGTGTGTCGCCACACCACCCGGAAGCGGCAGCGCGCACGGCGGCAGCGGCAGCAGCGCGGGATCAGTGCTTCCGCGTTTTAGCAGAGGCTGCTGCCGTTGCCGCCACCCGCACACACACCCGCACTGCCGCTGTGCGCGCGCCCACCGCTGCCGCTGGTGTGTCGCCAGCGGCGGCACTTTGGAAAGCCCTTCCCTAAGGACTCTCGGCAATGTATTGCTAAGGTACGTAAGAAACACTATACAATAAACAAAAGGCAATAATTAAGATACATATGACTTATACCATAAACCATATATAATAAAGCAGTGTTTCTCAACCTCAGCAACTTTAAGACGTGCGGACGTCAACTCCCAGAATTCCCCAGGGCCTGCACGGGCTGGGGAATCCTGGGAGTTGAAGTCTGCACATCTTAAAGCTGCTGAGGTTGAGAAACACTGCAATAAAGTCTACAAATACTCATTAAAAAATGAGTTACGGCGTTTTAACTATATCAAACTGTCACTAAACCAAGATCGGGCCAAGACATCAATGCCTTCCAGAAGATCTGTAGAAGGTGGTCAAGGTGAGAGCCAACCAATGTCTACCGGCAAGGAAACCGCTCCGAAGAACCGGTCCAGCCACCAAGAAGCAGGACCGTCACACTTTGGTCCCTCTCACTGCCTTAAAACGGGGCACCACTCATATTTCATCGACATGTTGGCACCACTCATAGTTTACCTGGGTAGATTAAATCAGCTGGACGGATTCACAGTGGCTCTACAAGAGACTAAGCAGGAGCTTTCAAAACTTTTCATGTTGGTGACACACTTTTTAGACATGCATCATTTCGCGACACACTCCTACAGCAGGGCACAAGGCAGGCACTAGGACCTGCGTGGAATCCTGGCAGGGCAGGTGTGGAGGCAGCAGGGCACAAGGCAGGCACTAGGACCTGCGCGGAATCCTGGCAGGGCAGGTTTGGAGGCAGCAGGGCACAAGGCAGGCACTAGGACCTGCGCGGAATCCAGGCAGGGCAGGTGTGGAGGCAGCAGGGAACAAGGCAGGCACTAGGACCTGCATGGAATCCTGGCAGGGCAGGTGTGGAGGCAGCCAGGCACAAGGCAGGCACTAGGACCTGTGTGGAATCACAGCTGGTTTGGAGGCAGCAGCAGCCGAGACACACCCAGACACTGCAGCCGACACACTAACGTGTCCCGACACACAGTTTGGAAAGCTTTGGACTAAGCACACACACATACACACAAACAGGTAAAGGTAAAGGTTTCCCCCGCACATTTGTGAAGTTGTGTCCGACTCTAGGGGCCAGTGCTCATCTCCGTTCGTTAGCCGAAGAGCCAGTGTTGTCCGAAGGCGCTTCCACGGTCATGTGGCCGGCATGATGCACGCAGAACGCTGTTGCCTACCCACCGAAGTGGTACCTATTAATCTACTTGCATTTGCATGCTTTCGAATTGCTAGGTTGGCAAGAGCTGGGGGGAGTGCGGGAGCTCACTTCGTCACGCGGGGCTAGGGATTCGAACCTCAGAACTTGCGACCTTCCGATCGACAAGCCTGGCGTCTTACCCGTTGAGCCCCCACACCCCCCTCACACACAAAATGTTCACTCAAATGCAGCCCGTTTTTTATCACCATAGCCTTGCCTCTTGATCAGAGATTCCAGGACATTTTTTTTAAAAAAACTAACAGGTTCTGTAGCCTGAAAAGGTTGGAAAAACCCCTGCTGTAGATACCTGGGCACCACGTTGCGTTGGTCTTTAGAAGTTACTTCCAGCCCTGGATAAACCATTGGAAAAATCACATGGAATTTTGTTTTTATATATGATAACCACAGTGAGACTTTTATATGCTCAAAGGTGGAAAGACTCGATCTTACCTACAATGGAAGAATGGACGGTAAAGTTGATGGAGTTGGCTGAGATGGCAAAATGGACAGCTTTGATTAGAGAAAAGACGTTGACTAATTTTATGGCGAATTGGAAGCCCTTTTGGACTTCTTGCGTGAAACAGAAAAGAATGAAATTATGATATATGGATCTGATGATTAATATTACAAGCTGACAATGAAAAAAAGGAATGTTAAGTTGTAACCTTAGAGTAAGAGTTTAATGTAAGTTTTACCTATATCTGTTGTAAAGAAGTCGGGAGTTATTCCTTTTTCTATTTCTGTTCTTTTTTTTTTTTTTCCATGCACGTCTGCTTTTTCTCTTTATTAGTTTCTGTTATTTATTTATTTTATTTATTTATTTAGTACATTTATATCCCGCCCATCTCCCCCAAAAAGAGGGACCCTGGGCGGTTCACAACAAATTTAAAAGAATTAAAACAATAAATATCAATAATAACAATATAAAATTACATATATGTATATATATATACACACACAGAGACACACACACACACACATATATATATACACATACATACATACATACATACATACATACATACATACATACATACAGCATCATATAATTTGATCCAAAAGTGGTAGATCTTATTCCACTGATCAACAAGGCTGGTCGAAACAGATCTAAGGGGCCAGCCAACCCCAAGACTGGCTATTCCCCTCCCCTCCCCACGCCTGATGACATAGCCAGGTCTTCAAGTTTTTTCTAAAGTCCAGGAGAGAGGGGGCCGATCTTATTTCCCGGGGAAGAATATTCCAAAGGGTACTGCAGAGAAGGCACGCCTCCTAGACCCCGTCAGGTGGAACTCTCTTGCCGACGGGGTTCGTAGCGTGCCCTCTCTGCAGGACCGGGTGGGACGGGTTGATTGAACGGGGATGAGCCGGTCCTTCAGGTAACCTGGACCCATGCCATGTAGGGCTTTAAAGGTAATAACCAACACCTTGAATTGAATCCGGAAGCAAACTGGGACCCAATGCAGCTCACGGAGCAAAGGTGTTATATGTGCCGATCTTGAGGCACCTAAAATGGCCCGCGCGGCCGCATTTTGAACCAGCTGAAGCTTCCGGACGCTCCTCAAGGGTAGCCCCATGTAGAGCGCATTACAATAGTCTATCTGGGAGATGACCAGGGCATGAGTGACTGTTCGAAGGGCCTGTTAGATTGTATCTCTTTGTTTTAAAACTTAATAAAGTTATTTTTAAAAAAAGAAGTTGCTTCCTGAACTTCGAATTGTACCCAGAAGCCTGTTGTCAATCTTCGGAGCACAGAACTGATGCGCTTCGACCAGCAAATGCCAGTCACGCAATGGCCGTGCACCTTGAACCAGCTGCAGCATCCGTGGGATCTTCAAATGCGGCCCCGTGTGGAGTGTGTTGAGGTAGCCAAACACGTGGCAACAAGGGCACAAGTAATTGTCCCTCCCCTTCGAGGGAGACAGATACATGAGAGTGACACGGCGATATTCAGTCACAGGCCAGGCTGAAAGTTCCAGCCCATTTGGATCTCAAAAGAGATGCATTGAGTGTCTCTGAAGCTTCAACACACCTAAAAAGGTAAAGGTTCCCCCCACACATTTTGTGCAGTCGTGTCTGACTCTAGGGGCCGGTGCTCATCTCCGTTTGATAGCCGAAGAGCCAGCGTTGTCCGAAGACGCTTCCACGGTCATGTGGCCGCATGACACGCGCGGACCGCTGTTAGCATCCCGCCGAAGCGGTACCTATTTATCTACTTGCATTTGCATGCTTTCGAATTGCTAGGTTGGCAAGAGCTGCGGCGAGTGCGGGAGCTCACTCCGTCACGCGGGGCTAGGGATTCGAACCTCCGAACTTGCGATCTTCCGATCGACAAGCCTGGCGTCTTACCCGCTGAGCCACCACGCCCCCTTTAACACACCTATTTTAGCCTTAAATTGCATCTTCGCTACTACCCCCCTACGCAAAAGGTTGTGCTGTTTCAAATACTCCTGAAATCTGGGGCTGAAATGGCCTACAAGTAGTCATCACTTAACAACCATTTGTTTGGTGACTGTTTGGACTTACAATGGGGCTGAAAAAACCGGCTTATGACTGGTCCTCACATTTACGACCATTGCAGCATCCCCACTGTCATGTGATCACGATTTGGGCGCTTGGCAACCAGTTCGCGTTTATGACCATCGCAACGTCACGTGGTCACGTGATCGCCATTTTCGACCTTCCCGGCCGGCTTCTGGGAAGCAAAATCAATGGGGGGCTGCGTGAGTCGCTTAACAACCATGGTGATTTGCTTAACGACCATCGCAAAAAAGGTTGTAAAATCAGGTCAGATTCGCTTAATGATTGCTTCGCTTAGCAACTGAAATTCTGGTCCCAATTATTGTTGTTAAGCGAGGACTACCTGTAAAATCACAAGTCACAGTCACATTATGTCTTGCTTAATGACTGTGTTGCTTAGCGATGGAGTTGCCAGTTCCAATTGTGGTGGTTAAGTGAGGACTAACCGTACTGGTGTAGGCTTTCATGACTGCTATCTGTTGGGCAGTGTTGGGCTTCAGGGTTTAGTGACCATGGTCTAGACAAGAGATTCCCTGATGTTTTGCCGGCAACTGTGGCTGGCATCTTCAGAGGCAGAGTGGTCTGATTTGTAGACCACAGACAACTGAGCAGGGACTGACTGGGCTCCTGTCTTTTAGCCAGGTGACCTGATTGGCCATTAGCCAAGGTTGTTTCTGATTGGTGCAGGTTGGTGAGGGCTGGTCTCTGATTTATCCTTTGTTCATGCCAGCTTCCGATTGCTCATTTTTGGAATGCTGATTCCTGATTGGTTCTTTGTTTGTGCTGGGTTCTGGTTGGTTAGTCTGAGCAGCTGAGTGGGTCCTTGTCCAGGCAAGTTTCTGATTTGCCCATTTTGGGAGCCCGATTCCTGGTTGGTCCTGCTTTTGGGCAGGATCCTGGTGTGGCACAGGGGAGGTAACCATACCTTCACAAACAGGTAGTCCTTGTATAGCGACCACTATTGGGACCAGCAGCTCGTTTGTTCATCAAAGCAGTCACTAAGTGAATCTATGATTGTGCTTACGATCTTACTTTGGCTTTCTTTTGCTTTACAGACCTGCGAAGGTCATAAATGCAAGGACTGGTCACAAAGTTACTTTTTTATGACCATCGTCACTGCAAACAGTCGCTAAATGAGGCAGTCGCTAAGCGAGGACTACCTATACCTTGTTTGTCTTTTTGGGTTGGAAATGGCGGTATCTCTGTAGCTTTCTTGGCAACAAAAAGGAAGTGATTTGGCACTACCTCCTTCTAGGATTTTTTTTTAAACTTCCAAGTTTTAATAGATTTAGGGTTTCCTGGTAGTGTCTCATCCAAGCATTAACCAGACGCAGCTCTGCTTAACTTTTTTTTTTTTTTCGTAGATGCTTGCTCCTGAGCTGGACTTGGGAGACGTACTGTAGACCTTGATAAGATATAACCCCGATGTGACCCTTGTATTGTGGCTTCAGTTGGGCCATCTTCTTGTGTATATTTCCTTCCTCCTTTCCCTCTGATTTAGTCCTGTTTCCTTTCATTTTTACCTGTTGGGAACATGGGCTGGATCCCTGGTGATTATTCCAAAAATCTGATCTTTCTAGTGATGTATATCGCCCATTGTGGGATGCTTATTCAGTGCCTTTTGTGCCATTTTGCACATTTTGGGTAAGCCGCAAGTTGTTACAGATACCTTGCAAATGCTTGCAGATGTTCTCAAGGAAGGGATACAGGGGAGACGTTTTGGGCCTTGCTTGCTCTAAATTGCAATTCTGAAGAGGGGAGCTTTTCAAACTGGATCATCATCCCACAGTTACAAGATCCTGCTTTAGATCTGGTTGAGTGGCTAAGCCACTGTTTTCAAACTTCGGAACTTTAAGGTGTGAGGACTTCAACTCCCAGAAACACTGGGTTAGGCTGATGACTGAAACAGGATTCCCATCCTTCCAGGGAAACTTCCAAGGAGGATCCCTAGTGTTGCAATCAACACTGGTTGGAAAATAGCGTCTCTGGCAGAAGTCCTTGAGTAAACAGGGTTGCGTGATGGATAGCTTTGCAAGCAAGTTGCTCAGCTTGTTGATCTTCCTTGAGATGCTTCACCTTTTTGCAAAGACGATTTGTTCCGTTTCCCGTTGAAAGCACACCCGCGCAGGGCTGTCTAAAAGGGCATCCTGCTGACGATTTTTGTTTGCAGAGTCCAGGAGAAAGGATTTCCCAAAACACAAAAGTTCAAGCAAAGTAAGGGAAGTGATTCTCCCTGCCTTTGTGTAATCAATCTCTCGTCTTTGGTCACTCCACAGGGCTGCTGGGGGAAAACAGCATAGATTTGTTCATTTAAAGCTGATCTTATCTTCTTTGGGTGATGGGCCACACCACATTCTTCAAGCTGCACATTGCAAGCTTTTCCTCTCTAGAAGAGTGCTCTGCAAAACCTAGTATAGGTAGTCCTCGACTTACGACCGTTTGTTTAACGGCGGTCCGAAGTTACCACGGCCTTGGAATGGGCGCTTTATGGCCTGTAAAGCACTTCCGAGCATCGGAAAAGTTGTACCACCACCCCGCGGTCACATGATCGCATTTCGGGCATTTGGCAACCAGCTCGCATTTACGACCGGTTGCAGCGTCCTATGGTCACATGATCACATTTTGTAAGTTTTTTGCCGTAAAAGGGGAAAAACCCATTGGGGAAGCTGGATTTACTTAACGACCGCCGTAAAAATGGTTGTAAAGTCAGGTCCAGTCACATGGTGACTCGACTTATGACTGCAATGGCTTACAATGGAAATTCCAGTCCCAACTTTGGTCGTAAGTTGAGGACTACCTGTAAAGCCACGGAGAGTGTAAATGTTGACATCTGGACAAAGCTTTGGCTGGTAGAATCCATATCAGGCATGCCGTTCTGGAACCAAGTAAAAGCCTACAGCCACTTTTAAAATATCAGAGGTGGTTTTTTTTTTTTTTTAAATCTCTGAGTGTTGGGCCCTCTTCTTGTACACATTGTGGTGGCATAATGTCTGTTTCAGGGGCATGATGGTCACTATCTAAATGCTGGCTAGGGAATTCTGGGAGTCCATGCATGCTGGCTGGGGAAGTCCACGCATGCTGGCTGGGGAATTCTGGGAGTTGAAGTCCACACATCTTAAAGTTGCTGAGGTTGAAGGAAAGCAAAGGATTGATAGAGGCTGGGACCAGAAGTAACGGGCAGGAATCAGTGGGCACAGTGCATTTCACACTGGGCTGTTTCTGCTGATTCAAGGATGGGCAGAGGGCGCTCTAACGGGGAAAGACCCTTCTTGAGAATAACTGGGGCTAGATGATTCATTGACCTGACTCAGAAGGGGATCTTTTCCTGATTTTGATTGAACGTTTTTGAGAAAATTGGAAAAAGTACACACTCATCCCTGATCATGAATGCTAGGGTAGCTTTATTGCCCAGTTTTTCTAGGACAGAGCTTTCCAAACTTTTCATGTTGGTGACACACTTTTTAGACATGCATCATTTCGCGACACACTCCTACAGCAGGGCATCATTTCACGACACGCTCTTACAGCAGGGCACAAGGCAGGCACTAGGACCTGCGCGGAATCACAGCAGGTTTGGAGGCAGCAAGGCACAAGGCAGGCACTAGGACCTGTGCGGAATCACAGCAGGTTTGGAGGCAGCAAGGCACAAGGCAGGCACTAGGACCTGCGCAGAATCACAGCAGGTTTGGAGGCAGCAAGGCACAAGGCAGGCACTAGGACCTGTGTGGAATCACAGCAGGTTTGGAGGCAGCAAGGCTCAAGGCAGGCACTAGGACCTGCACGGAATAACAGCAGGTTTGGAGGTAGCCAGGCACAAGGCAGGCACTAGGACCTGCGCAGAATCACAGCAGGTTTGGAGGCAGCAAGGCTCAAGGCAGGCACTAGGACCTGCGTGGAATCCTGGCAGGGTTCAGAGGCAGCAGCAGCCGCGACACACCCAGACACTGCAGCCGACACACTAACGTGTCCCGACACACAGTTTGGAAAGCTATGTTCTAGGATATATTGAATGATGCACAGCAGTAACTCAAATGTTTGTTGCTCTCTGCCAGGTGTACTGTAGCAAAGTAATAGAAGCCCCCTTTTCTTGGGGTAGGGGTACTTAAAAATATAGGCAAGTGCCAGTTGAAAAATTAACAGGATCAGGAGGAGTACAGAACAAATCCTTCGGTTCAGCCTAATAGAATGTAAATCATTTTTAATCATAGTTTATAAACATTACTGTACTGCATTGAAATCTGCATTGAAATAATACAGTGTATCATGATTTACAACATTACAATAAAAGGAAAACAAAGGATATCTCACCTAGCTTACAAATGTGTTTCTACCTACCTCCAAATTCCCTTTTTTGATTTGCTTTGTGATGTATCTTCTTTTTCCATTTTTAATGCTTTTGTTCTTACATTTTTTAACATTTTAATCTTTTAATGATGACTATATAATTAATACATTTTTAGAGAAGAATAGTAGCACTCTGTGATGTCACATATTCTTGTTTTGAATGCATAATGGTACCTGCATGAATGAATATGAATAGAAAAGGAATGGTAGAGAAATTCCATATCTAATACAGGTAGTTCTCGCTTAACTACCACAATTGGGACCGGAATTTCAGTTGCTAAGTGAAGCAGTCATTAAGCGAATCCGACCCGATTTTACAACCTTTTTTGTGGTGGTTGTTAAGCAAATCTCCATGGGTGTTAAGCAAACCATGTGGTCGTTAAGCAAATCACGTGGTTCCCCGCTGATTTTGCTTGGCAATCACATGACCATGTGACATTGCGACAGTTATAAATGCGAACCAGTTGCCAAATGTCCAAATCATGATCATGTGACCGGGTGGGACTTTGCAACGGTCATAAGAGTAAGGACTGGTTGTAAGTCAATTTTTTCAGCACAGTCATAAGTCCAAACCGTCACTAAACGAATGGTTTTTAAGCAAGGACTGCCTGTATTGCAGTGTTGTTATCATCAAAAGTTCACAGTTCTCCAAATTTTATGCTACATGTTGGTAACAATAAAAATGGTTAATTAATTAATTAATTAATTAATTAATTGGATTTATCCCCTCCCATCTCTACCGTGGTAGACTCTGGGCGGTTTACAACCACAATATAAAAGATAAAACCTATACATTTAAAACTACTATAAAAATAAAAAATAAAAATCCAAAAGATGGTCTGTTCTTAAAAGGAGGGAAACCACTAAGCCAACCACCCACAGGAGGAACTATCATTTCCTTCACTCCAGGCACGGCGGCAGAGCCAGGTCTTCAAGGACTTCCTAAAGGCCAGGAGCGAGGGTGCCAGTCTCACCTCAGGGGGCAAGTTATCCCACAGGGCGGGTGCTATTGCAGAGAAGGCACGCCTCCTGGACCCCACTAGATGGAATTCTTTTGATGAAGGGATCCGAAGCATGCCCTCCCTGCATGATCGGGTGGGGCGGGTGGATATGGTCGGGACAAGACGGTCCCTCAGATACCCTGGTCCCATGCCATGTAGGGCTTTAAAGGTGATAACCAACACCTTGAATTGGATCCGGAAGCAAACTGGTACCCAATGCAGCTCACGGAGTAGCGGTGTTACATGTGCTGATCTCATAGCACCCAGAACTACCCGTGCAGCCGCATTCTGGACCAGCTGAAGCTTCCGGATACTCTTCAAGGGTAGCCCCATGTAGAGCGCGTTGCAATAATCTATATGGGAGATGACAAGGGCATGAGTGGCTGTTCGGAGGGCCTCCTGATCCAGGAAGGGGCGCAACTGGCGCACCACCCGAAGCTGTGCAAAGGCCCTCCTGGCCACGACTGCCACCTGCTCCTCGAGCAGGAGTCGTGAGTCCAGGAGGACCCCCAAGTTTCACACTGAATCTGAACGGGGTAGTGCCACCCCATCCAGAGTTAAAGATGACAACTTCCCGAAGTCTTGGGTGAGCGAGGGTGCCAGTCTCACCTCAGGGGGCAAGTTATCCCACAGGGCGGGTGCTATCGCAGAGAAGGCACGCCTCCTGGACCCCGCTAGATGGAATTCTTTTAAAGAAGGGATCCGAAGCATGCCCTCCCTGCATGATCGGGTGGGGCGGGTGGATGTGGTCGGGAGAAGACGGTCCCTCAGATTGCTAGAAGAGTCTACAAAATGAATAAAAATAACGTACAAAAATGGCGCTGTATCAGAGAAAATGATTTGCAAAAAAAAAATGGCTATGAGGCGAAATGTGCACCGCATTGCATACACATTTTAATGTGAACTTTGCCCTAAATAAATACATAAATAGAGCCAGTTTGGTGTAGTGGTTAAGGCATCAGGCTAGAGGCCGGGAGACTGTGAGTTCTAGTCCGCCTTAGGCACGAAGCCAGCTGGGTGACCTTGCGCCAGTCACTCTCCCTCAGCCCTAGGAAGGAGGCAATGGCAAACCACTTCTGAAAAACCTTGCCAAGAAAACTGCAGGGACTTGTCCAGGCAGTCTCCAAGAATCGGACACGATTGAACAGATTTTTTTAAAAAACATTTTGATGAACCAAATGTTGCCTTGTTGCAAGAATGAGAAGAAGTAAGCTTCATATATTTTCAAACATGACCATTTTTGAAACGGACAGATTCACCCCTCCCTGAGTTGGGGGAATACTGCAGGAAAATATATGCATATATTCAAACTTGGAGTGACTTCAGTTCTCCTTCCATTTCAAACTGGTGGAAGCAACTCTTTCCCACAGGTGGGTTAGGAATAGCTTTTATCTCTCACAGTTCAAGGAGTTCAGGGCTCTTGATGTCAAACAACACTGTCTGTTGTATTTGCTAACAAAGTAAATATTAACTTTGACAACTAAAAAGCAAATAGCCCAAACATTTGCAGGTGTTCCAACAGCTGAAGCTTCTGATTGAATACATTTAGCTTTCTTTGCAACTTTATTCATTCCAACTTCATTCCATTTACAGGGTGGGTAGCATTGATTGCTTCCAGTAACACTGGAAGGGAATTGTAGTCCAAATTTGGGGAGGTTATTATGTTGCCCCTCCATGTCTCTGGGTCTTCCCTTCCCATAGCTAGACCTACTGATGAATGGGGCACCTCTCTGCAATCTTTTCTAAGCGGTTACAATGCCAAAATGAGGCTGCAGCATGTCAAAATTCCTTGGAATGTATTTATGTGGGCTTTGGAAAGATGCCCCAAAGTTTCAGAGGTCTCACCTAATTCTTTGTTTGTCTGTTTGCAGATGAGGAGGAAGCTCTGAACTCTATTATGAAGGATCTCGCAGCCCTGGGCAAATGCGGGGGCTTCTTGGACAGCAACAGGAATAAAAACCATTCGAACAAACAGGTCAGTGATGGCCCTTCAGATTCCCTTCTACAATGCTCAGTGTTCCTGCACAACTTAAAAGGGATTAGATGTTGGTAGCATGTGGTTGCTTTGGGGTTTATGGCAGAAGAAGCAGAATATGAAATGGACAGGACCATTCGTTGGACAGCTTCATATATTTACTAGAGGTGTAGATCAAGTCCTACACCTAAGGTTAAGGGGCGTGGTGGTTCAGCAGGTAAGACGCCAGGCTTGTTGATCGGAAG
Organism: Charina bottae; assembly: GCA_023362775.1. NCBI lineage: Eukaryota > Metazoa > Chordata > Lepidosauria > Squamata > Charinaidae > Charina > Charina bottae. The sequence continues at coordinate 5,970,529 of JALMGJ010000037.1, read as the reverse complement.
ATCGCAAGTTCAGAGGTTCGAATCCCTAGCGCCGTGTGCAGAGTGAGCTCCCGCACTCGCCCCAGCTCTTGCCAGCCTAGCAATTCGAAAGCATGCAAATGCAAGTTGATGAATAGGTACCATTTCGGTGGGTAGGTAACAGCGTTCCGCGCGTGTCATGCCGGCCACATGACCGCGGAAGCGTCTTTGGACAGCGCTGGCTCTTCGGCTAACAAACGGAGATGAGCACCGGCCCCTAGAGTCGGACACGACTGCACAAATGTGCGGGGGGAACCTTTACCTTCGATCCAATCTGAATCAAGCCAGAAAAGAACCCTTTCTGCACGTCTGCAAAAAGGCATTGAATCATGAGATTGATTTTGAGACAACTGATTTAATTTGATCCAAACCAATAATCCTTTCTGGAAAATCGATTTGATTTGGAGGTTAGATCCAGTTGCCTTTGAATCAAATCTCTGACTGCCCCTGTGTTCAAAGGGTGCTGCTCTTAACCCCTGCTGTCAGGCAAGCACTGAGGTGAATAAAAAAAAATGAATTCCGAATTGAATAACACAAATTCTATACCAAGAACACCCCATCCTTCTCTTCCCATCGCTATAGCAACACTTGCTTGTTGATGAAAACGAACACGCAGTTGAGCTCCAGGGTGTAACTGAATTCAATTCTATAGCAGCCCGTGCTGAAAAACGATTCAAGATGTTTAGCAAATTCACCAGGTCTCTAACAGCTGTCGTGCTGTCCAATGACCCAATAAGGCTTTGATTGACTGGTGGGATTAGCTTTTTACGGAAACTGGTGCCCCAGGGGGTGGGAGCAGGCAAAACTTGGCAGGCGCCATCTTAGGACAATTTGAGAAGAGTTGAGAAGTAGGGATCAGTTCAGGAGATGAAACTGCCTTTACAAAGGCTACACCCATTCTTTTGAATTATCTGTTGGAGTTGGGTGGCTAATACATTCAAATAAATAAATAAATGATTTTCGGAAGATAAATGTGTTCAGCACACACCACGATCTTTCATGGGCACCTTCACCCTTTTCATGTCTTTTCATCTCCGTCCTTGTGCCAAATCTCAGTTGTTTGGGTGAACTCGGAAAAAAAAAATCCATCTAACCTTGTGCATCAGTTTAACAAGCCAGTGGCCACAGGTTAAGATCTCCACAGCAGGGAAATTAAAACGATTAGGAGCTGATGCTGAGGAAGATATAGGAACCAGTGGTCATTTGAAGAGCTGAGGAACATCTGTCCGCAATGGAGATTTTCTCCACCAGGGTGGAGATGATGTTAAGGATGGTCTGATACTTTTACAACAGTTCTATGGATACTGCGTGACCTGATGAGAGGTGAAAAAGTGTTTCCATGTGCAAAGTGGTCTCACTTCCCACCTCTTCCTTCCAGGATTAAAATAACCACAATGTACATCCAAAAATGCACTGTGTGGTCTCCATCCTTGTCTGTTACCATTTGTTGTTAAAAGATACTTTATACTGTAATGAGATCAACTTTTCAATTTATTTCCAAACATTTACTCCTACCATTTGTCAGAGTAGTCACCGATAGTATAGAGCAGGGGTCCCCAACCTGTGGTCTGTTAGGAAGTGGGCCGCACAGCAGGTGAGCGGTGGTGGTCCACGCAATTGGCTCCCGCCTGCAAACCCCGCCCCCGGTCCACGCAATTGGCTCCTGCCTGCAAACCCCGCCCCCCATCCACGCGATTGGCTCCTGCCTGCAAACCCCGCCCCCCATCCACGTGATTGGCTCCCGCCTGCAAACCCCGCCCCCCTGGTCCTTGGAAAAATTGTCTTCCACGACCGGTCCCTGGTGCCAAAAAGGTTGGGTACCCCTGGTATAGAGGTCCTACAACTATTCATAATAAGCTCCCCCAACTGATGTGTGAGTGGGCAGCTATAGAAATTGAAATTACGTTTAAAATAAATATGAACAAATAAACAACAGCTTTATATGGTAGGTCATGCTGCAAGATAGTGAATAGCCAAAGATCTCTTGATGAACTTGAAAACTGAGTATTTATTTATTTATTAAATTTCTATTATTGAGCTGAACCTGGATCATCTCCAAGATCTACTGCAATACTCCTTTTGATTTCTGAGTCCTCAGATTGTTACACACACACACACACACACACACACACACAAACCCAAAATTGCTCTCCAGTTGTTGGTTGGCTTTTTAAAAATGGTTAACATAGTGCTTTTATATTTTGGAAATGGAATGTCTAAAGGTCATGAACTGCACAAGCATCTCATACCATCGTTCAGAGGCAGATTTCTCTGCATCCTGATCCTCTGTCATTTTTTACTAAAAAGGAAGGTTCACTTCATTGAAGTGGGTCTATTCCTGTCCCATTCCAACCTCCATCTTTGTTTTGACCTCATCAGAAATGTTCCAGTGTCTCTAGAAAATGGAAGTGTCTGTTTTAAGGTTGGAGCATGGATGAAATGTTCAGGACACTTCCAGTGAGGCTAAGCTGGGATGTTTTGACCTTGGAATGTTTTGCACTCCTATACGTTATAGTGCAATGTTTCTCAACCTTGGTAACTTTAAGATGTGTGGACTTCAACTCCTAGAATTCCCCAGCCAGCATGGCTGGCTGGGGAATTCTGGGAGTTGAAGTCCACACATCTTAAAGTTGCCAAGGTTGAAAAATACTACTATAGTGTTTCTTCAAGGTTCACCACTTGTGTTCTGTATGAGATGTTTGGTATAAGATGATGTAGAAAGAAGCTCTGAGAGGCTTTCCAGATTCGGTTACAATACCCTAAAACCATAAAGTAGCATTCCTGGAATCCTTGCAGTGTCTGTTGCCTGACCTGGCCTACCTCAATGAGTTGACACACTTTGGCCTGTATCTACCCAATATGGCTTTGCAGGTTCTCACTAGATCTCCTCTGCAGGGATGCCCTGGCCAGATTGCTAATAGACATCCCAATTCAGTCCTGCATTCATGGAAGCCAGCCCCATTATTATTATTATTATTATTATCATCATCATCTATCTATCTATCTATCTATCTATCTATCTATCTATCTATCTATCTATCATCTATCTATCTATCATCTACCTTTGTTGTTGTTTATTCGTTCAGTCGCTTCCGACTCTTCATGACTTCATGGACCAGCCCACGCCAGAGCTTCCTGTCGGCCGTCACCATCCCCAGCTCCCCCACGGTCGAGTCCGTCACCTCCAGAATATCATCCATCCATCCATCTTGCCCTTGGTCGGCCCCTCTTCCTTTTGCCTTCCACTTTCCCTAGCATCAGCTTCTTCTCCAGGGTATCCTGTCTTCTCATTATGTGGCCAAAGTACTTCAGTTTTGCCTTTAATATCATTCCCTCAAGTGAGCAGTCTGGCTTGATTTCCTGGAGTATGGACTGGTTTGATCTTCTTGCAGTCCAAGGCACTCTCAGAATTTTCCTCCAACACCACAGTTCAAAAGCATCTATCTTCCTTCGCTAAGCCTTCCTTATGGTCCAGCTCTCACAGCCATAGGTTACTACAGGGAATACCATTGCTTTAACTATGCAGACCTTTGTTGTCAGTGTGATGTCTCTGCTCTTAACTATTTTGTCGAGATTTGCCATTGCTCTCCTCCCAAGAAGTAGACGCCTTCTGATTTCCTGGCTGCAGTCAGCATCTGCAGTAATCTTTGCGCCTAGAAATACAAAGTCTGTCACTGCCATTAAAGTCCTAATAGGGGACTTTAAGTTCAGTAGAACATGGCTTTAAGACACGTCGGGTTTTTGTAGAGCCCAACTCTTTCATTGGCATCGCCGTTCCTGCATTTTCTCCGACCGTCTCTAGGTCACACCAGGGTGCAGCAAAAAATTTGAAGCTAGCTTTGTGTTCTGCCGATGGAGATGGCACCCGACCGGCAATGCAAAATGGACACGGCCAGATTGTGGTTTTCGTTTCCCCTTCCCGTTGAGCCTCTCTCTCTCTCCCATGCTTGTTTTCCTAGCAAGTAGTATGTGAGTGCGGGGGAAGCTGTACCCAGCACCGTTTTTCTGAAGCATCCCTCATATTTCTCTTCTCGCCCGCCAACTGCTGTTCTGTGAGTTGGCTGGGGTGTTTTCCTTGGCCCTTCACCAAAGGAGGTCACTGTTGTTATTGTTTCACGCGGAAGAAAAAGGATGCAGTCATTATGTTTCCTCTCTTTGGGGGCTGCTTTAAACAAGTGTTTTGTCCATTTCCAGCAACAAATTGTTCCTAAACAGAGTTGTTCTACTCAGCAAAAACGGCATCGGGTCTTAAGGACTATTTTCCCTTGTTTGTCCAACCAGACGGGGATATAAAAAGGTTTCTTTGCAAGGCAGATCTGTATGACATCTCTTCACTTGGCCCCTCTGGGTGTTTTCAGGGAAGCACTTGGGGGGGGGGCAGTTTTAAGATGGGGGAGACCACAGATGAAGACTATAGCAGGTGACTTGCAAGGAGAAGGTTTGTGGTCTTCATTTCAAGGTACAGCTTAGAACAGCCTTCCTTAACTTTTTGACCCTGGAGGAACCCTTGAAATATTTTCCAGGCCTCGGGGAACCCCTGCACATTCAGGCTCAAATATAGGCCACAAGTTACAAAATTATATTCATTTCATGTGTAGACCTGTATACATGCATTAACAGTGTTCTTAAACTAAAAATAAAGAATGAAACTTACCTCTTTAATGGGAAGTTGCCTGAATTTGAAATAGTTTTTAAAATAAATCGTGATCTCCCAGGGAACCCCTAGTGCCCTCTCATGGAACCCGAGGATGCCACGGAACCCTGGTTGAGAAACCCTGGCTTAGAAGGACCTCTCTATCAGGTTAAAGGAGAGGTGGATAATTTGTGGTCTTGAAAGTTGTGTGGGGTCTCCAAAGGCCTTTAATGCAGTTCTTGGAATCGGGGGGATCTGGGGAGGGGGTGTCAGAAAAGTCAAGATGGTGGCCACAGTGCTGCAGTTGAAGCTCCACCCCTTTTTAATGTGTGTTGCAATGCATGTTAGAAGGGGTGTGGCTTTGATTGCACAGTCATGGATGCCTCTTGACTTTTTTGACCTCCCTCCCTCCCCTATGCTTGCCTCTGCTTGGAATCCTCTCCAAAATTCAGTGGTGCGATAGCCGAAAATCAGCGGCATGCTTTCCAACTATTTTGAGCTGGGGAACCCACAAAAACAGTCCTGGAAACCCTAACTGAAAAGAAAAAATTCACTACTTTCACTGCTATTAGAAGCCTGGGTGAAAGCCTGGGAGAAAAATCACACATCCACATCTGTGATACAGCTGCCACCTTTTTGCATCATCACGTGGCAGTCCTTGTGCCTCCATTAAGCATACGGATGCAGTCCATAAGCCACACAAGATTGCTCCATCCTGGTTCATCATACTACATTGGAGGGACACTGGTCTGACGTGGTCCAAGGAAACTTCTTGCGAGCAGAGTTTGAGTGGTCCTTCAGATGAGTATCTCGTGGCTGGCTGGGGACTTCTGGGAGTTGAAGTCCACACGTCTTAAAGTTGCCAAGGTTGAGAAACACTGATCTAGTTACTCAACTGGTGTTTTGCTACATGGCCCATAGAGACTTTCATTTTAAGAAGGCTTTGGGGCCATGTCCCATTTTCAAAACAGCAGGTCTGAACACTTCCTTAAATGTTGCAAACCATTCAGGATCTCCATCAGGTGTACGCTGAATTTTAATGACAATGTTTCTGAATACGCAACCCTCTTCATCAACGTTCTTGAGGTTTACCCCTGTTTTATTCTGCCCCTTTTCTTAATTTAATTAATCCTGACTATCTTGGATTCTTCAAGGCAAAGTAAGGATTGCCACTTCTGAGGAGGGAGGAATGAGTTGCTTGTTTGTGAGATGGGCAGCTATATAAATATGAAAAATAAAAATAAATGAATGGCTTTCTGCCTATCTGCTTTTCTGGATGAAATTAGTGGAGACACATAGTCCGAAAGCTGTTAGAGAAGATGAAATAATTTGCCTTGTTTCACTTAAAGGAAAGCAGTAAGTGCATTTTTATCATGCAAGGATCCTTTTCTACTTGGTAATGCACAGGGGAAAGATCAGAATCGTGCAAGCCATGGTCTTCCCTGTGACCCTCGATGGAAGCAAAAGTTGGACTTTGAAGAAGCAGGAAAGGAAGAGTATTGACGCTTTTGAACTTGGGGGTTGGGGGAGACCCCTGAGAATACTATGGACAGCCAAGAAAACAAATCAGTGGATCATGAACAAATCAACTCAAAGTTCCCACTCGAGGCACAAGTGACCAGGTTCAAATTATCCTACTTTGGACACATTCTGCAAAGACCCAACTCTCTGGAGAAGGCTCTGATGCTGGGAAAGGTGGAAGGAAAGAGAGGAAGAGGACCACCAGCAGCCAGGTGGATGGACTCGGTTACAGTGGCGATGGGGGTACCTTTCGAAGGACGAGGTTAGGGACAGATCATCATGTAGAGAGCCAGTTTGGTCTGGTGGTTAAGGCAACGGGCTAGAAACCAGGAGACTGTGAGTTCTAGTCCCGCCTTAGGCACGAAAGCCGGCCGGGTGACCTTGGGCCAGTCCCTCTCTCTCAGCCCTAGGAAGGAACCAATGGCAAACCAGGAGACTGACAGTTCTAGTCCCGCCTCAGGCATGAAAGCCGGCTGGGTGACCTTGGGCCAGTCCCTCTCTCTCAGCCCAACTCACCTCACAGGGTTGTTGTTGTGGGGAAAATAGGAGGAGGAAGGAGTATTAGGTATGTTCGCCGCCTTGAGTTATTTGTAAAAATAAGAAAGGCGGGATTGAAAATAAATAAAACAAATGTAGACAAATGTACTATGTGGTTGTTAAGAGTCGAAAACGACTTGATGGCATGTAATCATCATCATCAACCATGCAGAGGGATATAGCCTGTATTATCCAGACAGTAGTTACTGTAGGTTGTGACAATATCAGATGCTCTTCCTTATCCCAGATCGGTTTGCGTATGGACAAGTTTCTGTAAATGGCTGTGACAAAAAGCATCAGATTTAGCAGGCCAAAATGCCAGCTGGGACGTCTGGCCTAAGAAGGCAAGTGGCAGCCGTAGCTGCTCTTCTAAGCTCATTCCGGTGTCACAAACAGACGTCGTTGAACAGCTTCCTGGTGCTTTCCCATCCTTTGTGTTCACCTGCTCTCTCCAAAGGCCTTTCCCACTGAGAGCCAACTGTGACCAAAACACGCACCAGAAGTAGGTTGTCCCCATGATGTTGCTTTCCCACATCCCCAGCTCAAGAGCGAGACAAGCTTAAACCCTCCATAACTATTGGGGTAAAGAAGTCTCCCCCCACTTTTAATTTTTTTTAATTAAATGGATAAGGCTACCTGACTCCACCACAACTCTGGGCAGCGTACAATATTGAAGCAATGCGAAAGAACTATGAGTATCTGAAGAGAAACTGTCACGCCATTTGGACTCTCAACACCATTGGAAGGTAGCTTCAAAATCTGCAATGGTCTGTGGGAATGACCTGGGGAGACAGGAGGAAGAGCTGCAGACTAGGGAATGGTCGGATAAGAGGCAGCTGAACCCACAGAAGGAATGGGGGTGTGGCAAACATCTCAGAAGGGATGTCCCTAGTTTCCTGGGCTGAAAAGGTATCAGGGGAGAGATGTACTTTCAGTCTTGCAGGATTCTGCTAATGTAACCTTACAATAAAGTAGACTTAGTTCATCTGGGCGTGCTTCTTGTCTGGACTAATTCACAAGGCTGACAAAAACTCTTAGGTTTTCTCACTATTAAACCATGTTGTTCATGCTGTTTTAGCTTTCTGCCAACTCAAGGGCAACTGGAGAACGTTTCAGCTCCGCCACGGAGAAAGGCCTAACATCCATGCAAGCAATGATAACATGGTGGGACTGGATTAGTATCCTCTGCTTCATCGGTGTTTCCCTTACATTGGGGCAGGAATAGCTTAGAAGGTCCAAGGGACCCATAAGTGAAGTGGATCTACAGTGATGACCCAGTTTAGTGACCCACCAAAACCAGCCTTGTTGATTTCCAACTTTGGGTGGGCCTTCTGCTGGTTATTGGTGCGGTCCATCTCACCACTTCGGGATGTAATCTTTTTAAAACACACACACACACACACACACACACACACACACACACACACACACTTTCCCTCTTTCACATAAATAGCCATTGAACTGAAACTTTCTCATTGCAACAACATATTTTCAGGAGTATAGAATGGAAGCATGGAAACTGCTAATCATCTTCTGGGTAAAGCTCAAGTGAGAGATAAGAAGTGTTTTCAGGAAGAGGCGTCATTCCCTTGCCCATCTAGGAATTCTCCTGTTTAGATACCAGCAGAGTGTTGCTGATCTTTCCAAATGATGCTCACTCCCAAGTATGGGATGTGCTTTTTCCATCCTGAAAAGAAACCGGAGGGAGAAGGGGGAGGGAGATAAGGCTGTGATTTATTTCTGCATTAAAAAAAAAACTGTTAATAATAGTGGCCCTGCCTAATTCTCCAACCAGTGGATTTTACTGAAGACTTCCAGGCTCCAGGCCCGCAAGAAACGGGCACACTTTCCCAAAACTTTCTGCTTGTGGAAGAGCAAAATGTCAGGATTGCCCCGGTGTATTAGATTGCAGATCTGCGGTTTTAGGCCTTGTTGGGAGGAAGCAAATTGAAATGGCAAGCTAAACCATATTCTGGTTTGTTTTACTATGTTGTCTGAGCTGTCGACCAGCTGATTCAGCACTGGAAATATTTTTTAAAGGGTCGTCAACGGGAGGCGTCTTCACTGGGTCCTGCAGAACTGCATGTATAAGATGATCCTGCCCAACATTTTTGTAAGACAAGCAAATCATCACTAGAACATATTTTGCTTTCAAGCCGCGCTTTCAGCTATTCAAAACATGCACCATACATTATTTTGTCCTAATCTTTATTCCAATTCTGGAGGGTGGGCTGCAAGATGTTGCAGATGCCAAGTGAGGGAAGGGGACGGTGGGTGGATTGAAGCTGAGACTGAATACCTAAGACCAGGTAACAGTGAGAAGAACAGAAGAAAGTTGAATGGAAGATTTCCAGATGTATAGTTCAAACCCCTGCCTCGTTTCTGTATTTCTCTCTCTCTCTCTCTCTCTCTCTCTCTCTCTCTCTCTCTCTCTCTCTCTCCCTCCCTCCCTCCCTCCCTCCCTCCCTCCCTCCCTCCCTCCCTCCCTCTCCCCCCCTCCCTCCCTCCCTCCCCCCCCCCTCTCTCTGTAGTTAATGGTTTTCTATCTCTTTTTCTTCCATAGTTGCGGAATGCCAGGATCAAGTTTGAGCATGATGGAGAAAAAAGGTATATCCTGGGTCTACAGGTTTAGATGTATCACTTGGTTTTGCTGAACCTTAAAAACTGTACTTCATAAGTAAATAAAGCCCAACTTAATTCTTTCCCTCGTTTAGTTGTTTCCCTCATAATAGAAACTTCCCCTCCTGCAGGTAGCCCTACAAAATGATTATACTGAGATTTTGGCAATATCTTTTATTTATTCTCTCGCGCTTCCATGCCACACCAGTTGAAAATAAATTAATTTAATTTAATTTAAAGAATTTAATATGGATGATCCAATCAACTTTGCAACTCTGGGCAGAGTACAGTAGATTAAACCAAAAACAAAATAAACCATTTCAATGAAAATCCAAACCATTAATCAGCAAATGACTCTGAGCAGCTTACATTCTTCATTCTAGCAATAAGGTTAAAATGCAGTTATGCCAATTTATTAAATGTATTTGGTTCGTTAAGAATTGGGTGGAAGTGCAGCGTTTCTCAGCTTTGCATGATAAGGCACAACTACTATTATATTTTCCACGACGCTGTTATGCAGGTAGAAAGATTCCTTTCCTGTTCTACAGGCACCATTTTTCCTTTGATACAGCTTACATCAAGAGTTGTGTAACCAGCCTAAAGGACTTGTGAGATCATGTGTGAAAGGAGACCAGATTCTTAATAAATCTCCTGGTTTTGCTGGGCCTGGAGGTTGGGGTTTGCATTGACTCCCAGCAGGACTTCCTAACTGGCTCACCATTTGGGTAACGGGAAGTTCACGACTTTAATTGGCTTCAGTAACCGAGATTGTCTTTGCCTCGGTGTGCAAGAGCCTGTCCTTAGAAAAAGTATACGATGTTGGTGGGATGATGTTATTCAAAAAAAAACCAATGCATATGCATTCTGCAGGATTATCCAGTTCCAGAGGCCAGTTAAGTTCAAAGAAGTTTTACAGAAAGTCATGGATGCTTTTGGACAGATGATGGATTTGCATTACGCCAGCAACGAGGTACCTTGTATGTTGCTTGCTTTTCTGTCTGTGCGGTCAGCATTCTCTGGCTCTTCGTGTGGCATCTTGCAGCAACAAGGTGGCATGCTTCTGAAAACAAATGGTTTGGCCATTCTTCCTCCAAATCCATGCTAACCCCACGGGCACCCAGGCAGGTGCGTTGGAAAACTTTTCCTGGAAAATCCCTCGCAGGGAGGGCATTGTGGTTCAGGCCTGGAGGACCTTCTGGAGAAGATCCTGAGTTGGTCCTCAGGATTTGTGCAAGCTGAAGAACTGGGAAACGCTTGCACCTGCAATCCCAAGATTGGATAGTTGGACCCGTTCTTTGATTCACTCTTTGTGGTTAACCGTGTTGTCTAAACTTTTTGCCTGGAGGTTAACTGACCTTTCCTGTTTTCCAAAGTATTTTGGTGGAGTGGCCTCAAATTGGGGCTTCTCTAGGAATGCTGTCTCTTTCTCCTTTGCACAGAACGGGGGGAAAGAGACAGAAGTTCACCCTCTACAGGTAGTCCTTGACTTACGACCATTTGTTTAGCAACCGTTTGAAGTTCTGATGGCGCTGGAAAAAGTGACTTGTGACCGATCCTCACACTTACGACCATCGCAGCGTCCCTGCGGTCATGTGATCAAAAAAAGTCAGCCCAACTCACCTCACAGGGGTGGTTGTTGTGGGGAAAATAGGAGGAGGAAGGAGTATTAGGTATGTTCGCCGCCTTGAGTTATTTATAAAAATAATCAAGGTGGGATAGAAAATAAATAAATAAAATAAAATAAAAATTCAGGCACTTGCTACCTTCCCAGCCGGCTTCCGACAAACAAGGTCAATGGGGGAAGCCAGATTCACTTAATGACCACATGATTCACATAATGCGCATGGAGATTCGCTTAACAACTGTGGCAAAAAAGGTCGTAAAATCAGGCATGGCTCACTTAACAACCGCCTCCCATAGTGACGGAAGTCCTGGTCCCAATTGTGGTCGTAAGTCGAGGACTACCTGTAATTCTGTCCATCATGGTGCCCAGCATAGGTTTTCCCTTGATTTTTGTATAATTTGTAGAAAGAGGGAGATAGGGAATGGCAGCATCTCTCCCTCCGTCCCTCTTTGCAGCACCTGGGAGAATTTAAGAAATGGCTGTTCACAGCTGACTTGGTCACTAGCAATGGCGTCCAGTTGGAGCACAAAGGAGGGTCCAATTGCAAGTTGCACAAACACAGACAAGATAAGGCATTTTCGTATGCTCACAATCACGTTCTGTGCGATGGCTCCACCGTGATTTTTCAAAAATGCAAAACATTTTAAAAGCCACTGCAAAACTACTTCCAAGATTTAGAGACGCGTCACTGGTCTCCTGCCTATAGCCCAGTGTTTCTCAACCGTGGCAACTTTAAGACGTGTGGACTTCAACTCCCAGAATTCCCTAGGCAGCATGGCTGGCTGGGGAATTCTGGGAGTTGAAGTCCACACGTCTGAAAGTTGCCACGGTTGAGAAACAGTGGGCTAGCCGGTAGACTTTCTGCACAGCCAAAGTTTCTAAAGTTCAGAACAATCCATGGGGGGGGGGGAATAAATAAATACACCTGCAGGTTTTGAAATCCCTTTTTCTGGTGGTGTGGTTTGGAGAGGAGAAGCTTGCTCTGGAGTTTGTTTGGGATCTGGGTTGACGGCTTGCAACTCTACCCACCTCAGCCTCGCTGACTCAAGTCCTGGTTTAAGCCCTGGGAGTAACAAAGCGATGAATCAGCACTTGGAAGTTGTCTTTGCCTCGGCCTTCCTGGCTTATTAATGTACCTATTCAATGTCCTAGATGCTTCGTTTCCTGAGTCTGCAACTTGCCAACTTGCACTCCGGTTTACATGCATCTATATTTAGGCCAGCGTCTGGTGGAGACCGTCCAGGCACACAACAGTCTTGCTGGCATGGAGGAGTCCAAATCTCCTCCTCGGGTTTTGGCAACCGGCAGGAGTCTGTGGCCATGGGGCACCAAGGACTCTCTTCACCCTGATGTCTTTTGAGGTCTTTGAAGCTTGGGTGCAGGAATTACTGGGGACAGGAGGAGGGCTGTGGGGATGCAGGGATACTTCATTGCAGGTTTTGGAAGATTAATGTGCATTCCAAGGAAAGGCAAGAGAGAAGTGATGTGCAGCCAATTGCCAGAGGAAAATGGTAAAACGAATTCCAAGGAGGGAGTGCATAGGAGGGAAGAGAAATTGTACAGCAGTCTAAGAATGTGGGTGCAACTCCTGATTCTTATGGCTGGAAGGAGGACAGGACGTTCTTTAGGATGGGCCTCCCCTGCAAGGTTAAGCTGAAGTCTGCCACCGATTCTGGTCTAGTCAGGGATGGAGAGCCGATGGCCTTAGGACCACATGACGTTCTCCGTCTAATTTCTGCTCCCTATGGAAGTCCTCGGCCCAGGCCTTTGCAGCTTGGGAGAAGGGAGAGTTTAGAAGTTGGAGGATATCGAAGAGGCAAGGGGGGTCCCCATCTGTTGTGGCTCTGTTCCATTCTGCGCCACCAAAAGAGAGACCCCCCCGGAGCATGCGTCAACCTTGCCTGCACCATCCACAGGTTACCCCTTGGGGTGATTGAATAAAATTACCCACACTCCTCCAAGTGAAGAAGGCGCCGGGGTATGGACTTTTAGACGACTCAATCCATGAGCCGATTTGTGTGCATGCAAAAAAAAAAAAAAAAAAAAAGCCAAAATAAAGAAACAGACTAGGAACTTAGGAAATCCAAAGAACGTTGCTGGCATTCTTGTGTTTCTCTCCACCATTCTTACAACCGCCCTTAAAGCACACACTGGAGCCAGGAGCTCTCCCAGAATGTACAAGTGCAGAATTCTGGTCTCTGCATGGGAAAAATAATCCCGATAAAAGGTGTCGGATTCCATCCAGCAAAGGATGCAGGTAGTCCTCGCTTAACGACCACAATTGGGACCGGAATTTTGGTTGCTAAGAAAGTGCTAAGCAAAGTTGCTAAGCCAAGAATCTGACCTGATTTTACGACCTTTTTTGCAACGGGCATTAAGCAAATCACCGTGGGCATTAAGTGAACCACATGGTCCTTAAGCGAATCACGCGGTTCCCCATTGATTTTGCTTGCCGGAAGCCAGCCGGGAGGGTTGAAAATGGCAATCACGTGACCACGTGATGCTGCAATGCTCATAAATGCGAACCAGTTGCCAAGCACCCAAATTGTGATCACATGATCGTGGGGACCCTGCAACGGTCGTTAAGTGTGAGGACTGGTCGTAAGTCCGAACCATCGCCAAATGAATGGTTGTTAAGCGAGGACTACCTGTATGGCCACATTGATTCAAGCAGCCAGATGAACAGCTGTAATGATGCTACCATTTCAGAAATCAAAGAAAGACATGGCAGGCTTGCGTCTGTCTCTCTTTCTTTTCCTTAAGGCCCGTCCATGCCTGTTTCTAAAACAAGCTGAGTAAGCGGTGGGTGGAAGCTGCCTTCGAGATGAATTGCAGCCCAGCAGAGTTGCTCCCTCTACGCATAGCCAGCCCTGTAGATCCCGGGCCCCAGATGTTTTATTTCCTCGGTGCAATGCAGGTCTTCCTTTTAGCAGAGCGGGAGATGCTTCGCGTCTCTCCTTTTCCAAGTAATAGTTTTGATAACTTCTATTCCATTCCTCCTCGGGGGAATGCTGTGATGGAAGGAAAGGTCACAGCCCCCGGAGTTTGTTTCTGTTTTCCAGCAGAAGCCTCCAATTGCTTTGCACCGTCCCGGCTTCGACGGCCCCAGTCCTGGCCGTTCCCAAGCCCCCGGCGTTCAGCCGCTTCCTCCCTTTGCAACTGAGCTGCATCGCCGGTGTTTGTTCAATCTTTTTCCAGCTCCTGATTCCCCTGAAATCCCAGGAAGATTTGGACCGGGCGGTGGAACACTTGGATCTCAGCCCTTCTCTGAAAAGCTTGAGAGTGTTTGTGAAAACTCCAAAGGAAACAAATGTGAGACCTGCTGCTTTCTGCCCCCTCGGATGTGTGTACAAAGCAAAAGGCGATGCGGTCGCCCAAAGGAATGGAAACACTTGTATATTTTGAGGATAGGGTGGCTGGCAGGTTAGAAGGGCACCCTCTTGGATTGCCTTTGGCAATTTCACTTTTTAACATTTTTGTTTACCCAGCTCTGTATGGGAAATTGTGGGTTTTTTTCCCCTCTCCCTGCTGCGACTCTGAACTGTGATTGCTTGCTGCAGCGGGCATCCTGGGGGTATACTGGTTAGCAACTGGCGGCCTTTGTGCAAAAGCTGGCTTTCAGAGGAATGCACCAAGTAGAAGCAGAAGGCCAGAAGTTGCGGGGGTGGCGGGCACATCTGCATGTATTTTTTGAACTCCAATTTGGCAAATTCCAGTGCTTCCTAAAAGTACATTGCCAAAGCTGTGATTTCCCACTGAGTTTTGGTGGGAAACAAAAGGAAGACATTTTGAAAGTCTTAACGTGGGTCAGAAGACCCCGCTGCCACTTCCGGGACCTCTGAAACTTTGACCCTACACAGTTGTATGATATCATGATGTCCTCACCCCCATCTCTTCTGATCATGGCCATTTTAAGGAAGTAAAAATGAATTAATCTGTACTTTCTACCTAGCTAGTTGAGCATCTAGTTGACCTTGGCTGATCTTAACAAGCTAAGAAGGATCAGGCCTGGTTAGTATTTGGATGGGAGATTTGTAAGCTAGACTGAAAAGTAAAAAAAAAAAAACCTTTGAAGAAGACAACAGCACCACTTCTATCCTGTTGCTAGGAAAACCAGCTGGATGATATTGATATTATTATTATTATTATTATTATTATTATTATTATTATTATTATTATTACGTGGAAGCGTCTTTGGACAACGCTGGCTCTTCGGCTAACAAACGGAGATGAGCACCGGCCCCTAGAGTCGGACACGACTGCACAAATGTGCAGGGGGAACCTTTACCTTATATCACCAGGAATTAAATTTGATGGAAGGAGACTTTACTTTTACTTTAGTTTACACGGCTTTTTTTAAAAAAATCTCCACATTAACAGCTGTTGCATATGGAGATTCCATTTCTCGATTTGGACTTGTAGCCGTTTGGCTAACCTTTCGTTTGTTTAAACCATCCAAACTATGTGCAAAGGATTCCATTTTTGTTGCTCAAACAGGATCATGGCATGATTGGGGTGAAGCTTAACGAACACTACCCCCTCAGTGGTCTAAAGCAGGGGTCCCCAAACTTTTTGGCACCAGGGACCGGTTTCAAAAGACGATTTTTCTGCTGACCGGGGGGACGGGGTTTCCGGAATTTCCGCAGACCGGGGGGGCAGGGTTTCCTGGATTTCCGCAGACTGGGGGCGGGGTTTGCGGACGGGAGCCAATCGCACGCACCAGGGGGCGGGGTTTGCGGGCGGGAGCCAATCGCGCGGAAGGGGCGGGGTTTGCAGGTTGGGGACCCCTGGTCTAAAGTAGCATTTCTCAATACATGTGCACCACTGGTGGCATGCAGAAATAATCTAGACCAGAGCTTTCCAAACTGTGTGTCGCGAACCCGGAAGTGCAGATCATCATCAGCGCTTCCGGGTTTTCCCGCGGCGACACACCAACGGCAGCACGCAAAAACTGAAAGCGGCAGCAGCGCTTCCGGGTTTTTGCGCACTGCCGCAACGGCGGCACTTCCGGGTTTTCCTGCGGCGACGCACCAATGGCGGTTGGTGTGTTGCCGCGGGAAAACTTTGGAAAGCCCTGATCTAGACGGATGTGAGTCCACTGTAGAGCAGAGAAAGTGGGGGGACACCCATCTCTGAATGAGTATGCTGAGCAAAGGGAATAATGCATCTCCTTGGAACGCTTTCTGGAGTTCAAGGTTGGAATAACCCCTGAGCAATTTGGGCCTAGGGGAGAAGTGGAGTGGAGTGGATGCAGTGAAATAAAATGAAATGCAAGGGATGTTTTATGCTAACTTAGCATTCCGGCCTTAGCATTCCCTGGATGTATTTTTGACATTTGGGCAGCCATCATGCCAACACTGCTTCAACCCCAGGTAGCTCTCATTATTTTACAGGTAGAGTGGGATTTTAATAGTATGCTTTGTCTCTCCCTCTTGCCTTCCCAAGTCACTTCTTTACAATTCAAAGAGAATTGGGGGCAGAGGCCAGAAAGCTTTGGCCTTACTATTCAGTGATGTCACCTTGAATAGATCACCTGGATTCCACTTGATTCCCCCCACCCCACTAGCTGAGCACTGGAGCTTCCTGAAAGCTTCCTGAGCACTGGAGCTTCCTTGGAAAGGCTGGGGCATTTGATCCATCGTTTCTCGGGGTTGATGGTGGGGCCTTCAACTTTTCTTCTCTTTGTAGCCTCTGCAACCCAACAACAACAAGCAGCATGAGATGAGGATATCTAAATCCATGGGAGATATACTGGGATCTCTGTATAAAGACACCGAGAGGACACGGAAGCATTCAACAGGTCAGTGAGATGCAGTTGTGCAGCGGACCATGTTCTTCTGAGGAGTTCCAGTAGTTGGGGAATGATCCCATTCTTGTATCTGGACAGAGGATGCTCTTCAGCCTAAAGTGTCTAGTGCAGTGTTTCTCAACCTTGGCAACTTTAAGACGTGTGGACTTCAACTCCCAGAATTCCCCAGCCAGCATGGCTGGCTGGGGAATTCCGGGAGTTGAAGTCCACATGTCTTAAAGTTGCCAAGGTTGAGAAACACTGGTCTAGGGCTACTTATAGGCTTCTCCTCCAGACAGTGGCCTGCTGGCATGTAATTCTGCAACTGCATTGAAGCTAGGTAGGTCTGCATCTGGTCAGTGTTTGGATGGGAGACTCTGCCCTGGCAACACCATATCTAGTACTTTTAGCTTCAATGAAGAATGATGTAGACCGTGGGTGTCCAACCTTTTGGCTTCCCTGGGCCACATTGAGTGAAGAGGAATTGTCTTGGGCCACACATAAAATATATAATATAGTTAATGTCGGACGACAGGAAGCTCTGGCTTGGGCTGGTCCATGAAGTCACGAAGAGTCGGAAGTGACTGAATGAATAAACAACAAAAATAGTTAATGCATATAAGTAACAAAACTTCATTTTTTAAAAAATATTTTTCATTATAAAATTTAAAAAAAGAGGGCAACATAAAACTGGTGGGATATTTGACCTTGTTTTTGTGAAACTAATGCATCAATGTCTGGTTCGATGAAAGTGGTTGCAATTCTCAGTGATTTCTCAAGGTGCTCGTCAGAAATTTTAATTCTAATTTTACTCTTTGTGTGCTTCATCCTTGAAAATCGTTGCTCACAAATGTACGTGTGGCCAAAAAGCGATGTCACGAATAAGGCGTGACTGTGAAGCGAGGGATATTTTTCTCTGGGAAGACAGGTCTTATAAAAGTCCAGTATAGAGACACGATCAAATTTTTGGGGGCCGCATTACCAGCTGTTCAGGGCCGCAGGTTGGACACGCCTGATGTAGACAATCAAAGGCGTTCCATGTCCAGGGCTGGATTTGGGTCAGAAGCTTGCAGAGCAGATTTTGGCCCCTGCTACCTGGAGTTGGGGTATAGGGGCGTGGTGGCTCAGCGGGTAAGACGCCAGACTTGTCGATCGGAAGGTCACAAGTTCAGAGGTTCGAATCCCTAGTCCCGCGTGACAGAGTGAGCTCCCGCACTCGCCCCAGCGCTTGCCAACCTAACAATTCGAAAGCATGCAAATGCAAGTAGATGAATAGGTACCGCTTCGGTGGGAAGGTAACAGCGTTCCGCGTGCGTCATGCGGCCACATGACTGTGGAAGCATCTTCAGGCAACGCTGGCTCTTCAGCTAAGAAACGGAGATGAGCACCGGCCCCTAGAGTCGGACACGACTGCACAAATGTGCGGGGGGGACCTTTACCTTTTCTACCTGGAGTTGAAACTTTCCTATATCTAAGGTAGCTCCCACCTATAAAGTCACTCCCTTGGAGTTGACCCCCTCAATGCCCCAACCTATAAGGCAGTTTTGCCCCACCTGCAAGGCAGGTGTGTTGGGACTGCAGATCTCAGAGTTTCAGCCAGTCTTCCAGGAATGGCAGGCCCACCAAGGACAGGAAAGTGGGCCCATGGCTGATACTTGGGTCTTCCTTGCCATGTTCTAGTGAGGACTGATAGGAGTTGAAATCCCAGCTTCTGCAGCGGACCAGATTGTAGGGGAATTTGCTCTAAGAGATGGGCTCAAGAAGGATTTCTCATCCGCATTACTACATCTGCCTTAGTCCTTTGCTGGAGATTCCTGGCAAAGGCCAAAGCATTGATTTTTTAAAAACTATCACGCCTTTTCTCCCTTACGTTGCCATTGGGTCCTTGCCCAGAATCCTGGGAGGCAATTGGAAAACTGTTTCAGAAACAAAATGTGCTGGTTTGTTGTTCCATTGGGTTTCTGCAGATGTCGTCTTGCGCTCGAACCACATGGATATGTTTGCTGTTTTTCTTCGGCCTGCCAGTCGAGTTGATTAGCAGACCAGTGACTTTTGGAGTTAATATGTACTTGTTGTTGGCAGGACACCCAAAAGATTCTTCTGTCAGCAAAAGAGGCAATGGTTGGCAAAGGGTCTCGTTCATTAAACAGACGGGGGGGGGGGGGGAAGGAATGTGCGAAAAGAAACAGAGGGTATCAAATCTACAGTGACTGAGGATTGCAAATGTCCCTTCCAACAATGAGTTTGGAATGACCAAAAAACGTAACTGTGTTTTTTCCAAAACAAAGCAGCTTTTTAGTCCTCGTGGTCGGAAGAGAAAAAGAATCCCAAAGTGTTGTTGGCGTTTTCTTGGGGAGGAAAATCATCCTGAAAGCTAGAGGCAGATTTGCAAAATGGGAATGCTTATACTGTAGGTGCTCAGCTTACTCCAGTGTTGAAGCGCAGTATATTTGAGGAAAGGAGCAAACTATAATCCGGAGACCAGGGTGGAATATGTAATGCTTCTAATGTCCATCAAAGGGTTGTAGATACTGGGTCTTTTATGTATTTTGGGTTGAACTGAGGATCCAAAGCTGGAGGGAGATGATGGTGATGATAATTCTAGTTCCACTAATTGTGGAGGTGGGCCAGGGTGTGTAAATTCCAGAGGACCTCTGAAAGAGGAGGATTGAGATGCCTCCACCTTTCATCCTGTGGGTTCAGCCCTTGCCGCTACAAGTTCCTTCTCATGCTGGACTTCACTTTCTGCCAGCTTCAGCCTGCATGACCAGTTTGAAGGGGCTGTGAGGGTTGTAGTTCAAAAACATCTGGAGATCTCCAGGATGCCCACTCTTGCTCTGGGCCAGAAGGATGGGGATAGAGTCGGTTTAGCACTTCCATTCCTTACTGAGTGAGGGCCCATCACTCCGTAAGCTTTACATGCGTGTTGATGGTTCCAGATGTTCTCCTTGGCATCTCCAATGAAAGGTCTCAAAGACCAGGTCCAGGAATGATCCTCTGCCTGAAACAGGTACCCTCCATAGGGTTTGGTCACGCTATCTGAAGGCTTCTGGAAGTTGTAGTCCAAAACATCTGGAGGGTACCAGTTGAAGCCAGTCTTCGCAGGGCAGTGTCTCCACTCTGCTTCCATTGAGGGCAGATTCTTATGTCCACCCAACATCGTCCTTTGGCATGGTGCATGCGAGGGGCGTTCTCCTGACTCTCTTCTTTTCCTTCATGCCCTACGTCCCCTGCTCAGTGTTAGGACTGGATCGCCAGCCTTATGACACTCTTGCCTGTCACGGCCACCCGCCCCTGCCCTGTTGTTGGGACCCACACTCCTCTCTCGATCTGCCCCTGGGTGACGCCTGCCTGTCTTGCAGGCTCTCTGCACACTGGTCGAAGTTCTCCACCTCCCGGGAGTGTTCCTGAAGAGCAGCAGCAGATCGCTCGCCAGGGGTCGTACACCAGCATCAACAGCGAAGGAGAGTTCATCCCCGAAACGATGGACCAAAATGTAAGCTGTGTCGAAAAGCTCAGGAAGAGAACCAGCCCCCAGAAGTCTTTGGCTCTGGGGTGGCAGAAGAAAGGATGTGATGGGTCAGCTTGACTTATTCCTGTGAAGGTCCCTGGGGTTCTTCATATCCTAAGGATCCAGTGCCAATCCTCCTGGTTATACTCTGCTTGGTTGGGGTGGCCCGTGCTTCAATGGGTCTGCTTGAGGCGATTTCAAACATGTTCTGAAACCCTCCTCCTCATTTCTCCCCTTCCTTTTTCTCTCAAAGTTGTTGGACCCATTTATTAGCCCAGACGACTCACTTTCTGGCAGCTGTCACTCCCTGGACAGATCCATAGACAGGTAAGGGAGGAACAGCAGAAACGGCTCCCTGGGAGATGAGGACAAGAGAGAGGTTTTACCAGGGAACTGTTTCCCCCCTTTCGCACCAGAAGGCTTGCCTGTTTCCAAATCTTCTTGCTTATTTCTTGAGGTCACCATCAGAACAAGTTCTGGTGGGTGGCAACAAGGGAGGGGGGGCCTCCTCAGGGGTGGTGTCCTGGCTTCAGAATATCCTCCCTGGAGAGACTTGCCTGGTGCCTTCCCGGTCCTCTTTGATTTCTCAGGCAAGGATCTTTTATTAAATGAACAATAATTTATTAAGTATAAAGAATGAAGAGTTATTAACACCGAGCTGCTGATTGTTATGGTTCCTTTTCTACTCTCTGGGTGGATATAGGCCTTCTGTTATACATCATGCTCCTGGTGTGTTTATTGATGCAAGATGCCTAGCATTTTCAGATGGTGAGATAGACATTGCTAAGTTTAAAATTTATGCTGGAATTTAAAATGACGTGCATTATTAAGCTTTTCAGTCCCAGCAATGGAGGGTACCAGTTTGAGGAAGGCGGATATAGAATAAGCAATGCTGACCGATGAGCGTATCTCGCTGGATCTAATTTAATCTCTTTATGCAGTCCACCTTTCAGCCAAACACCTGTTTCAAGAAGGAAGAGAGAAACCAAGGACAGCTTGGAGTGTTTAGGTAAGAATGCTAAGCACGGTATGGTTGAGTTCAACCCAGATTGATATACCCAAGGTCTCACCGAAGTCTTGGAAGGCTGAAGATGACTGAAAATTCCCCCAAAGCAAGAATGTAAGAAAAGTTTTAGCTGAGCTCTAGAAGGCTGCAATGGCAGAGGATCTGAATTATGGCGAGCCCCGTAGTTCTGCTCAGTCGGTCCCAGAGAATGGGGATGTTCCACCGGCCGATCCGTTTAGGATCAGACATTTTGCTTGCAGAGACGATTCTCGGTGGAAGGCTTGACTTCGATGTCCATGTGCAGCTGGTGAAATCACGGAACTTTTCCTCACTGTTGTGTTATCGTGACCCCTGCTATTAAAAAATGAATATGTGGCAGGGGGCCCAGAGATGATAAAAAAAAAGAAAGAAAAGAAAGGCAGTATTTGGCTTGAAGTGATATTATGCTGGACCGAGCTGTGAAAGCTGACCTTCAAATTCAGGCTATGGGACTCTGGGAATTTTTAATAGGCCTCCAGGGTGCGAAGCTTAAGTTTCTGATTAAGCGGCCATTTGCCTAAGCCCCAACTGTCCAGCTCAGTCGACATCCCCCTGCTTGCTTTCCTATTCCTTACGGCCATCTCAACATCCTTCAAGAAGAGCACGTTAAGGAGAAACAGCCAAACGGTCTTAGGAGGCGAAGCGGTGGCCTACGTGAGGTGGAGAATGAGTAGGATCTATGGCTGGGCTTAAACAGGACTGCAGATAATTAGGCAGTGAGAGGAAACAAAATGAAATTTAAGCCTTTTGTAACCGTTCTCCTGGCTGCGATATTTGCTTTCTGTAGCCGATTCCCTTATGACTATATCTTCTTGTTGTTTTGTAAAAATACTGTTTTCAGCAAATGGGCCCATTTCTCATTTCTCTGAGTCACGTATCCTATCTTGGAGAGGCAGCTAGCAGCTTGATTGTGCAGAAATTGGCGATATGAAAACAAAAACTGAGTTTAGGATGAAACCGCAGATTCTACCGTTCTTTTTGCACGTACATACAGTACAGACACACTTACCCCCGTAACATGTACATTTCAAATAAACTGAGTCTGCAGTGGATGAAATGAGCATGTTGCAATGGTGAAAAGAACTCTCTTAATCTTTTCCTCTGTTGGTAAAGATAATGGGAGGGGTCAGCCGTAAAAGGGAGAATCTAGGACCACACATATTATTTAATTCTACCTCTAAGTCAACTTTTAACGGGGGTTAGCATCTGGAGTGGCTCCTGCTATCTTGGATTTTATTGGGCAGGTGGGGGTCAAGCATGCAAACGTTTTCCACCTGTTCAGCCCGTTCCTCTTCCTTTGCCAGATTTCGATATTCCGTTTTGTGAGCGAGGGAAAGGCGGCACCTTTCCGAGGCAGTATCATCTCTCTCAGAGTCGCAAGGATTACAATGATGGTAAACCTGTCAAAACAATGGTTTAATTGTTTCTGAATGATAGAACATATAAGGCTTGGAAGGAGGGGTGCCTGCAGGGTGGTCAAAAAAGTCAATATGGTGGGCGTGAAGGTGTGATCAAAGTTCTGCCAGGGCCATGCACATAAAAAGCAGAACTTCAGTCTTACCATTGTGACTTTTGACTTTTGACAAGGTGGCTGCCATCTTGACTTTTTTGACCGTACCCTGCAGACACTTTTGGTAGGAAGAACTACCTTAGCTAGCCCAGTTTAGGAATCTCCTACTACAGCACCACTACATCTACTACTGCTCTTAAAAGAGGAAGGTGTAGATGGGCTTGGAAGGAAGGATCCAACAGGGCATAATCCTTGCTCTTGAATTGTGTGTGTGAACCCTATATTTCTAAACCTGTAAGAAGATGGCTTCTCATAGGCATGCCATGTTTTATAGACAGGATAAGATTTTTCTCTCTTCCACACTAATCAAGAAGTGTGTAACTGAATGTGTCCTGTGTAAGGCTTTCCATTAACCCATACTGGTTTTGGACAGATCATCACTGCCTTACTGGTTCCATCATTTCAATGTGTTGGAAAGTAAAGAAGCTGAAGAAGGCTGCAGCTTCCTTTGGACATGTTCCTGCAAAGGGCCTTGAGAAAAGAACCAGAGAGATTCTCTTGCATTCTCTTCTACAGCCAGCATAAAATCAGTCCTGTCAATGAATAGATTGGACATCTCAGATCTGGTATCTTGGAGTAGCAGTTCCCAATTTGTATCCGTGTTGGCTGAAAATTGTAAGACGCAAGTCCAACACGTGTGAAGGACAAATTATTTATTTATATTTATTTATAATTCAAATTTATCACCGCAAATTGGGGAGTATAATAGCACTCAGGTATCTAAATGAAAGGCAGACAGAAGGAAACCAGGATCTCTGTCACCCCAGAATGCAGGACATGGAACAGTGATCTTAAGTGACTGGAAGGCAGTAACTCCCAGTAACTTCAGATCATTTCTTGAGCCTTGTTGAATGTTAATTTTTTTTAAAGGGGAACCATTTCCATAGGAAGATGGTGGGCTTCATTTCATGGGATGTCTTCAGGAGAGATGGGATAAACATTCCTTGGGGTACTTTAATTGGGATTCCCACACCACTCTCATTTGGATCCATGCCTGGCCTCTTCTATGAATCATGGAATTCTTTGATTTTAGGAATGAAGGTAGAAAAACAAACCAAGTTGACTGATAAAATTGGACTGGACAATTTGGAACAAGCCAAAGAGTCTAATTTGATTTCAGTGAGATCCACCCATCTTCAAAATTAAACAGTGTTCCTGCTCAGTCTACACACACACGGGTGGGGGTGGGGGGTGGAAACTGCACATAAATGCAAGAAACCCTTAGGAAAAGTTCGGTTTACATATATTGTACCAGGCAGTGCCGGTCTCCATGGTTTCAGTTCTTCTCTTCTCTTCTCCATTGCTTTCCAAGGCCGAAGGACGTTCCCCAGAAGTTACGCTCCTCCAGAGAACCTGTTTCAGCTTTTGCCTTCCAGCCGAACGAAGAGCTTCAATGGAGACAACAAGCTCATCACCTTGCGGTACGAGGAACGTGGGAGCAACAAATGGTGGCACAATTGTGACAAGATCTTTCAAGGCTTTGGCTCTTCTCCTACGAAGACCAGGAACAGTAAGTTGCCTGACAGTGGCCTTCTGCTGGGCACCTGGATGGGAGTTCTCTTCTTTGGCTACGTTAAATGCTATCGTGAAACACTTGGGCTTCAACCAGAGAAGGAACATCAGGGCTGGTTGGTACAGGTAGTCCTCACTTAACGACCACAATTGGGACTGGAATTTTGGTTGCTAAGTGAAGTGATTATTAAGCAAATCTGACCTGATTTTACAACCTTTTTTGCAGCGGTTGTTAAGGAAATTACCGTGGGCGTTAAGTGAACCACGTGGTCGTTAAGCAAATCACACGGTTCCCCACTGATTTTGCTTGCCGGAAGCCAACCGCGAGGGTCGAAAACGGCAATCACGTGACCACGTGACGCTGTAATGGTCATAAAAGTGAACTGGTTGCCAAGCGCCCAAATTGTGACCGCGGGGACCCGGCAATGGCCATAAGTGTGAGGACTGGTCGTAAGTCGGTTTTCCCAGCACCGTCGTAAGTCTGAACCGTCACTAAACGAATGGTTGTTAAGCGAGGACTACCTGTAATGAGACTGCTCATTTAGAGGTAGTTCAGAGTTGATGACCTTTGAGGATGCTACTTGCATTGAGAGGAAGGGGAAACACCTTTGAATGGCGAGGAAACCATCTCTTGTTTGCCGTTTTCAGAGATAAGGTGATGATTTCAGAGACTGAACAAAGAGCTGGTCTACCCCTGGCTATCAGAACAGGGCTTCTACTCTAACTCAAAAAGCAAAGTGAATTGGCCTTGAAGAAATTTCTTCCCTGACCAATAGGTCAGCTGGACATCTTCCATTGTGGATCTTGTAGAGTTAGAAGAAAAACTGAATGGCAGAGACTGTAGCTTGAATCATGTCAACTGGATTTCTATTTTCTCAGTGGAAACGTTTCTCTCCTTATCCAAGGAGCTTCTTCAGTCTGAGCAAAGTTAGTAAGGGAATCCTTAAATATGTTTCTAGGGTGGCTGTGTGACTTTGAACCTGGGCTAGGTTTTATCCTTTATCCTAGCCCCAGGTGCAAAGTCACACAGCCACCCTAGAAACATATTTAAGGATTCCCTTACTAACTTTGCTCAGACTGAAGAAGCTTCTTGGATAAGGAGCGAAACGTTTCCACTGAGAAAATAGAAATCCAGTTGACATGATTCAAGCTACAGACTGTTCCACCTGGATGACTGAGAACCTTCATCGACTGAATGGCCGAGAGCTCCATCGTCTCTCAGATTTTCATTGCAAGGCTTCCCTGGAATTACAGAGGGCTACCTCAATGTTCCTCCATGTTTTTGACACCTAAGGAACAAGTGTGTTGGGGGGTGCAGTCTGCTGATTTCCCATTCAGCTCCCTGACAAATTAACAGTCACCTCCCTTGTAACTACAGAAGCTGTTCCCCCACTTTCCAGATGGAACTCCCAAAATTCTGGGAATTGCAGCCCTACAACGTGTGGATGGAAAAAGCTGAACTGCAGAAGAGTTTAGATGATGGTGGAGAAAGTGATCCTCTGAATATGATTAGATGCACAATTTAGGTGGTCTAGCTAGTCATGAATTGCACCAAAAGCATTTGGAGGTCCAAAGATTACCCACTCCCAGCTTAATTAACATATCCTCCCAGTATCTTCAGGTATTTCTGGCCATGGTGAAGCCTCTGAGATGTCCTTCACTCTCAGTCTTGAGCAGGCTTAGGCCTCTGAATTTTTTAAATCACACCCTACTTTGATAGAAAGGGGCGTGGTGGCTCAGCGGGTAAGACGCCAGGCTTGTCGATCAGAAGGTCGCAAGTTCGGAGGTTCGAGACCCTAGCCCCGCGTGACGGAGTGAGCTCCCGCACTCGCCCCAGCTCTTGCCAACCTAGCAATTTGGAAGCATGCAAATGCAAGTAGATGAATAGGTACCACTTCGGTGGGTAGGTAACAGCGTTCCACGCGTGTCATGCGGCCACATGACCGTGGAAGCGTCTTCGGACAACGCTGGCTCTTCGGCTAACAAACGGAGATGAGCACCGGCCCCTAGAGTTGGACACGACTACACAAATGTGCGGGGGGAACCTTTCCCTTTTACTTTGATAGCAAAGGATAGACCTTTGCTATCAGTCTCTTTATAATCATCATCTTAGCTCTGAAAATGACAAACAAGAGATGAGTTCTTCATCTTTCACAAAGGTGTTTCCCCTTCTCAACACAAGTAGTGTCCTCAAAGGTCAGAAGAATTGCTGAGCCCAAATGTTCTACCCCTATTTTCATATCTCCTTCATGCATGGGGAAGTACCAGAGATGGGGGAAATTCAGAAATGGTGGACAGGGGGGTAGGTAAGAGGGCCCTATTTTCCCCTAGAAGGTGAGTTTTTGCTACCAGTTGGGGATTTTCTTGGAGATGTTCTGACCTCCTTGATGGTCAAGCTGAGCATTCCCAGTTGAGAGTTTTCTGCTGAACGCGAAATCCTGGAGGTTTTGAATATATTGCTGTCCAATGCAATTTCTATTGCATTTCCAAGTTTTCCTCATAGCCTGTTCAGAAACCCCTGGGATACAGTGTTGGCAAGTCCATTCTGGCCATCAGCATTTTTGTAAGCGAAGCTGAGCAGAGTTAATTACCATAGGATTAGCCAGAAAGTATACGGTAAATCTGCTTAATTTTGATGAAACCCTAATGTGTCGGCAACGGAAATCCAGGCTAGGCCTAAATCTAGCCGATGAAGAGTTTCAAAAGAGCGGTCAGGTCCTTAGATGGCTGTTCTCCAGGGAAACCACAAATTCTGTATTAGGAAGGAAATCAAGTTAAGTAAAATGCAGATAGGTTAGCTTCAAATGCCAGCCAATTCTTTAGGAGTCCCAGCCGCTACACAGGCTAGAAACCTGAAGTGAAAGCTGACATTCTCCAACTTTTGATGAAACCCCCAGATTCTGCCCTGGAAATAGGTGCATTTTCCCAGGGTTGTCCCTAATCGTTGCATACTAGGAGTTGTGGAAGTTTGGGGAGCTAGAGTTGGGGGGGGGGGTTCTCCCTCACCGTGACCTTCTTTCTCCCCTTCTTAGCACTGCAGGCCCCAGTGAACTGGAGGCTTGGAAAGTTGTTGGGCCGAGGAGCTTTCGGGGAAGTCTACCTTTGCTACGATGTTGACATTGGACGAGAGCTCTCGGTGAAGCAGGTGCCCTTTGACCCCGACAGCCAAGAGACCAGCAAAGTGAGTGAGTGGTCAGGAAGAAACAGGAACCTGCTGCCCTTCTCACACGCTTCACATCTGTCTGTCTGTCTGTCTGTTTCTCTCTCTGTCCAACTGTCCATCTGTCTCTCTCTCTCTGTCCATCCATCCATCCATCCATCCATCCATCCATCCATCCATCATCTCTCTCTCTCTTTCCCTGTCCATCCATCCATCCATCCATCCATCCATCCATCCATCCATCCATCCATCATATCTCTCTCTCTTTCCCTGTCCATCCATCCATCCATCCATCCATCCATCCATCCATCCATCCATCATATCTCTCTCTCTTTCCCTGTCCATCCATCCATCCATCCATCCATCCATCCATCCATCCATCATCTCTCTCTCTCTTTCCCTGTCCATCCATCCATCCATCCATCCATCCATCCATCCATCCATCCATCCATCATATCTCTCTCTCTCTTTCCCTGTCCATCCATCCATCCATCCATCCATCCATCCATCCATCCATCATATCTCTCTCTCTTTCCCTGTCCATCCATCCATCCATCCATCCATCCATCCATCCATCCATCCATCCATCCATCATATCTCTCTCTCTCTTTCCCTGTCCATCCATCCATCCATCCATCCATCCATCATATCTCTCTCTCTCTTTCCCTGTCCATCCATCCATCCATCCATCCATCCATCCATCCATCCATCATATCTCTCTCTCTCTTTCCCTGTCCATCCATCCATCCATCCATCCATCCATCCATCCATCATATCTCTCTCTCTCTCTTTCCCTGTCCATCCATCCATCCATCCATCCATCCATCCATCCATCATCTCTCTCTCTCTTTCCCTGTCCATCCATCCATCCATCCATCCATCCATCCATCCATCCATCCATCCATCCGTCATCTCTCTCTCTCTCTTTCCCTGTCCATCCATCCATCCATCCATCCATCATATCTCTCTCTCTCTTTCCCTGTCCATCCATCCATCCATCCATCCATCCATCCATCCATCCATCCATCCATCCATCATATCTCTCTCTCTCTTTCCCTGTCCATCCATCCATCCATCCATCCATCCATCCATCCATCCATCCATCCATCCATCCATCCATCATATCTCTCTCTCTCTTTCCCTGTCCATCCATCCATCCATCCATCCATCCATCCATCCATCCATCCATCCATCCATCATATCTCTCTCTCTCTTTCCCTGTCCATCCATCCATCCATCCATCCATCCATCCATCCATCCATCCATCCATCATATCTCTCTCTCTCTTTCCCTGTCCATCCATCCATCCATCCATCCATCCATCCATCCATCCATCCATCCATCATATCTCTCTCTCTCTTTCCCTGTCCATCCATCCATCCATCCATCCATCCATCCATCCATCCATCCATCCATCTCCCTGTCTGTCTGTCTCTCTCTAATATGCACATATTTAAACACACAAAAGGCTTCTTTCCTTGCCGGTGCTGCAACTTTGTTAAGGAGGCATTTCTATAACAGAGTGAAATCTTGGTTTAAAGGACCCTCATTTAGCAGGCTCATGATCACAATTGACCAAATTTCGGTTGACAACTCACAAAATAACAGAGAAGTCCATTGCATCCGAAGTAATCTGGAAAAGGCATTTATGCTCATTTTGTATTCATTCTTTGCATTCATGGTGATCTATATCACTTGTGTAATGAGGTTGTTGCACAAAGAGCAGATGTGATGTCAAGGCTCCCCCCCCCCCGAGAACTGGATGGCCCCCACTCTGCTGTTGTTCAGAAGAGACGTGAAGACCTCTGGCCTTTGGCCTTTAGCCTTTGGCCTTTGGCAAGGGAGGGTGAGATCCTTTGCTTCACGGCAGTTGCCATCTTTTTTCTTTTATTGATTTTATTATCATTTCTTTGTTTGTTGTAAGCCGCCCGGAGTCCTTGAGAGTCAGGCAGCATACAAGTTTAATAAATTATTATTATTAGTGGTAGTACTATTATTTGCATCCCTTTATTTGCATCTAATGTTATCACGCAAATGGATGCCGGTAATTCAGTTTGCTTAAGCTGTGCGATGGTGTCATTATGCAAATAATCTCAATCACCACAAAGGACTTCACTTGCCATTTCATGGACATTTGGGAGGAACAGATACCCCCTCACCCCCATTGGACCAGTAAATCGAGGTTTAATTCTAATCAACCTAAGTAGGTAAACGACTGAACAACAACAACAACAAGGTAAACTTAGGTCGATCCTTTTTAATAGACCTCCTTAAAAAAAAAAACTAAATTTATAACACCCCCCCCCCCCCCAAATTCCCAGTTATAGTCCCAGCAGGTCCACTGGATTAGGAAAGGCTGTTAAACAGCTCTTCCGTTCTGATTCCTGTCGCTTCTGGATTCAGACAGGAAACGTTACTGGCCAAATATTGTTTAGCAATGGAGTCACTTTCCTGGAAAAGCCCTCAGATCTGCATGGTGCTCACTTAAAGCTGTAGTAACATCTTGTTCAGGCAGTCGGTCTGCTGGAATTGCAAAGGAAGAAACAGTCAACTTTTATGTTTTGAATTCAGAGACAAAACGTTGCCAAGAGCCAACGCACGATAGTTGCAAAAGGCCGTCCTTGGGGGATCTGTGGGTGCCTTTAAATACCTGGGTTTTACCACCCTGAAAAAGGAAATGAAAGAATGTACCTATGTGCTACGTTTATATAGTTTTGATTGTACTTACTGTCAGAAAATAAGAATAAATAGACAAACACCCATGTGGGTGCGTATCATTTACAAGCCATGACCTTATACAGCAACCTGGTTGCTTAATGCGCAAACTCAGGAGTGAATTAACGTTAAGGGAATTGTATAGTCAAAGGCTTTCACAGCCCGGAAAACCCACAACAACCATCGTTAAGGGAATTGTTTGATCATTTGCAGGATGGTTGGAAACGCAAGCGTCTCCACTTTTCACTGGCAGTTAACAAAGGATCTGGGAGTCTGCATTGGTTCCCTGTCCAAATTTGGTCTGTTCTCATTGACAGTCACGGAAGGGAGATTTATCAAGGGCTGTTCGGCAGCACGGCGGTACAGGGTCGCCGGTTTTAGAAAGAGGGCGGTTCTCAATTCTCTATGCTGGGGAGGAACGCTAAGTCTGGGCAGTTGTCTTCATGCTTCTGAGGTTCTCAAACGCATCTTAGGGGCCACCATTGGAAACAGGATGCCGTTGGCTAAGTAGACCTTTCGGTGTCCTGATCCTGCAAGCTGGCTGAGTTCTTGCTTCTCGATCAGAGTTTTGCATTAGTGCAGAGCTTTCCAAACTTTTCATGTTGGTGACACACTTTTTAGACATGCATCATTTCGTGACACACTCTTACAGCAGGGCATCATTTCGCGACACACTCTTACAGCAGGGCACAAGGCAGGCACTAGGACCTGTGTGGAATCCTGGCAGGGCAGGTTTGGAGGCGGGAAGGCACAAGGCAGGCACTAGGACCTGCGCGGAATCCTGGCAGGGCTCGGAGGCAGCAGCAGCCGCAACACACCCAGACACTGCAGCCGACACACTAACGTGTCCCGACACACAGTTTGGAAAGCTCTGCATTAGTGGGACAAAATGCTTGCACCAATCCATACTCCCCTTAAGCAGCCCAGAGAAAACGAAACTCACTTCTGCGAACTCATGGCTTACTCCTTGCAATGTTGGGGCTGGAGATGTCAAAGGAAGCCAGATCCAGAGCATCGGGGTTTAAAGAATGCTAGATTGGCTTTCGTTGCCAGACCCATCTGCGCCGTTCACCGTGTCGGGTCTGGCCGCATCCACCAACCTTCCCTTCCCTCTGTAACCATTTTGGACTTATTTTAGGAAGTCAATGCCTTGGAATGTGAGATCCAGCTGCTTAAAACCCTCCATCACGAGAGAATAGTGCAATATTATGGCTGTCTCCGCGATCCGGAGGAGAGGAAGTTGTCCATCTTTGTGGAATACATGCCCGGGGTAAGCCAGCCTGCACATATCCTTTTATTTATTTGTTGATTTATTTATTAAGCGTGTTTCTATCCTGCTGCAATCCAAAAGCCTCTGGGCGGCTTACATAGAATGAAAAAATACATTGAAAACATCCACAGTAGCATCCAAAACCCCACAGTCTTCGATAGGAACTATATACAACATTAAAGAAAAGCCACTGCGTTACCATAAAAATCAAAGTTAGAAATAGAATGGCAACACCCCATCAGGGGACGTCTCTCTGAAATAACTCGGTTTTCAGGAGTTTTCAAAAAGAAATCGACAATGTGGGGGGCCCACCTGATTATAGACTTTTTCAGATTTCCAAATGGGATGAAAATGCTGGATCATCTTTCTAGGGCAGGGTTTCTCAACCCAGCAACTTTAAAATGTTTGGATTTCAACTCCCAGAATTCCCTAGCCAGCATGTTGGCTGGGGAATTCTGGGGATTGAAGTCCACATGTCTTAAAGTTGCTGAGGTTGAGAAACACTGCTCTAGGGGAACAATATGACCTTTTGTTCTGACTTAATTTTTCTTGTCCTCAAAATGTGGCCCTTTTCCCATTCCTGGATTACTTATTCCCATCTGTGTCTTTTACCCCTAAAATCATGTTCACAGGATTCCTGTTTGAGCAAACCATAGATAGGGATTTAGATTCTGGGAGCTGATATAATCTTATATAACACTTCATCACACACTTTTCTTTCCTTGTCCTATTTAGGGCTCTGATGAAACCAGTTCTTTGAATGTTGCTGCACTTCACATTTAATAGGGAAAACTTTCTTCTCACAAACCAGGAGCCAATTCCAATTTGCATGCTGGATGTTGTAAACAGAGTATTTGCACTTACTCAAAGCAAACCTCCCACTGAACTTCACAATTTAGGTCCTGTTTAGATTAGATTTGGATAATTTTATTGTGATCAATGACTATCTTAAAACAAGATGTAACATAATCCAGGCATGCTGGTGTAACACACTTAGGTATAAGTAAAATAATGCCCTCTATTAACTACACTCTTTTGACACTTAAGTTTTTAGCAATACTTAAAGTTGGATAAGAAAAAAAAAAAGAACCACAAAATTAATTCCAAGTGGATTCCAAAACTAGATACACAGTCTGTAGTGCAGAACATTAACAATATAAAAATAAGTTGAACTGTACAATCAAATAATCTAAAATATAAATAAGTTACAATGGATAATTCATGCCTGGGTAATTTATGTCCTGTTATCCCAGTTGCCAGGGGAGATCTCCGAGGTATTTATTCTGCTGACGTGGAGCCCCAGATCACAGCAAGAACCCTTTTTTTTTTTGTGAATTTAAAATACATGACCGCCTGAGTGCAGATTGCAGCAGGCTCCTTTAAACTGAGTTCCCTTCAGATATGTTGGTCTGATTCCTGGAATACCCACCAACCTGGGAATTGGAAGAGCTGAAGCCCCCGGTTGGAGGAGCCTGGATTGGACAGTCACCATGAAAGAATGAAAAAAAGAAAGCGGCTTTTTCCAACCAGGAAGCACGAGGGCCTGACCACAATGGCTTCCGAATGACACAGATGCTAATACTTGCTTTTCTTTGTTTCCCCCCAAAATATGAGCGCTTTGGCCAGACGTGAATTTAGTTTCGTTTGGAAGCGATGCGTTGCGTTGTGCAGACGCAGGGAAGTCTGTTCCGACCTGATGCACGCCAGAAACACGTGCAGCTTTCTCACCGTTTAGCCCATCGAGGCCTCCGTGCACTGCAGCTTTTCAAAGTGAACCCACTGTTCAATGAATCGGAGCCGTTGGGTATCGTCTTTTTGTGAGGGAAGCACTAAAAATACCACCTTGTTGTCAGTCTGTGAGCTTTCTGGCAGCTTGCGCACAATCCATCCCCCAGGACGGAATTTAGAATTTTTTTCTCTGCATCTCCCTTCCAGTCGTGGCCAGAACAAACTTCTGCTCTGACAGCTAATAATTCCCTTCTTCCCTGTCAGCACTTCATGTGGGTGTGCCTGACTTAAATATTATTGTTCCTTTATGCACTAAAGCTACAGCTAGTGCCCCAGCAGCTGACAAACTTTTCAGAAGATAGATAGTTTCAGGAGCCAAAGAAACTAACCCAACACTGTTCTCTTGTGGGTTTTTTAGGGTTCTATCAAAGACCAGCTAAAAGCCTACGGTGCCTTGACGGAGAATGTGACTCGTAAATACACGAGGCAGATCCTACAAGGGGTTTTCTACCTCCACAGCAACATGATTGTACACAGAGATATTAAAGGTAGGCACGAGACATTTCAGGTGGCTTAAGCCAGCCAAGGTGCTTCAAGGACCGAAGGAAAAAAATGTTCTCAAACTTGATGGAGCCCAGTATGAAAATTTAAGGTGGTGATGAAATCTGCAGTGCAGTTTGTCAAAGGTTTCACCCCACCATGAAAACGACTTTTATTTTCCTACCTCATGTTCAGGATGTTAGAATTTTTCTTGAAAGTTTCTTGTTAGTCATCTGAACTGACTTTATTACTGGAAGTGGCAAAGGGTGGTGGTGTTTCTGCATCCCATCATCCCATCCTTCCGTCCTTCTGAAGCCTCCTTAGCTGCCCAGTTTCCCAGTCTGGGGAACAAACAACAACAGGCGGAAAGCACCATTTAATGTCTTTATTTGGCATTTAAGAGAATTTAAGGCATTTAAGGCAATCGCTTACGTCTTTGATCACCCACCTTGTCATAAATTAGGGCAAGGCCACCCCAACATCTACCCAACAGAATCTCATCAAAATCACCCTCTCCTTTGAGAGATATTTTAAAGCAAATTCTCTTTTATCAAATTGAATTAAAACGGAGGGGGGGGGGAAATGCACCCGTTTTCCGTCCAGCGTTAATGTAACCTGAAAAGAACTCTAGCAACCAGGAAACAGGAGTTCTATATATCAGAAAGGATATGCTAATGAAAATACGGCTTGACAATAAAAGTCAAGCCATTGTTGGGGCGGTTGCCACATTAATATAAGTATAGATAGGTAACAAGAGAGATAGCCACATACATGCGCTATATTATATAATATGGATTTTTTAAATACATCAATACACACACACACAGACTCTTACAGTATGAGGAAAGTTGTAATGGTTGAAGAACAGGAGTTGGCCACATAATCTGGGAGGAAAAAAGAACAAATTGAAGCTGCTAGGGAGAGAATGTGAGATTTGTTCAGGATGCTGATGGAGTTAATGTATGTTAATGTTGCAGCAGCCCAACAATCGCTCGGCTTAGTTTCAAGCATGTTGACGTTGGTCTGTAGAGCCACAGGGATGGCCTTGAGCGTGCAGCAGATATGGTGCCTCGTGATTCTTTCACTCTTCATTGTAGATGATCAAACACTAAGCATTAGGCACTCAACTACAGGTAGTCCTCACTTAACGACCACAATGGGGACTGGCATTTTGGTTGCTAAGCGAAGCAGTCATTAAGCGAATCTGATCCTTTTTGCGGCGGTCGTTAAGAGAATCACTGCAGGCGTTAAGTGGACCACATGGTTGTTAAGCAAATCACGTGGTTCCCCATTGATTTTGCTTGCCAGAAGCCAGCCGGGAAGGTCGAAAATGGTGATCACGCCACTGTGGGACGCTGCAATGGTCATAAATGTGAACTGGTTGCCAAGTGCCCAAATCATGATCACGTGACGACGGGGATGCTGCAACGGTCATAAGTGTGAGGACCAGTCATAAGTTGGGTTTTTTCCCAGCACTGTTGTAAGTCTGAACCGTCACTAAACAAATGGTTGTTAAGCGAGGACTACCTGTAAGAGAGACTGAACTCAAGATTTGCAGCAATATCTTGC
Organism: Charina bottae; assembly: GCA_023362775.1. NCBI lineage: Eukaryota > Metazoa > Chordata > Lepidosauria > Squamata > Charinaidae > Charina > Charina bottae. The sequence goes on along the minus strand of JALMGJ010000037.1, from coordinate 5,935,169 downwards.
CAGCTTGCTGCTGACTCTCTGTCGTGTTGTTTTCTCCTCCTCCTCCTCCTCCTCGTCTATCTTCTCCTTCCCTTTCCCCTTCCCCGCCCCCGCCTAGGTGCCAACATTTTGAGAGATTCCGTTGGGAACGTGAAACTAGGAGACTTTGGGGCCAGCAAACGCATTCAGACCATCTGCATGTCTGGAACGGGGATGAAATCTGTCACGGGAACTCCCTACTGGATGAGCCCAGAGGTCATCAGTGGAGAAGGCTATGGAAGGAAGGCTGATGTATGGTAAGATGAGGGGTTAACCCCAGGAAGGCTTGTTCGTTGGTTGGGGGGGGGGGATTAAGACGAATGAACAGGGCTGGAATTCCCTGACGTATTTGTAAATATTTTCCATTTTCAGCCGGAGAGCTTAATGTTAGCTGTTTCTTTTCTCCTCTCCGTGTTCTTCCGCAGGAGCTTGGGCTGTACTGTGGTAGAAATGCTCACTGAGAAACCACCTTGGGCAGAATTTGAAGCCATGGCTGCCATTTTCAAGATCGCGACCCAGCCCACAAAGCCCCAGCTTCCAGACGGGGTTTCGGACTACTGCCGCAACTTCCTCAAGCTGATCTTTGTGGAAGAGAAGCGGAGGCCCACGGCCGAAGACCTTTTGCGGCATCCATTTGTGAACTTCAGCCTCTAGCAGGCACTGCTGTTGGACGGGAAGGAGAGACCAAAGCGTTCGCACCCAAACACAGGTGTGCACCACCGAAGAGACCTGCATGCTTCTCCATTCAACCTCACTCGCGCTGCCCTTACCTGTGCTACGTTGTTTCCCATCATGCCTCATTGGCCAGGCCGTCTCTTGCGGTGCCTGAGCTGAACCTCCACCCATCTTGCCCCTCTGGATGAGCCATGAAAAGGAGGCTTTGGGAAACGGGGGGTGTCGCTAATCGGGCTGGGTTGCCTTCTGAATATTGGCAGAATATTGCTTGTGTAGCTTTCTGATGAGAATTGAATGGATTTGACCAGCCACTAAGGAACAAGGTGAAGGAAGTTGGTAGACTCCTGAGCTGAACACTTGGGTAAACTTGCCGAAATCACAGTGCGCCCTTCAGAACTAGTTTGCTGGTTGCCTGCCAATCGATAGCTTTGAAAGGGGAGCTTAGACGAACCACCTTTCCAGGATCCTTTGAGAAAGGAAAAACCACGATTCATAGAATCACTTACAAAACAATCACCTTGAGCAGAAGGCTATAGAAATTTAGAAGCATAGGGAGCTTCTCCAAATCTTTGACCCTAAAAAGGAAGGAAAAAAGTTATATCCAAATCACTATAATATGTGTAGAATATTTTGTTGAAAATTCCCCATGATGGCAGTAGTCTGCCATTGACAAGTATCAGGGCTGATGTTTAGGAATCTTCTAAAAACACAACATTGTTTAAGGTGGCAGACCCATTCCTTGCTTCACCCAGCACGGTTGTAAAAGGATAAATTAAATATCAAGGCTTCTGGGCAGAAGATATCAAAAAGCTCTTCCTTCCACCAAATGGCATTCTACAATTATTGACGTATAGAATACCAGCATTGACTTTATTAATTGGTTGGGTGAAGCGATGGATTCTTTCACCAAGCGAACAGTTGCCCTTGAATTTGTGATCAACCTATTTATTTATATATTTATTTTAAAGCAAAGTAGATACTTATTAAAAAACAGTTTTCAGAGGAGAAGAGTTTTCCCTGGTGGGCTAGCTGAATGCATCATGTGAAATGATGCTCATTTATTTCAGCTTGATGAATGAAAGAATTGTTTGATCCAATATGATAATTGACTCAGTTTACTATAATTTAGTGCAGTGTTTCTCAATCTTGGCAACTTTAAGATATGTGGACTTCAACTCCCAGAATTCCCCAGCCAGCATGAAATGTGTGAGGTTTGTTCAGGATGGACATAGCATGGCTGGCTGGGGAATTCTGGGAGTTGAAGTCCACACATCTTAAAGTTGCTGAGGTTGAGAAACACTGATTTAGTGACAGCCCTACTCTTTACCAAATGCCCCCAAGTTGTGTACGGATTTCGCACATTGACACTGCCCGTTCTCTGTTTGGTGGCCCAAGCATACAAACTGGAGAGCCAGTTTGGTCTAGTGGTTAAGGCAACAGGCTTTAAACCAGGAGTCTCTGAGTTCTAGTCCCGCCTTAGGCACGAAAGCCGGCTGGGTGACCTTGGGCCAGTCCCTGTCTCTCAGCCCTAGGAAGGAGCCAATGGCAAACCAGGAGACTGAGAGTTCTAGTCCTGCCTGAGGCACGAAAGCTGGCTGGGTGACCTTGGGCCAGTCACTCTCACTCAGCCCTAGGAAGGAGCCAGTGGCAAACCAGGAGACTGTGAGTTCTAGTCTCCCCTTAGGCATGAAAGCCGGCTGGGTAACCTTGGGCCAGTCACTCTCTCTCAGCCCAACTCACCTCACAGGGTGGTTGTTGTGGGGAAAATAGGAGGAGGAAGGAGTATTAGGTATGTTCGCTGCCTTGAGTTATTTATAAAAATAATAAAGACAGGATAAAAATTAAATAAATAAATAAATAAAATACTGTAGAATAGGGGAAAGGACATGGAAAGCAAGATTAAATTGTTTTCAGCCTTGGAAGAGGCATTTCCATGGGGGCGAGCAAGCTTTCAGTGCAAAAAGAGATCAGTTGTTATCAGGCAAAGTGTGTCTGGATTGGTGCAAAAAGGAAGAGATCTACTAGGTTACTAGCCAACCAGAGCCAAATCAGCTTTTCTGCCATTCAGTTCCCTAGTTGATTGATGCTGCTAACTGCTGATTTGAAAATTTCTCAGAAGCTAATGATTCCTGTGGCGGTATTATTATATTTTCTCTCCCCACCGACCCAGATTCTGAGCTAAGTCCTGTGCGGTTTAAGTCCTTGTGTATTTTAAGCAAATGTGTGTACTTGGCATATATTTTGCTTAGTTTACGTTCTGTCTTCTGCGCTGATGAGAAATCTAGTTATATATCATGCCAAGACTTCATCCTCAGAAAACAAGATTATTTTTCTGTGTTTTGTTTGATTCTTCACTTCCCTAGTGCTTTCATCACCAGATACTTAACCAGGCAAAGAAATATATTTTGTGGGTTACTTTTATACTTACGAAATCTAAAACAAGTGGAGATCGGATGATGATTGTTATGCCTTTTTTGGTGATTGTACAGTACATCTGACTATAATACAACCTGACTAAAGGCATAATTTACATTATCCTCTTTTTAGGGGATCTAGTCTGAGCAGTTTAAAAAACACTGATTACTATCATGAAAGCAGTAAAACGGTGAGGAACAACCCATATTTGGCTGATCTTAGACACACTTGGATATTGTATATTCCCACCATTGTAATGCACACCCATTCACCCCCATAACGTTGCACAATATTAGTTCCAACCCTTGCCTTCTGGATTGAATTCTCTATCCATTGATGCTGGAAGATAGAAATGTTACCAATCGAAGAGAATATTTGTAGCTCAGGGTTGAACTGTGGAGTCCTTGGTGCTCTCTCAGCCTTGTTGTTTACTTGCAGACGTTTCATTGCCAGGCTAGGTAACATCTTCAGTGCGAATCAGAGCATCTTCAGTGCGAATTCAGAGCATCTTCGCACTGAAGATGTTGCCTAGCCTGGCAATGAAACGTCTGCAAGTAAACAACAAGGCTCAGAGAGCACCAAGGAGTCCATAGAAATGTTAGAATATTGGTGCTTTGGATGGGCAGAACCCAATAGAGTCTTTGAAGGCCAGTTTCCAAGGTTTGTTCTATGATGGTGGCTAAGTCCCTCTTTGTGCATTCAACTGCCAGAGCCATTTTATTCCTTATGTTGGTTCTTCTTGGCCACTTTCAGATTGCTGGACTTTCTGGTACTATGAATTCCAACCTCTAAAAAAGAACAACCCTGTTTTTTTTTACAAGTTTGTTTATCCAAAGGTGATAAGGAAAAGCCTTCAATGTCCCCAACTTTTTTTAAACCTCCTTGCCAACCTAGCAATTCGAAAGCACGCAAATGCAAGTGTAGATGAATAGGAACCACTTCGGTGGGAAGGTAACAGCGTTCCGCGCGCGTCATGCGGCCACATGACTGTGGAAGCATCTTCAGACAACGCTGGCTCTTCGGCTAAGAAACGGAGATGAGCACCGGCCCCTAGAGTCGGACACGACTGCACAAATGTGCGGGGGGATCCTTTACCTTTTTAAAGGAGGTTATTTAGGGGAATGATCCCATGCCTAATTGTTTGGGCATACCTAAATCAGTATGATGGAGTGAGCTCCCGCACTCGCCCCAGCTCTTGCCAACCTAGCAATTCGAAAGCATGCAAATGCAAGTAGATTAATAGGTACCACTTCGGTGGGATGGTAACAGCGTTCCGCGCGCGTCATGCCGGCCACATGACCACGGAAGCGTCTTCGGACAGCGCTGGCTCTTCGGCTAAGAAACGGAGATGAGCACCGGCCCCTAGAGTCGGACACGACTGCACAAATGGGCGGGGGGATCCTTTACCTTTTTTTACTCTGCCTGTAGTCCAACTTTTAAATGGATCAGAGATTATATGAGTTCAAGAAATATGTGTAAAGGATATTTGGAGGTGTAAATTGTCACTTGTTCATCTCACCCCACGTTTGAGAATTTTTCTTCTCTATTTTTCTCCTGTATTTTCCCCTCAATTGAACTGGATTTCATGCTGTGTGGTTCTCCAGCGTGATGCTTTTATTGTTTCTTGATTGCCTTCAGAAATGATGTGTCTACCTTGGCAGTCTTTGTCATAGATATACACAGCTTTGCCATCAATATATTATTGTGTTCTTTCTCTGTCTCTGTTGATATGTAAATAGACGTGGATTACTCCTCAGGTGCCTTTGCTTTCGTTTTGTGGATTTCTCTTGCTGTGATTTACATGCACGAGAGAGAATAAAACAGACCAAAAACATGAAAAAAGAAGGAATGAGTTGGCTTTAGACCCATGAAAATCAAGTGGGGCTTAACTAACTTAAATCCTGTTGGTTTCAGTGGACCTATTGCAAATACGATGTAAGTGTGGGTCCGTCCAAATGTATGTATTCTGTACAGTTTTTTTAAAAAAGAAAATGCATAGCCTATCAAGAAAGAAGTACCAGGGTATAGTGGGAACTTTGCTTTTGGGGAAAAAAAGCATTTTCATTCATATCTTTATGCATATGGATTCTAATGTGCGTTTTCCTTACCCAGGAAAAAGGCTTAATATTGTACATTGTCTAAGGATCAGCAGCTCAAGTTGATCTCCGGACCTACAACTCTGTGGATTTACCTGTCTTTTAATTTAAATTGGTCTGAACTTGGATTAGCCATGAAAGGTTTGGAAAACGTTAAGAGTTCTTCATTGTTCATCGACCACTAATTCATAGAGTGCCTTAAACAGAGGGTCCATCGCATGGCAATTAAAACAGACTCGGAAGGGATTTAAATTAATCCGGTAGATATGCTCATAGATTGCCCCACCCCGTTAGCAGATTTTGGGTGGGTGGGTGTTGTGTTTGCCTCTCGGCTGAAGGCGGAAGGCGGCTTAAAATACAGGAGTTTCACTTATTTTCAGAATACAACACACCACCGTCCTGTTCGTGCAATACTGTGTGAAGGCCAGTTAAATAGACTATACCTTTCACCCCAACTAGCAATTGGATGTTAGGCACTGTGTCAGATTAGTGTTGAACGACGCATGGGTGGTGTGCGGAAGCCTAGTTTTAATACAGTAATGCACTCTTTACAATTCCCTTGTCAGAGTTCGGATGCCACTGTTAATCCTTGGTTATGTCCATGCCTTTCCAGGTATGGATAATTTTAAATATTGTAAATTATTGCAACTCTAGAAGGATTTGTCCATAGGAAAGGAAAGCGATACTGCTGTTTTGGCATGTGGGAGACATAGTTGAATGTATTTTATTAAATGCTGTAAATGCTTCATCTTCCCCCCTCCCAGGTGCATGAAATAAAATGTTTTTAAATTTTGTGTTATTCCAGGATCAAAATGTTTAATTTTTAAGGGTGTGTGTGTGTGTTTGTGTGTGTGTGTGTGTAGAGAATAAGAGGCATTCTGACTGCAGTTTGGTAAAAGTTTTATTCTGATTGTGTCTTCGTCAGTTCATGTATTCCAACTAATACATGAACTGACGAAGCGTCTGAAGAAACGTCTGCAAGAAAACAAGGCTCAGAGAGCACCAAGGACTCCACAGTTCATGTATTATATATACTGTAAACTGGACCATTTCAGAAGAGGAGCAGAGACTGGTGTGTTGTTCAAATGTTTGGCAGCTACTGCCTAATTCAAAAATGGTAAATGTGGGGTCCTGAAAACGGCTGCTTGGCATGTTTTTGTTTTTTTGTTCTCTTCCAAATCTCCCTGCCTCTAAGTCTGCAATTTCATAAGCCCGATAGGAGGACGGTCAAAAATTCCCAGCAGGAGAGGCAGGAATGCGTGTACTGTATTTGGTGGGTGGCGCAAGCTTTCGCTTAGAGCAGCTTTGCAAACCAGGGCAGCCCAGGAATTCTCGCCTGGCACATTCAGATGAATAAATTCATCGCCTCAGCAGTCACTCTTGGAATCATGCGTTCTGGGCATGCCTGGGAGTGACGGCGGCTATAGAGAACTACATGTCCCAGGATGCCTAGCGGACCCTGCCTTCCATTGCAGGCAGCAACTCCCCGTAGGCGGCAGCAGCTCCGTAGAGATAGGAAAGTGAAGAGGAGTGCTATTTGCCTTTCCTTCGGGGCGGAAGAGTAACTCGGTTTCTATTGGGCCTTCGAAACGAGGCTCGGAGAGGTCCATAGGTGGGGTTCACAGGAAAGATGCTAACAATGAGAGCCTTCGACTGCTTTATCGAACGAAACCGGCCTTTAGAATGGAAGGGATCGAAACGCGGGTGCGACTCTTCATTTTTCAAAGTCTATACGGGCCGCCTCTCCGCCTACGGTATGATGGCGGGGGCGGGGCGGGGTCCACGCGCCGTGCTTTCCTGGCATGCTGCGCGCCTGCGCGCCTTGCTCGTTGTTGCTGAGGCGGCGAAAATGGAACGGATGCGGGTGGTCCTCGGGCATCTGTCAGGTTCCGGACAGCGGCGGGCCTGGGCGCCTTCCCCTTGCCGGAGTGGGCTGTCCGGCCCGGACGACGTGGTGGTGGTGCACGGGCGGCGGACCCCCATCGCCAGGAGCAAACGGGGCGGCTTCAAGGTAAGCGCGGGGCGCCTTCTGAGGCGGAGGCGACGGGCTGAAGCGCCTCTGCGGCCCCGCGAGCTCCTCTTGCGAAGTCTTTTTTCTTAAAAACAAAACGAAACAAAACCAACCCCCCTCCCCAATAAAATCCCAAAACTGGGCTCCTTTAGAGGCGTCGGACTACAGCTCCCATCACCGCCAGCCTCACGGCCGTCATTGAGAACGGTAGCCCAGCACCTCTGGAGGGGCGCGAGTATATTAATGGGCGGGAGGGGGGGCGTTAGTCCGTTTAGCCCGGGCCTTCTCTTGATATGGGAGTTGTAGTCCATCCCCTTTGGCTGGGGATCATGGTCTGACCCCCCTAGAAGGGTCCTAGATTTTAGGGGGGTGAAGGCGAGGGAAGGCTGCCCAGCAGGATTCCACGTCAAGCGCCCTATGGGTGCAGTTGGACTGCAGTTCCCATCATCCCCACACCAGCCTGTCTAAAGACGGGGTGAGGGTGCCGAACCGCCCAGGTAGGCTCTTCTTTCTTTCCTTTCCAGGAAACTACACCTGACGAGCTTCTGGCTGCGGTCATGACTGCTGTCCTGAGCGATTTAAAGCTAAGCCCCGAGAGGCTGGGCGACATCTGCGTGGGTGAGCCTTTCCGTTCGGAGCCCCGGTCTCTGCCCTCTTCCCCCCTCCTCTGGGGCTGCGGATGGCAAAACCGCTGGGACGGGACGGGAGTGGGCTGCGGTCACCCCGTCTCCCTTTTTAAGTGCTGGCTGCTGCAGCGATCCGGGAGGGCAGCCGAGCCGCTGATAACCGAAGCACATTCCTCTCTTCGCACTTAGGGAATGTGCTTCAACCTGGCGCTGGAGCCCTGATGGCGAGAGTTGGGCAGTTTCTAAGGTGAACTTTGCCCCCGTCTGCAAGTGAGGCAGTGGGCACGGTCGTCATGGCAGAGACGGAAGAGGGATCCGGTTTGGTTAATCCTGACAAACTAGGGCAGGGGGCATGTGAATGGTCCATCGGATATCAGGCACTTGTGCTGCTGTTTTTTGTTTGCACTGTACGGCTGATGCAAGCGACATTATTCTGTAAAAAGAAGAGCAGTAAGTTAATGGGTTATTTATTTGTTGGCTAGATTTATATCCCTCTTTTCCTCCACGTTGTTAATATGGCATCTTTGTGGTCTGCTGCAGGCACCACTGTCAGATAGGAAAATGATGTAAGAGCAAATGACATTTTTAATAATAATAATTTATTAAACATATATGCCTCCCAGCAACTCTGGGCAGTTTTTGACACCTTGGAGCTCTTCTGCATCACATTTTTCATGTGACCATAGAGCAGGGGTGGGCAACGTCAGGCCCGCGGGCCGTATAAGGCCTGCGGGGCTCCTGCCTAAGGCCCGCAGGGCTCCCGCCCGCAAACCCTGCCCCTTCCACGCGATTGGCTCCCGCCCGCAAACCCCGCCCCCCAGTGCTTGTGATTGGCTCCCACCCGCAAACTCCGGCCCCCGGTCCGCGGAAATCCCAGAAACCCCGCTCCCCGGTTATAAATATCCAAATGGCCCTTGGCAGAAAAAAGGTTCCCCGCCCCTGCCATAGAGCTTGGTGAGTGCTTGTGTTTATCCCTTGCTGTGGCTTGAGAGAACCACCGGACGTGGTGCTGAGCCACGGCCTGCTGGGGGGATCAAAGGGCAGTTCTGCAGACCAATTTGCCTTGGTAGAATCCCCTTTCGGTTCCAGTCCTAAGTCACTTGGGCTGTATTTAAGGTTTTCCATCTTGATTTTTGTAGTGCAGTTTTGGAAAGAGCGATACAGCTATATGTTTTTTGTTTAATCCCTTGCATCTCAAACAGGGCTCTCTCGACAGTTTTCAGTCAATTAGTAAAGAGCACTGACCTACGTAAGCCTGTTTGGGGATTGCAGAGTGTGTAGATAAAACTGCATCAGATCCAAGTTACAGTTTTCGATGGATCTTCTAAGATCACAAACCAAGATCCTCAAGGCATAAAAAAATGAATTACTCCACCAAGGTCTGATGCTGTTTTCCAATTCCCTTTCTATGCTGATGAAGTATCTTGTTCTTTGTTTCAGTGGTATTCCAGAGACTGTCCCGATATCGTGTGTTAACCGGCAGTGTTCGTCTGGGTTGCAAGCTGTGATCAATATTGCCGGTAAGAGGGCTGTGTTTCGTGTGGAGGTGATAGTCGGATCCCATGCATGGAATAAATATAGCATTTCAGTAATTGAAGCACAGTGCTTTTGAAAGCCTTGATACTGTGACATGTAGAGCTGTAAACCGCTAGAATGTAATGTTCTTTGTGGATTGTCTGTTAATACTTTCTATAGAGGAAGTTATAGTCCTGGTACCAGTAAGTTCTACAGAGTTCTGGGAATATTATTTTTCTAGGAGGAAGTTAATATATTCTGTCTTATTCCTTTCTGAAAAAACTACCATCTTAGTGAGGGAATGTGCTGATGGCCCCCCCTCCCCGCAGCACTTGCAAGGCAGGTATATGTGGGGTTCACTGGTTGACTTAAAATGTGTTCATTTTATTTACAGGTGGCATTAGAAATGGCTCTTACGATATTGGCTTGGCCTGTGGGTAAGCTTGTTTTTATCCTAATTGTTCGCTGCTCACCAGTAGCAGCCCTTTTGTCTGTTTATTACCGCCATCATGTGATATTTTCAAGCAGATTATCAAAATCTGTATTTTGAGGCAGCTAGTTTGGAAGAGGATTTCTTGAGACCAGCATTTTGCAGGAGTGTGAGAGGGTGCTTTAGATACTGAATTCTCCTGCAAAATACCAGCCTCAAGTGCCCCTTCCTAAACTGTCTTGGAAATAGTTTTATTTAATTTGATTTATAATAACCTCAGGGTTGTTCGTACAGTTTGTTCTATAGCAACCTTACAGATTTTTAAATGCAACTGAGTGGTAAAGCTAAGATTTGAATCGTCTTACAGGTATCCATTTTGTGCTGCATGCTTAATTAAAATGACTAAAGGCGTTGTGAAGTGCAAACTCTGCATTTATCAAGACCATTTCTAGAATTAAGTCCCCTGCTTTTTCCTGGCATGCAGTTCTTAAGAGATTAATGGCAATTGATGCTCTGGGTTAAAAAGGATACCTTCTTCACTAATTCACATGGCTGCTAGGGGGATACTGTGAGAGCGCTACTTGGTAGCACAGATCTCCATTACGGCTACATCCACGTACTTTCCTTGGTGGCAGTACAGACTAGATTTCGGTTGCCTTTTTATGTGATCTATCTATCCCTCCCTCCCTCCCTCCCTCCCTCTGGTCTGGCCTACATCCCTGATATATAAAGTGTGATAAGCAATAAGCACAATAGACTGCTGGAAATCAAGAGTGGGTATAGTTTTCGGCCCATGGTCAGAAGTTACCAAAGGTTGAAATGTCTGCGGCGTCGGGTCACTGGTGAAGGCCCCTTTCTGTATTTTCACATGCACACATCGAGCACGCGCCAGCTTAAACTCCTCAGCTGTGGTGCTCCCTGCCCACGTGTGAGAGTGACCAGTCTTCTCTCCGCTGAAGTTGGGTGAAGAACTTCTCAGAGCTTCAGGCAGAAAAGGTATATCCTCTGTGGCAGACTAGCCCTTTCTCTGCCCTTGGGTTGAGGGACAGGCCGTTCCTTTCTTGGCATGGTGGCAGGGGCCAGAGAAAACAGCTTCCAAGGAACTAGCACGATGGCCTGGATGGTGAGCTCCCACAGGGAGAATTTGGCCTGTAAGCCAGAAGTTACCGAAATGAAACAAATATGCGTCCTCTTGGTGTCCTTCCTGCTTCTGTCCTGTAGCATAGGGTGAATGTTGAGTTCAAGGCTTGTTCCACGGCAGCCATTGCTGGACATAGGATTACAGTGTGAGGCTTGATATTTGCTTCGGTTCAAATTCTTCTTCAGCCACAGACCCCTCAGCGAAGGAGTGCCTTGGCAATTTAGCAATCCTGCCTCAGTGCCCCATCTGTAAAACTGAACTTAAAGGAACAGGTGTCCCAGTGTTAGTAAGACAGAATTCCAAGGGTTTGCAAAAATATTATAAATGCTGTTCATTCTTTTGTAATGGTCTCTTGAAGTGTGGCATTTTGTATTATGGCATTTTAGGTAATCCACTTGAAACTAGGTTGGGTTAATCAAATGGCTGTGTTGTTTGGTGTTGCCTCCTGATCTCTCCAGATGAAGCAATTGCTCCACCTGCTTCACGGGGCCTTGTGAAAATGAGCTGCAGGCCTCCTTTGATATTCAAGTGCTGTATCAGAACACAAACTCCGTGGCTGTAGCTAAATAAATATTGGGATGTGCCTGCACATGTGGCTTTATGCCTTTTGTAAGTGTCATAGCTTGGTTTTAATTGTGCAATTACCTGTGGGCTCTGCAAAGCCTGGTTGGCAAATTAACTGCTAGAATAATCTAAGAACAAAGTTGAACACTCTGTGAAAGCTGACTTGAGCTTCCTGATCTTGTGCAATGCTAAGTTTGCATTGCCACATGCCTGCGTCTGTGTGGTACCTGCTATGGAGAAACATTGACCCAATAAAATCATGAGGAGTGGGATTTACTTAATCTTCTGCTAGTCCACAAACTTCCACTAGCTTTTCATGATTGCTGCTACAAGGAGTTTACAGTATCCCAGAATCTAATCTAGAGGTGTATAAAACGTGTGTGACTGAAATTTTTTGACCTCAGGACGGTTTGTTCCACATGTAGCAAAAATGGTCCAACCTCAGAACAGTCAGCTCCTCCAATGGAGCTCAGAACAGTCCCTTCTGTACGCCTGGATCAACCTCCTCGGTTGGTAACCTCTCTGCTGCTTAGATGCACAAATATTTAGAACTCAGTATTACTGTTAAGACAGTCATGCACACCTTGAGGATAAAAAGTCCCCAGGTCTTTTGTTCTCTTGCAGTTGTAAGCTAGCATTTGTCTCTGGAGCCATCTCAACCAGTTCTCCTGAACCTGTGGCTTCGGCTGGTGCCTTACTAGTTTTGAGCGGAACGTTTTGGCAAGCTGCCATTAAGTCGTAGGATTTCCATCCTTCTATAATAGCTGAGACCTTGGACCAGTGGCTGCTATGAAGACTGAGCTACAGGGACATTTGCAACGACTTCTTTAATAATGAATATATTAAGTTTGAATAAGAAGGGCCGTTTCAGGGAATCTCACAAATGGATCTGTATCCTAAGTGGCACAGAGTAGTCTATGTGTTTTTTTTTAATGCCAAAGCATTGCTGCCATATCATTGTTGACTTTGAATGCTGTACTCCTATAAATAATTGCTTGGAAATATCTTCTCGTCCACCAGGTCAGATAGGGTCCCTTCCCGGCTTAAATGGAGCCTAGGAGGTGGGCCTTCTCCCCATCAGCCCTGCCCTGTGGGACGCCAGGCCCCTCCCCGAGATCCAGCAGGCCCCTCTTGTCATAGCCTTCCAGAAGGCTTTGAAGAGTTGGCTCTTCCTCCAAGCGCTGGGGTAGGGGGGTCTTTTAAATAAATAAATTTGAGTGGACGGTTTTGAAGTTAAAGTAGGAAATGCCTGAGGTATAAAAGTCTCCAGCTCAGAGCCTTGATCTGATAGTGCAAAGCAAATTGCCGAATCTGCAGATCTCTTGAAGTAGCACTGACAATGCAGTTCTCTATGCGTTTGCCAAGAAGTAAGTCCACCGAAAGTAAGGGACTTCCTCCTGGGTACAGCTTCAAGCTTTAGTTAACTATTCTCCAACACTCCAAGTTTCACATGCAGACAGATTCACGTTTTTGTTGTACAGTAACTTATGTCTCATCTGCTTATTTCTGCCAAAATGCTTCTTATCCATTTCTTACCCATTTAGCTTTTCAGGAATCCAGGCACGATTTGTACAAATGCGGAATGTTCACAAACACCTTCTCTTGTTCCTCCAGAGTGGAGAGCATGTCTCTCCGCAGTGCAACTAACCCTGGGGATGTCAGCTCTCGCATGATGGACAACAGCAAAGCTAGAGACTGTCTGATCCCAATGGGGTAAGAGGCTGCAGCTCTAGTTCCTCCGTTTCTGACAGTAGAAGGTTGGCACTCGCTGGGTTCACACATCGTCCTGGGGCACAACGTGGACTGTTTGGCTTTGGCTGAGTATGCTGTACAAATGTAACCAAGTGTTGCTGATTCAGCAAACCATGGTTTAAAAAAAACACCACTAGATCTAGCCACTGCCTTTCATCTTAAGCCAGTGTTTCTCAACCTTGGCAACTTTAAGATGTGCTGGCTGGGGAATTCTGGGAGTTGGAGTCCACACATCTTAAAGTTGCCAAGGTTGAGAAACACTGGCTTAAGCGCAGGATACCAGTTGTTCATTGTTAAGATTCTGAGAAGGTAAGTGAGTAGTGACTGGGTGGATATAACACCTCTAGGTTCATTGGTGTTGGGATGTCGTTCTATCTTACCCAGCGTTGTTATAAAAGGTCCACATTCTGCATTATAAAAAAAAGTTGCAGTCTTTGTGAAGTGAAACAAATATACACAATTTTGCATATTTGAAAAAACAGGGTAAGGTGTTTTGATAATTGGAAACTCAGCTTCGTGGCGCTCTTTTCTCCCAACCTCCACTTTCACCATCTTACTTAGCTACTGCAAATTTACTTTTGGAAGCTGTGATGATTGCAGTCATTGAATTAATTTATGGGCAACTGTGAGTTAGAACGTTTGGGACGCTCACTGCTCCGTTCTTTTTTTTTTTAATAGATAAGATGCTTTAGAGCCAATGAACCGATCCACGTGCTTTTAATATTGTTTTTCAGAATAACTTCTGAGAACGTGGCAGAAAGATTTGGTGTCTCCCGAGAAAAGCAAGATGCTTTTGCCTTTGCTTCCCAACAGAAGTAAGTGGTGGGGCCTGGCCTGGCTTCGCTAATCTTTGCTGTTTCTGTGCAGTTTCTCCCACATTTATGTTGTTTGCGGTTCTTATTTTTCAGAGCAAATGCCAAAATCATAAAGATGGACCAACCTAAGACTTAAGAATTGCAAGCCAGTATTTGTTTGGCTGCACTTCACTTACTCTATAAGGGTAAACAGGTAGAGCAGTGTTTCACAACCTTGGCAACTGTAAGATGTGTGGACTTCAACTCCTAGAATTCCCCAGCTAGCATGGCTGGCAGCTGAAGTCCACACTTCTTACAGTTGCCAAGGTTGAGAAACACTGAGTTAGAGTATCTATTTTGTTCCTGTACATGAGCTAGTTTTTTAGTGGTTATCAGGGCAGCCATTCTATTTGATGATAAAGCAACGGTTTCAATCAGAAACTGGTCCCTGGATGTCCCAGTGCTGTATAGTTGGGAAAGCTGTTGCCAATTAGTGAGCTTTTCAAACGTAGCCTTGCTCCCAAGCAATTCAGTCTTCAGACCTTTCCCCATATCATTGCTGTGGTACTACCAGTCACGAAACCGCATGCACGCCCCCACTCATCCCCTTACTTTGTTCGAGTGCAGGAATCTGACACTCTGCATAAAATAACATTTCTTCCTCGGCAGACTCTTCTGCTTAGGCAGACGCTGAGACTCTGGCCTCACACAGATTTACATTGGTCCCTCCCTCCCTCTATCTGCCAGACGTGTTGGATTGCAGCTCCCATTATCCGCCAGGCTGGCTGACATCGTGGCACAGCTTGATCTGTGCAAGGCTCTGGAGACCCTTGAGTGTACTGTACCCGTTCTCCCAAGGTAGTTTGCTGTGATCCAGAGGGCGCAGATTGATTTGTGGCTGTAGTTCTGTCCAGTTACTAACTCCTAGTTGTGCTGGAGAACCCAGCTCAGCTGCTTCCATGCCAGCTGGAGAAGAATTATGCACAGTCTCAATCCATCCAGGGCAAGTAACCCAGGTTCAGGGTGCAGTGTTTGCTGTATCTAAGCTGACTAAGAGCTGTAACAAGGCTGAACCATTTCCCCTTCTGATTCGAACCCCCCAAGTCAAGGCCCAGGAAACCACGAGCACTGGACTGCGAGCTGGCGAGTCTCCTAGCTCGTTCATCCGCTTTGAAAAGCAGCCCCTCTCAAGCTTTGTCAATTATAAACCAACTTGGGTTTTTAAAATTTGGCATCGTATCACCACTAACTTGAGAATGTGTTCTCACTTGTATGTACACGTATGGGGAATCTGTGCCTTCAGTTATGAACCATAAAACAGGTTTTCCTAGCAGAAGATAAACTTTCTTGAGAGAGGAACCCTCTTCATTGGTATCACATGATATTGTGCAAGACAAATGACAGTGTGATCAGGGTTGGTGCTGCATAAGAGCCATTTTTCAAGGGCAGAATTTCAATTTTTTCCAGGAATAGTAACAACAATGCTCTTTTCTCTCTAACTTCTCTGCTGGAGATGTTTCTCATGAAAGTTGTAAAATACATCTGGGCCCCTTTCTTATTTAGTAGCAGTTTTTCCTCTGAGTTTTAAAAACATATACTCTAAAGGTAATTATTTGGGCGTGGTGTGTTTCCAGAGCAGCTCAAGCTCAGAAGTTGGGGTGGTTTAAAAACGAGATTGTCCCTGTGACGACCACCTTCACGGACGACCAGGGCACTGAGAAAACAATCACTGTGCTGCAGGATGAAGGAGTCAGGCCAAACACCTCCCTGGAGGGATTGGCCAGGCTGAAGCCGGCCTTCCAGGAGAACGGGACTTCCACAGCTGGTAAGCCTCCGGAGGAAGAGGTGAAGGGGGGGGATTGACTTTGAGTCAGTAAAATATGTGCCAGCTCGCTTTCTCTAATGGGGATGGTATCAAGGCGATAGATGGGGATGGGAAGGCCCGGGTTCAAATTCCTGTTTAGCCACAGAGCACACATGGGGACTTGGGGCCACGTCCTGACATCTCTCAGCCCAGCTTATTCCGCAAAGTGGTGGCTGTGAGGATAAAATAAAGGGAGGTCTCATTGTCTGCCATCTTGGCCACCGAAAACACAGGCCCTCCGGGGATGCACGCAACCCTTGATAGGCTTAGATACGTTTCCCAGAGTTGTTACAAAAGTGTACTTTTAATGTGATAAAAGGGAAAAATTATTTCCAGATCTGGAGAGTTTGTGTAAATTATTTTTAGTTTGAATTAGATTTAAATATAAAAGAAATTAAAAATACACAATTATTGGCCACGTTCTTTTTATGTGGAACAGTTGGACAGGCGTTCACGCGAGATTTCCATGCAGAAATCTCTTCCATCATTGGCTGTAATGTAACTCGCCCGGTTGTGCCGTACTGTCGGTTTGCCTGCCTCCCGTAACTGAGTCTGCACTCGCCGTGCTGGAATCAGCATGAAATGACTTCCCGCAGGTAATTCCAGCCAAGTTAGCGATGGGGCTGCCGCGGTGCTCCTGGCCAGGCGTTCCGCAGCTGCGCAACTGGGGCTTCCTGTCCTTGGGGTGCTGAAGTCATACGCTGTGGTGGGCGTCCCGCCGGACGTCATGGGCATAGGGCCAGCCTATGCCATTCCTGCAGCACTGAAAAAAGCCGGTGAGTGCGATCCGGGGTGGGGAGGGAAGGAGCCGAAGCCCACGCGGCTAGTCAAGTAGCCCTCCTCTTGATGGAAGGGCTCCTGACAGAAGACCGGGGGGGGGGGGGGACCATTTCCCTAGTCGGTTGCAACCCTCTGTTGCAACCCTCTGTTACAAGGTAGGTTTTACCTTGTTTAATTGCATCAATCTCTAACCTGCAGGTTTGACCGTGAATGATATTGACATATTTGAAATCAACGAGGCCTTTGCTAGTCAGGTAAGACTTTTTGAAGAAAAGGTTATGATGAAGGTACCATAAAGTAAAGATGTTCCTAATTGTGGACATTAGCAAGAGAGATTTCGGCTGCCCTGAGTCTCTGCCCTGCCCATCCACGGGAGGCTGGCTGCATCCGTAAAAGAGGACCCTGAGGCTCCAAGGCCATTTACTGGCTCCCTAAACATGTCACCAAGCCGAGTGTGTCCTGGCCCTGCCCCCATTTTTGGGAACGAGGCCTCTGAAATCTTCGAACACAGTATGTGTCCCTCATTCTACCCAAAGTGGTGTTGCATGTCGGCACGGTTGCATGTACCGTCTGCCAACCTAAACATACCTCCAGCTGGTCATGGGTCCCGTCCTTCCTTCTCCCCTCTGCATCTCACTACCACGATGTCCATTTTTTTCTAATCTCCCTGGCTGACATTGCAATGTAACTAGGTTTATTTCAGATCCTTTCAACAGATGGAGTTTCAGTGCGGCGTGGCCTCAGCAAATGTATACTGATGCATGTATGGGCAGAGGTATTCTGTAAGGACAGATTGCTGAAAGAGTTGTTATAAAATGTGAAATCTTGATTAAAAAAAAAAAGAATCTGAAGGAGTTAAGGAAGAGGCCACTTGTCCCAGCTGTTTGTCCCAGCTGAGGCCCCTGGTGAAATCCGTTCCTCAAGAAGTTCTTGGTTGTGTTGTTTCTCCAGGCCGTCTACTGTGTGGAGAAGCTTGGCATCCCCGTGGAGAAGGTGAATCCTCTGGGCGGTGCCATTGCCTTGGGGCATCCTCTGGGCTGCACTGGGGCTCGGCAAGTTGTCACTTTGCTCAATGAGCTGAAGCGCAGGGGGAAGAGGTGAGTGTGGGGGGTGAGAACTACACGCGGAACACACGGCTTAGGCTTCTTGCTTTGAAAGAGCGCTCCGTTCAGTACACCAAAGGAATTTCTCCACCTGTTCAGGAAGTCCGACATGTACAACCTGATCTGCAAGTTCTGACTTGCGTAAACGAAAGTGAGGAGATACTGGATACCTCGTTGTACCTCTGCTTTAAGTTTTACTGATCTTGAAACTCTCACTTAGGACAGCTGTGCTTTGTGCTTGTTTTAGCCAGTAACCCTCTGGATATAAGGCCGCCTCTCTCCCAGCGCCCTTTTGTGTCTCCCAAGCGTCTGATCCGTGAGACCCTCTGCCCAGGGAGCTTACCCTAACGTGCGCTCTTGTTCCAGAGGCTACGGCGTGGTCTCCATGTGCATTGGGACCGGGATGGGAGCCGCTGCAGTATTTGAATACCCGGGGAAGTGAACAGCACTTCGGCCTGTTTGTGCAACCTGCTCAAGGCCTGGAAAGTGACCCGTGATCCATCCTGACGTGCAACTGGCTCGAGGAACATTAGATGCGTACCCTCCACGGTGGACAGAGCTTTCAGATCCAGTGCCCTGGGAATGAATTGGGGGACGGGATGTAGCAAGGACGTAGGCTGCTTGTCTTTAAGAAAACATAGTAAAAATACTATAGGTCTTCTTGCAGGGCTCTTACGAATTAATCGCTAGGGTGGAAGGGATCCACCTGCCAAATGGAGGTATTTTGGGGTTGGCGTAGGGTTAGTGGGGATGCTTGGCCAACATGACTGATCAGTCTGAAATAGACTGCCTTCTCTGCAGCGCTGGGATTAATGTGCAACTGGAACAAGGGTTTTTTGAATCTTTACTCCAGTGAGTAAGTTCCTTAAAGTAGTCAGGGTACCGCTTTGGGGGGAAATCACCACCACTAGTAGAAGCAGCTAGGAAATGGGGCACAAGCGCATTTGGGAACAATGAAAATTACGGCACCTTGCCCTCCCCGTTGGGCTCCATTTTCAAAGCTTTCTAGGTACTCAAGCGGCTGTTGCCGGTTTGTTTGTTTTTTCTTGAGGAGACTTTAGTTCATCCCACATCATGTTTAAAGATGAACTGGGACCAGGTATGTTCTTTTAAAAATATTACTGTTACCATGAACAGGAACAAAACTGCCACCAACTGACCTCTAAATCCTTAAAAGGAAAAGCAGCACAAGCAGCAGGTTGGAAATCAGATGATTCAGTTGCTGTCCTAGCAAGAAACCGCTCATACTTGCTTTGCTGGTGATCTAAGGAGCTAAACCAATGCTTAAAAGATGTCTTAATTAACTAATTAAATTTCTGTCAATGGATTAAATTACATTAATGAAGCCTCCGAATGGTTCTGAGTCATTTAATTACTAGAAAGCCATTATTTCTAACATAGAACGGTGTTTGGTACCAAGTTAGATGTTACAGTACTTAATGCTCTGGTTTTGTCTTCCTTGCTACACCTGCACAAAGGCAGCAGAATCCAGATGCCCTTAATTTGCATCCCTTCCTACTAAAATCGGTTAGGTGTGGATAATTGAATAAGGGCATCTGGTATAGTTTGAGATCTAACATTCTTTTCCTGTGAAAAATGACATTACTGCTTTGAATGATATATGGACTTGGGAATCCACTCAAAAGGCACTTTCAAAAAAGCCTAGGTTTACTTCGAAACACATGCCAAGCGGCATTGGTTTGGTTTTAGCTTGGTGCATTGTATGAAATTAAACCATAAGCCTGGTTTATGGCTTAATTTGTTAGGCCAAACCAGAATTTGTGATTTATTCAGTAAACCACAGTTAAGGAAACAATATGACAGCATATTGTGTGAACCTAGTTATTATACGGTTAAGTACAGCAGGTCCCTGGTTTAAGAACAAGTTCCGTTCCTAAGTCTGTCCTTAAGTTGAATTTGTATGTAAGTCGGAACAGTTATTAGCATCAGTTAGTCAAATGTTAGTATATAGTATATATTTTACCTTTCTATGCATATTAAGAAACACTTCCAAATACACTAAAACATCTTAAACATCATAATACCCAAAGTAGTAGTGTGTATTTAACTCGAAACATCGTACTTAACTCAAATGTTTAATATAATAGTTTTATGGAAGTCTGTTCTTAACTAGGAGTCCTCCGTAAGCCGGGACGCTCTTAAACCAGGGACCTGCTGACCCTCCAAGGCCTCCAGGATACCCGGGTGACCGCTAGACCCGCCCCATAGCAAAGATTTCCTAGTGAAGGTGCAGTTCAGCTTTGGCCATGTCCACGCAGAAGCAAGGTCCTTGTTTGAGAAGTCACGCTTGCACCCAAGCCAGTGATAGAAATATTTTAATTTTCTCTAGTCTTACAAGAACTAGCTACCTTCAAGCTGCCGGGGCTTGTCCTTCAGCTGCCCTTGAGCATCTCTTCATACGTTTCATCGTACGAGCCCTTTCCTTGGATGAGGAGCAGGCGTGGCTTCTCCCCCAGCATCCCAACAACTGTCGCGGTGGTTTCATAGGCCACGTTGTCTCTATTAAAGGGGAGAATGGTAAGAAGTGAGGCCCCCCCCCCCTTTGACTCGAGCCGTGAAAGGGCTCTCCTACGCGTGACTGGAAACTGCAAGGAAGCAAGGGTTCGCTTGGTGTGCTGCCTGCTGCCCCCAATCGCCCACGCCCCCCAGTCCAAAGCTGCGTGTCTTCCGGCAGCGGAAAACCCGCCGTCCACGCTAACTCCGTAGCAGGCTGCAGAAGAGGAAATGAAGAAAACGGGCTGCGGAGCTCTGCCCGCCCCAAGGCTTCCAGAACAGGCACGGGCAACCTCCCTGGTTTGGGGGCTCAACTCATTCAAGGCCCAAGAGTTGAAAGGAGCCCCTGAGACACACCCCCCCCCATTTTTCTTTTCCTTTAGAGTCTTTTAATAGGTGGGAATGGGAGCAATATGGCTTTGGAGGGCAAACTATTTCCATTCCCTCATGAAAATGCCCCAAATGATGCCATTTTGAATCTTGGAAAGATTTAAAAGTGGGGAAAGAAGCAGTCCTCTCTTGCTTTCCTTCCCACCTTACTTTTGAAAGGTGGATTAAGGTTTAGGGTGGGAATGCCGTGCTGCCCCAGATCATTTTGCCACCAAATTTCCAAATGCCAGGAAGCCCCCAGCCAGCCAGAAGCAGCTCGTCCTTGATCCAGATTACCCAGCCATTTGTTTGACTTTGTAATAAGCGGAGTCTCTGTGTTTAGACCCAGTCCATACCCATCCTGACCAAGGAAATGTTGAGGCCTCATTCACTGATACTTGTAACCTGCCTGCAGCTAATCTGGCCTCAGCGGGCTGGCGTCTTAAGGTCTCTACCTTGACTTGGAAGAAGGGGGGTGAAAACATCTTCGCTTCTAGGTGTCCGCCCACCACCAAGCTCTATCAGCTGCCTTGGCAAAAGATAAGTTTATGGCATCAGCAGCAACGGTCCGGCACTACCGGGATGCTTACAAGTTAGAAGCTTCATTTTGGTGACCAAGAAAGGTAAGGTTCATCACCTCCCCACGCTAATGCTACTCTGCGCACAACGATTTATGTTAAGGAAGGAGAGATGGGTAATGGTAAGACAGTCACTGTGCTGTGAACAGGGAGAGTCAACAGTCCTATCCATTAATGGGCAATTTCTACAACAAGGCAGAGTTATCCTTGGGCATAATGCATCAAGAATTGGCACCTTAAATTGGGTTTTCGACATCTGCCTTTTGTCTGAGGTTCGGGAGGGGGCAGACATGCAGAAGAATCACAAAGGACTTCTCATAACCTACCTCGGGGTGAAGCGGACCACCAGTAAAGCTTTGGTAACCGTGCTTCCTTTGCGTGCTTCAAGAATGCCATTATTTGGAGAGATGGAAAACACTTCAGGGTCTTTATGTCGTTCGTCTGCAGCTTTAAAATGGAATTAAGTGCTGGTCAAAATTCCAACAAATATTCTTAAAAGGAAGATAATCTATCATCCTCTACTAATCCTTGGTTGCTGATAAGAAAATTTCAGTTGAAATTGCTCGTGATCTACTGATTTTTTTTAAAGTGCCTTCGAGTCAAGTTTTGACCCCTTGCAACTACATAGACAAGTCCCTGCAGGGTTTTTTTAGCCACATTTTTGGAAGCATTTGCCGCCTTTCTAGGAGTGACTGGCCCAAAGTCATCCAGTTGGCTTCATAACTAAGGCAGGACTAGAACTCACAGTCTCCCGGTTTCTAGCCCAATGTCTTTACCTATTACACCAAACTGGCTCTCACTGAATTTATACGACTGATTTATTCTCTCTCTATATATATATATATAATAAATCAGTCGTATAAATAGATGTAAAGAATAACTCAAGCTCCTAAAACTGCACTGAATTGCAGGTAATTTCTTCCATTCTCGTTCTATTCCAGAATAATACGCATCAGCTCTTACTTCAGAGTTTGCAAACTCTACAGTTTTCTACACGCTGTAGAATTCAAGAGAAGACCTCTCTATAAGGAGCCTTGCATCAGTTGAAAGAAAACCAGTCTCCCCGTTTCTTACTCAGCATAGCTGCCCAGTAGCTTCTGCATCCAGTGCGATTCACCAGAAGTACGCCTTCAGACCTTGTTTGGTTGACGAGGCAGGTTTTGAAATCGATTGTTTCGCAAGAAAGCTCAAGCACTGGGATGGTCAGGTGTGCAGTCATGGGGAGCACCTGCAACAAGATCAAGCCCCACCGCCTTTGAGGGGACCATGAAAGGTACTCTGAGAAGGCCAAGGTCACCCCTGGCTGTCCTTGTGGGCTGGGGAGAAAGAAATACTCTACTGTGCATCTAAGGCAGGATCCGGATGTGAACTTTGAGGGCAAATGCATCTGGAAGAGACCACGATGACATCACGTACATCAGGATGTCATCACACCACATGACACAAATTATACGAAGGAAGTCCCTGAAAACCTGGCTGTCCTCCCAAGCCTTGGGGCAGGATAGTGGCTGAGCATCTATAGGATGTGTTGCTTGTTCTAAGGCAGTGTTTCTCAACCTTGGCAACTTTAAGACGTGTGGACTTCAACTCCCAGAATTCCCTAGCCAGCATGCTGGCTGGGGAATTCTGGGAGTTGAAGTCCACACGTCTTAAAGTTGCCAAGGTTGAGAAACACTGTTCTAAGGAGTTTGGTTTCTGATGCATAAGATCTGTTTTTGCATTTTTTATTGTTCCTACTTTTTTAAATTGTACGCCAACCAGAATCATTTGGAGTAAGGTAGACTCTAAATTGTATTAAACAAACAAACATTTTGCTTCATTTGCATTAGATCGTCATGATGTGCATGACGTCACTCTGGTCTTGTTTCAGTTTAAACCACTCCATGCATCCGATAAAATGAGCTTGCATTTCACGAATGCTTGTGCCTTTTAATAAAATATGATAGTTGGAAGAGGGCTATCAGGCTTCTGATTTTTGTTTCAAGCAAAATAGATGAATGACAACAACCTCCGAGACCAAGGTAAGATAGAGGGAGTACTTTTCAGAAGTGCCTTTTGCAGCTTCTCTGACAGAATTTCTTGGCAAAACCCAGCTGAACCATATAGGACGGCCTCCAGAATAGATCTCCGTCTCTCCCACAGTTCAGTCAGCAATATTCAATATCAACTATTTAATATTAAACATTTATTCTATTTAATACCAACAGTTTTCTGGATGGATACAAGAAACATAATTAAACGGATGACATTTTGATAAAGGAGGAGGAGGAAGGAAGTTCAGATTACGCTGGTCAGTGCTGGTGTAGATGCAAAGGCTCAGCTGTGGATATGCCGAGGAAGATGGATTTATGGAAGGCTGGGGAGGAGCAGCAGCGAACAATGTTTTAATCGCCCATTGTTATAGAGATTCTGCTCCCCCCCCCCCCCAACTACCAAGCCTTCCAAGATTCCCATGGATGATCCTAAAGATGTGCAAGAAAGTGAAAGAAATACGGCACGCAGCTCAAGGGACCGACACCTGTTAAATTTGTCATTTGCATGAACTTTTGGGGGGAGTCCCTCTTTTGGGGGGAGATGGGCGGTGGCAAAATTTGAAAAATAAATAAATAAACAAACGTGGCCAAATAAAAACCACTTTGACAGCTTCAAGTTTCCCTCCATCCAGTCACCTGCGTAGCTTTGTTGCTGTACTCGATGGTAAGATCTTGTCTAAACTCCAGGATTTTCTCCCCGTTGTCATGCTGGATCACTTGAAGCCCTAGTGGCAGATGGTCCTCTGGAAGATGTTGGTAGGTTAGTAACTCGAAGGTTGTGAGAAATGACACCTTCACCTATGAGCAACCAGATCAAAATAAGTTGGCGGGGGGCGGGGGGCTGAGATTTGAAAAAAAAGGCAATTGGATTATTGCTGATTCAGCCAATTTCTGTTGGTGGGCAAATGGACTGTGTACTTATGTACTGGCATGTTTTACAGACAAAATATTTGACTAGAAGACCTCCACGGTCCCTCCCCAGCCCGTGATTCGGAGTCTGTGAAAACTGAGCTGATCTAAATGTTTTCCTTTGAGCTGCAAGGTGGTCACTGGGAAAGGAAAAACACCGTGGCCACAAGAGGCTTTCTCTAGTTCCCTCTGAGGAACACTAAAAACCTACCCCTCAAATAGAGACCAACTCCTTCCAAATTTTAACTAGTTAACACCTAAGTTCCTCCCCTCCCAATGGACTGATTTCTTTTGATTTTATGGAAGCTCACAGTCACCTCTGAATTTCTGGAAAGTTAGGGCTCATAATTTTTTTTCTTACTAATATTGGGGGGTTCTTAAATATAAATCTATGTAACCTATGTAATTATATTTTATTAATGTTCTATGGTTAACATATTTCTTCTCTTTAATATTCATTTACTCTGGTTTTAATACCGTTAAGGACAGCACTTAAACTCTTTACACACGTCACATGTCTATTTTACCTTATTTACTTCTTAATTTCCCTGCTAATTTATAATTTTGGAGTTGTACAAAACATTGAAGGGGCGTGGTGGCTCAGCGGGTAAGACGCCAGGCTTGTCGATCGGAAGGTCGCAAGTTCGGAGGTTCGAATCCCTAGCCCCGCGTGACGGAGTGATCTCGCGCACCAGCCCCAGCTCTTGCCAACCTAGCAATTCGAAAGCATGCAAATGCAAGTAGATGAATAGGTACCACTTCGGTGGGAAGGTAACAGCGTTCCGCGCGCGTCATGCGGCCACTTGACTGTGGAATCGTCTTCGGACAACGCTGGCTCTTTGGCTAACAAACGGAGATGAGCACTGGCCCCTAGAGTTGGACACGACTGCACAAATGTGTGGGGGGCACCTTTACCTTTTTTTTATAAAACATTGGTCAGTGACTGTAATGAACTAAACGGTCTCTTGAAAAAAGGACAATGTTCTTTCGGTAATTAACAGACTATACACAGAATGCAATGCACAAAGGGGGCACAGTACTTTGCTGGCGGGGAGGGAGCAGATCCAGGTGGGCTACAGCTCGGCAGAACCAACAGCCCTCTAAATCCAGGGCCAAAATTATCTTCAAGCTGGGTGTAACCAGCTGGCCCTCTGCCCCTCACTACAATCTTCCCAGCACCTCGCTTTCCCTACCCTCTCCTAGCTGCAGCCACTGCCTGGCCTTTTCCAGCTCCCTTCTGCCAAAAGGCGTGATCTGGTCTGGATGCAAACCACTAAAGCCACCTGTTTTGTGCACAGAAAGGATCAGAAAGGACACCAATTCAGGGCTGCCTTAAGTAATGTTTGTTTGTTATTTCTTTGATTCTCTACAAGGGAATGTGGGGCCTTGACAGTGGAATGCCTCTCACCTGGCAGTGGCCACGCTCATGCCAGGGTCATCTTCGACACCCTAATGCAGTGTTTCTCAACCTTGGCAACTTTAAGATGGGTGGATTTCAACTCCCAGAATTCCCCAGCCAGCATGCTGGCTGGGGAATTCTGGGAGTTGAAGTCCACACGTCTTAAAGTTGCCAAGGTTGAGAAACACTGCTCTAATGCAAGGGTTATCAAACATTTTCAGGCCGTGGAACCTGACTCTTTTAAAACAAAAAACACAATTTCCTGGAACCCCTGATCAAGTGGGGCGGGGCTTCTGAATGTCAGCTGACAAGACCTGCTCTTTTCACAGTACCTAAGGGGGGAAAAGAACACCTCTGCCAGAGATGAAGCCTTAGCCCTTGGCAGAAACGTTTCTTTCCTCTTTGTCCTGCAGAACCCATTCCTGTTCCATGGAACTCAGTTTGAAAAACCAGTCCGAATGGACCTAACTCCTAAGGTTGGGGCCTACATTACTGGGAATTAGCTTGGTCCCAGTTCAATATCCCACCTGGGTCTAACCCACTGTGATCCTGAGCTGCCCACTGTCCCTTGGACAAGATCGTACCAGCATATTTTCTAACGCGCAGAGCAGTAGGTGTGTTCCTCCTTCATCCCTCTCGCTCTGAGACGTTCTCAGACTCTTGGGGGGGTCCACGCCAGATATAGAGAAGGGACTTGATAAAATAAGATTGAACGCCAGAGGGGTCTCTGTATTATTGGTGAGTTTCACATTCAGAGTGGTGGCTGAGTAGGTCAGCACCTAAAGGAGAACATAGAGGGAACCTGTAACACCATTTTATTTGATATCAGCACACTTCAGATACTGTACCTGACGTCACTCCTAGGACAGACGTCCTTCCTTGACCTGGTCCCCTCCTCGTTTACCTCATTTACATCTTCAGTTATTATTTTATGGCTAATTTATTGTGAACGATTAAGTGATTTTAGGAATAAATCAGGGTAGTTCCACATAAAACAGTGGCCTCGTGTTCATTTACCAAGTCCTCTTGCATTTGCTTTTCCCTTTTAGCGTATTCCTGAACTAAGCTGGGTGTGACTGTTTTAAAATGATTTTTTTCCAAACAATAAATGTGTAAGGAAAAACAACAACACCTTTTTCCTCCTCTGAGAAATGCAAGCATTTTGATGATTGCAGAAGCAAAGCATTACTTACACCCTTGAGGGCAGGATCTGGGATTAGACTGCTGGCCACTGCATGAAACACCAGCCCTTCCTCATGATCCACTTCAACCGTCAGCCTGCAGGAAGAAAGCGGAATATTGTGACTTACTGTAAAATGATAAATAAAACAGGAAAACTCAAGCAATGAAGAACAGTAATTCAAAGCCCAGAAAAATATTAAAAGGGAAAATAAAGATGCAAAGTTAATCACGCACCAACCCTGCAACTCTGGCTTTGCATCATCAGCATCTGTGGATGACCAGGGTTCTAAGTGAGTGACATCATCCCTCTTGGGGTGGAGTGGACACCACAACCCATCTTTGCAGTGTATCTTCTAGAAATGACCCAAGCAACCATGTTCTAGGAACAGAAGATACTTATCTGGACTGAAATCGCTGGGGTCATCCAGCTCAGTCATGGCAACTCTGACAACTTTTCCAGCTTTACCTGAAGATGTTCTACCACTGAACTAGCCTTCAAAGTACAAGTAGTTTTAGGGGGCACTGGAGGACAGCCAGAATCACAAAACGGTAGAGTTGGAAAGAATCACAAGGAACATCTAGTCCAACCTCTGCAGTATATAGGAGAACAATCCAATCATTCATGAGAGGTGGCTGCCCAGCCTTTTCTTAAAAACCTCCAGAGATGGAGAACCCAGAACCTCTGCAGGTAGACTGTTCTACTGGGCACGTACAGTATCTTGCTGTCAGAAAGTTTCTCCTTCTACTGAAATAAAATCTAAGTTCCGCAGTTTATATCCATTATTTCTGGTCCTAGTTTCCATGGCCATGGAAAATAGTTCAGGACCATCTTCCGGGTAGCTTCTCTTTATGAATCTGAACACTAATTATCTTGTCCCCTCTCCATCTTCCTTTATCCAGCCTGAACATCCCAAGTTCCTTCAGCCTGTTCCTCATAGGGCAGGTCCTCTTTGTTGCCCTCTTCCGTACCCTCCCCAACTTGTCTATAACCTTCTGAAAATGGGATGCCCAGAATCATCAGGGTACACAGGTGTGGTCTCACCAGTGTCAAAGAAAGGCCCTAATTTCTTCCCTGATATTCACGCTGTCATCATTGACCCACGGCTCGCTTGTATTTCAGAATATGCCCCTTTAGCACCCAGAATTGGCTTACAAAGCAGGTTTGACGAATGCTTGCAAATCAATCCTCAGAGGGGCAGCAGAGTGCCCATCTTCACGGGTTACCTTCCCAGGGACTTTCCGAACAACCTGAGGGAGGGGAAAAGTCAACAGTGATGAAACTAGATTGGGATGGGCAATATTTCACTTTCAGTTTATACAATTTATTTCAATCACTCAGTCCTTTCAACATATAAATTTTTTATTATTATTATTATTATTATTATTATTATTATTATTATTATTATTCCTGACAGCTGGAGATGGTTATGTTATGGTGACTATTACTGTGAATGATAAAAGTCTGCTTCTTCCTTTCAAATGAGCTACAACCAATCTGGAAAAAAAGAATCATGGAAAACTCTCCTGTTCCATGATTCTGTAAAGTTCATTCTCTTAAAATGGAAGCACGAAGACCCCAAAGAGAACAGTGTGCTTTGTTCGTGTCAGTAAAAGCGGTAAGGACTGCTCTTTGATGTTCAATGTTCTTCCCTACCCGAACCTGATCATCTCAAAGACATCCAAGCAAGTGACAGTAAAAGGCTGAGTGATGGAACTTGGTTAGCAAGCAATTTTATGCCTAAATTTGGGGGTGGTACCCTTCAACCAAGGGATGTCGATGAAGGTTCTCAGTCATCCAGGTGGAACAGTCTGTGGCTTGAATCATGTCAACTGGATTTCTATTTTCTCAGTAGAAACTCAGACTGAAGAAGCTCCTTGGATAAGGAGTGAAACGTTTCTACTGAGAAAATAGAAATCCAGTTGACATGATTCAAGCCACAGACTTCAACCAAGGGACCATATCAAAGTGTCAGGAGACTTGCCAGCAAAGCTGCCACTTGCCCACCTCTTCTGCAGTTCCCTAAAGCTCACTCAGCCCCCTTTGGAATACTGGAGTAAGACCCATGTCTATTGCAACTTGGTTGACAGAAAATCTGCTACCAAAATGGCATGCAGATGGTGAGAAGCGGCTTTCCCAGCCTCTAGATTGGATCCTGATATAGGCAGGTGTCACTGGGTTGGGGAAATGGAATGAAAACTCTTCCCTTCCACCACCGCTGTCCTGAAAATGCTTCCTAAAGAAAGGGATAGGAAGCCCTGATGACTGGATCAGCTCTGTGATGCAGAGCTGTGGGACAGAGAGGGAGACTCCCCCAGGGGAGATATAGATATCTTGGGCGTCACTCCTACAAGGTGCCACTGCCTGATTTTTGAAGCTTCTGCAGGGCTCAGCACCACAGCTGACCCCCTTCTGCAGAAAAGCCTGATTCTCTGGAGGGAAAAGGGAAAAGGAAAAAAAAAACCCAGAAGAACGGAAATAAACCTTGCTTTATGTACCTCTCTGTCCAGACTCATGAAGCCAAGGGCAAAACCTTCACATTCAAACTTATGGATGATTTCCGGAAGCATCAGAGGAGTGAAGGAGATGTGAATGGCAGCAGCGCCACCTGCAGGGATGACCTGGAAACAAGAGTTTTGTGCTATTCAAAGGAGGCACCGATGGGAAAGGGTACCCTGGCTGGATTGCCCACCACTAGATCCGTGTTTCTCAGCCTTGGCAACTTTA
Source organism: Charina bottae (assembly GCA_023362775.1). Taxonomy (NCBI): domain Eukaryota; kingdom Metazoa; phylum Chordata; class Lepidosauria; order Squamata; family Charinaidae; genus Charina; species Charina bottae. The sequence continues at coordinate 5,905,676 of JALMGJ010000037.1, read as the reverse complement.
AGCTGTATGGACTTCAACTCCCAGAATTCCCCAGCCAGCCAGAAACACTGCTCTACAGGAATAAAGGAGCATTCGTTGAGAGTCAGGTGGCATACAAGTTTAATAAATTATTATTTATGTATATTTATTTAAATTTATATTGTAAATTTATATTTATTATATTATATTTATATTTTTAACTTTGCTTTTATTGTAAACTGCCCAGAGTCCCCCGGTTGGGGGAGATAGGCGGTGATAGAAATCTAAATAAATAAATAGTTAGTTAGTTAGTTAGTTAGTTGTTATTCCTGGAATTTCTGCCATTTCTGTTTCTTGAGCTGGCCTATCTTGAAGGGCTGACAAGTGCTCTCCCGGTAAGTGCTTGTCTTACAGTGGAATCAGGCACGATATAAATTATGCAAATAAATAAATAAACAACAGTGGGGCAGTTTCAAAATGATTCACCACCACCACCACCACCATCCTTCCCTGCCTTATAATCTGAACTGGCAAATCCAGAATCCTATCATTCTGAAGAATCAACCCGTTCTGAGCATCGTGCTCAACAGCTAGGAAGCAACTGATGTTCCAGAAGTAAGAATTGGCCCATTTGGCCCATTCCCCCCTTTTCCCCCTAACGGTCAACAATTGGCCCAATGGTGGTAAATATTCATTCATTCATTTCTGCACTTCTGCACTTCTGTTCTCTTTCTCTTTATTTCTTTTTCTTTTCCTATTCTTTTTCTTGATTATTAGTTTCTGTTATATTTTCTCTCTCTGTTTTAAAACTTAATAATTTATTTATTTATTAATTAGTCACATTTCTATCACCGCCCATCTCCCCCGAAGGAGATTATTATTATTATATTATTTTATCATAATAATGTTATTATAAAAAAAATAAAGTTATGGCAACAAACAGCATTAACAATTTTGTATTTCTGCCACTTAATATTTTTATTAATTAATCAGCTGTTGAACATGTGAAAGGATGACGCTGACTTTTTAAAATTCAGTTACTAAATTGCTCACCAATTTAACGTTTTCCTTCCTGGTTGCATGGAGGGATATACCCAAATTCACTGCAATAAATACCGTAGGAGGAAGCTGAGGACAGGTGTGTCCATGAACCACGTTAAGGCGAGGGGCAGGCAGCCCTAGCCGGATGAGCTTCAAGGTGAAGTGAGAATTCAAACCTGATTCTCTGATACTCTACTCAAATTTGGTAGGAGGAGGGCTGGGTTAGTCTACGGTGGCAAAAAGTCAGAAATCCGTAATGCCGTTGGTTCTCAGGAAGGAGGGAGCACATTCCAAGAAGCGGGACAAGATGAGAGGAGACACGGTCCACGAAGCGAATGTGGGGAAGCTAAGAGGTTCAGGATAGCCCCGCCCGGGTTATTTCCCTTTAGGTTAGGTAGAGTAGCTTTACTCTGGCAAGATTCTGGGCTGGACCAATTCTTTGTCGTTCTTGGGCGGGGCCTGACACCTACAAGGTTAACCTAGGTTAAGGGAGCTGCAACTCACAATCTGCTTGGGAGTGATGCAGAAAGGATAGTCTGAGGGGACCCCCTCGTGAGGTCGAATGACCACGGAGACTAGTTGCTTGGGCATCAGTGGTTCCCAAGATGAGTCATCAGAGCTTCCTTCATCATCCTCAAAAAGTGTTTCCAGAGCCTACAGGAATGAAAGAGAGAGAGAGAGAGAGAGAGAGAGAAATTCCTGCAAAGCCTGGCATTTTATTCAATAGAAATGGGGGAAATGTTCGTTACATGAATATGAACATTTTATATTCTGTATTTTAAAGAGGTGGTTCGGCGTTAAGTAGGATTGCTTGGAATGTCTGCTGAGGACTGTATGGGTGTACCTCAAGTAGATCGAATTTTGCATGTTGGGCGCCACGGTGTATTTCTCCCAGCTGCTAAAAACAGCAAAGGGCTTGTTGGCCCCCAAAGTGCACTTTTTGCACCTGGCCTAAAAGCTCAATTAACTTTTCTCTCTACCTTCACTATATTGTAACTAGAATAATTGAGAATTGTAGAAATCTTGCCCATTCTACTATTTGTGCAGAAATGCCATGTATTCTAAGAAGACCTTCCACGGGGGGGATCCCTTAAAAGTGGAAAAGATGACACTTTTTAAACAGACTCTATGTACTAACCAGGTTCTCCCTGGTTGATGACTGTGTGGTGATTCCTGAAGTGTAAGACATTTTCTTGGAGATGGTGTCAGCCTCCCAGAGGACATCAATCTCATTGCCATCTGTGTCCCTGATTGGAAACGGGGCACCATAAAACACCAAGAGGTCCACCAGCTTGTCATCGTCTTTATCTTGGTTATAACTTTCCCAGTCCATTCGAATGTCTGAATTGAAGAAGGGGGAAAAGGCAAAATCAAAATCAGGGTGGCTAAAGATTTGTATCTAGACACGAGGAAACGTATGCACGTTCTTCCAGGGGTGACTGCAACCTCAGGTGATCATTGGCTAAAACAGTGTTTTTCAAACTTGGCAACTTTAAGATGTGTGGACTTCAACTCCCAGAATTCCCCAGCCAGCATCTTTTTGAAAAACACTGGGCTAAAATCTCTCAGTTTGTTCAAAAACTCTCATCCTCAAGGTTGGAAGATATTTTGAGTGTGCTTGGGAAAAAAAATCTCAGAACCCAAGGAATTTGGGGCAAGGGGGAGAGGAAGGGAGGCATATTCTTAGGTGGTTTTCAACCCTGCAGCGATCCTGGTCCTTCATTTTTCTCCTGGTTTGCTGGGGCCTTGGCTATTGTCAGGAAAAATGACACTGGCCAGTACAAACACTTACCGAAGGGAGTGGGGTTATTGAGTCGGATGTACCGTGAGATGGTGTCCCCTCCAGAGATGTGGGCCCCAAACCTGGGAAAGAAAGTGACATATGTATCACAATCTCTGTCTGTATTTTTGGTGCTTCCTATGAAAGAGAGAAAAAAGAACTAAATATGCTCCATCAGCACAACAAAAGACATTTCAGCACTAAAAACTTGGTTTCACAGCTGTTTCTCTTCAGGTACCTGTGGGAGTTTTGTCTCTCCCACCACCTCCACCTAACACAGTTACAGCTTCCATGGTTCCTGGAGACATGATGGCTCTAAAACCAAGCCTGTAGTGTTAAGGTGTTTGGATTTTTGACACCAAAACTACAGGTAGTCCTCGACTTACGACCGTTGGTTTAACGATGGTCCGAAGTTACGATGGCCTTGGACTGGGTGCTTTACAGGCTGTAAAGCATTTCCAAGCATCGCAAAACGTCACACACATCCCCGCAGTCACATGATCGCATTTTGGGCACTTGGCAACTGGCTCACTTTTACGACCGGTTGCAGCGTCCCATGGTCACGTGATCGCATTTTGCAACGTTTTTTTGCCGTTTTCCGGCAAAAAAAACCATTGAGGGAGCTGGATTCGCTTAACGACCGCTGTAAAAATGGTTATAAAATCGGGTCCAGTCACGTAGTCACTCGACTTACGACCACAATGACTTATGATGGAAATTCCGGTCCCAGTTGTGGTTGTAAGTCGAGGACTACCTGTATTATAACTATGGCTATTAAAGGAATGCTAATTATTTAACTAGTAAGAACAATGTTGTGGGAAACTGGGATGGGGAAAATAGGTTTCCCAGGATCTCTCATGCTGACCGACCCAGCCAGAAGCGTACAGCTTACAGTAACTGTCTGAAGGAATGCAGAACTATTTGCAGCAGAGTAAGGATGTTCCAATATATATTTAGGGGGGAACTGACAAACAAAACAGAGCTGGATGAAAACAAGCATTGATCTTTCAGGCAGGAGCTCAGGGACTCAGAAGCAAAGAGCTTCCTCCCCATCCCTTGCAAAAGACCCGGGCTGCAGCCTTTGGACAGCTCCACTGCTGTCACAGGGTCAGTCCTTCAACATGAAAGAGGAGGAAAAGGGGGGTTCATGGCACACGAGAGCTGTGGCCAGGTCAGGACTGTGTCCCCAAAGGTAAAAATACGAGTTTATGATGGACTTAGCCACGGCTCTCAGCATTCCCCGCCACCATGCATTGGGAGCTCCCAACAGCCTTGCTAGAAGTCTTTGGAATCTACCTGATGGTGGGAGTTGGCATGGGGTGGCTTGGTCCGGTCATCTGCAGGAAGATAGGGCAGCCTTTCACAGTCATCTGTAGGGGGATCGACTTTGGCTCCGATTCTCCCACCTGCACAAGGAGAATGATTTGTACACCCGAGCGATCTGGCAGCTAAATGAGGCAGGGAGGCAAAGAGGCCTGGACGCGTTCTTCCTTTTGCAAATGAGATAGCTGCTATTTCTTGCAAATAATCAGCTGTGCGGAAGGATTTTGCAAATCTCCAGGAGAAGCAGGAAACACAGGCTTGTCCCCTTCCGCTTGCTCGTGTTTGGGTCTCAGTATAAGACAACTCTTCCTCTGAAATTCAAGGAAAGCTCTAACCAACTACAAAAGGCCCCTGCCTACCTCGCTTCCTGCTGGAGACTAGCCCAGATGAAGAGCCCAGGCTGCCCTACTGAAGTCAAGGGGAAAACTCTGGTAAGAATCACAGAGGTGCAGCCCGAACTGCTCTGACTGACGTTAGGTCCACGTTCCATCTGCTGGCTCAGGCAGGCCACCTACCTTACAGATGAGAACGTCCTCGTATTGTCCCCACATATTGTTGTAGGCCGTGATTTCTACACAAAGTTCCTGGAAAGCCTTCAGGATCCCCTCCGATGGGTGCACGTGGAAAGTCGCTCCTTTCCCGTGGGACAGCATGGATGCTCGGAAGGCTGGAAGAAGGGAACAACAACAAGAAGAAGCCCATTCTGTGGCAGTGCTGCTGCCGGACTTCCCTTTGTCTGAAAGGGACTGGCCCAGAGTCTCTTATCTGCGAAGTGTCCAGCTGCATTTTCCCATCAAAATATTTCTTCAGCCTCACAAACTTCCTGTCTACAGAAACATAACAAAGGCAGATTTTTCTTACCTGATTGCTTCCTCTTTGCAAATTGTCTCGTTACCCGCCTGGTTTTTTCCACCATCGTGTCCCTGGATAGAGGAAATGGTCTCTCTGAGAACGCGTAAAGGTGCCTTAGTATCTGCAGGCGTGATGCATGCTTCAAAAACATACCTAAAACTTCCACGTGGCTGCCCATCTGAGGCAGATCTATTCATCAACTTGGGTTGCAAATTTCAATTCAACCCCGGGGGCCACAGGCAGGATGCTAGTATTCAAACTAAACCTTTCATGCGCTGCAGATGTGACAACAGCAGCTTTCTTCATGTGGCAATACAAATATATTAGCTAAGGGACACAACCGCCTTCTCAGGCTGTTACTAGTAGGAGGCACTGGACTACAACCCCCATCATCACCAAGCCACAGCAAGAAGCCTTCCCTTAAGATGGCTTTTGTAAACATTGGCTCAATCCAGCAATATTCTACTGAGTCAGCAGCTTGCAAATTATTAAGAAGGAAGAAAGTGGACCTTGTAGCAGAAACGTTGGTGGGATAAGCTAAGAGGGACTTTTATTTGGGATTCCATCTTGCCTGGGGAGAAATTCAGGAGAGAGAGAAAGGACAGCCAATTTCTTCAAAGCCCATCTCCTGATGTTCTGTTTAGTGCTTAGAACAGAGCTTTCCAAACTGTGTGTCGGGACACATTAGTGTGTTGGCTGCAGTGTCTGTGTCGCAGCTGCTGCTGCCTCCGAGCCCTGCCAGGATTCCACGCAGGTCCTAGTGCATGCCTTGTGCCCTGCTGCCTACAAACCTGCTGTGATTCCGCACAGGTCCTAGTGCCTGCCTTGTGCCCTGCTGCCTCCAAACCTGCTGTGATTCCACGCAGGTCCTAGTGCCTGCCTTGTGCCTTGCTGCCTCCAAATCTGCTGTGATTCCACGCAGGTCCTAGTACCTGCCTTGTGACTTGCTGCCTCCAAATCTGCTGTGATTCCACGCAGGTCCTAGTGCCTGCCTTGTGCCCTGCTGCCTCCAAACCTGCCCTGCCAGGATTCTGCGCAGGTCCTAGTGCCTGCCTTGTGCCTTGCTGCCTCCAAACCTGCTGTGATTCCACGCAGGTCCTAGTGCCTGCCTTGTGCCCTGCTGCCTCCAAACCTGCCCTGCCAGGATTCTGCACAGGTCCTAGTGTCTGCCTTGCGCCTTGCTGCCTCCAAACCTGCTGTGATTCCACGCAGGTCCTAGTGCCTGCCTTGTGCCCTGCTGCCTCCAAACCTGCCCTGCCAGGATTCTGCGCAGGTCCTAGTGCCTGCCTTGTGCCTGGCTGCCTCCAAACCTGCTGTGATTCCACGCAGGTCCTAGTGCCTGCCTTGTGCCTGGCTGCCTCCAAACCTGCTGTGTTTCCGCGCAGGTCCTAGTGCCTCCCTTGTGCCCTGCTGTGTGTGTCACGAAATGATGCATGTCTAAAAAGTGTGTCACCAACATGAAAAGTTTGGAAAGCTCTGGCTTAGAAGGTTATTTGTAGCTATATGGGCATGGAAATACTTGTGCCTATGAGAAGTCTACTAAGTAACAGTTAATGGAGTTCTGCCTTCCCAATCAAGGACAAACAGAAGAAAACAAGATGTACCCCTCTTGATCCTCAGAAGATTGTGGAGGGCTGCTGAAATAATCAACTTCTATTGTGAAGAGAGCAGCTAATTCGGAATGATTGGTAATGATCAACTGACGTTTTATCACACTCTTCAAGGCCACTTCAGAGCCAAAGTTGAGTTTTAGATCTTGCGAATGCATTAATGCATTTTGCTCTTTATCACTGCAGAACAAGAAGAAGAACAAGAACAGCAAGCTTCCTACTTTTTAGAGATGGGTGGCCAGAAAAGGGAGATTCAGATACAATACTGTAAAGGACAATAAAGGGTTTCTTTACTACTTCAGCAGAAAAAGAATAAGATACTGTTTTATAGTGCAGCCAATACGATCTCCAAAGAGCGGTGCAAGTTCAGACAAGCTGTGAGCATGCTTAAGAACATAAAAAGCACCCTGTGGTTCAGTGAGTTGAAATGAATTATAGAAATAATGTGTCTTATTGTTAAAATTACAGTTAAGATATTGATGTATTTTTTATGTATATCTTCACTGTAGAAAGTTGGAAGTCACTCTTTATGTATTCTTTCCTATAAAGTTCTGCACCTTTTTAGCTTCTTTTTTCAATCTTTTCAATCTTTTTATCTATCTTTTGAAAATATAATACTGTTATGTAAAAAGAAAACAAGAACATAAAAAGCACCCTGCAGGATCAGGCTGGACGACACGTTTGGTCTCTCATTCTAGTGATCAAGCAGATGCCAGTAGGAAGCACAAATCAAGTTCAAAATGGTTTGTTTGTTTGTTTAATTAATTAATTAATTAATTAATTAATTAATTAATTTCTATCACCGCCCATCTTCCCCCAAAATGGTTCCCAGCGAGTGGGAATGAAAATGGAAATAAAGCAGGACAGGACAGAATCTTTCACATAAATTACGTCGCCCGCTTTTCATTATAACTATATCTCCTTCCTTTACCTGTCGAAGGGTATCGAGTAGGTGACACACAGCCCTTTTACTTCACCAGAGAGACCCAGAAAGAGCGGCTCCAACATATCTTCAATGCTGCAGCACAGGACAAGGTCCTTCAGCTTCTCCTAAGAAAAAGAACGTCAGCTGGTCTCAGCAGGACCAAATTTCAATGCTGGGAGAGAGGGGTAAGCCTGCTGAAGGAGCCCAGCAGCTGAGCTCCGGAATCCTTGGCCCTTCGGGGCCAGGAGGCATATGTGGAATATGAAGAGCATGTCTCAAAATCTCACTGATTTTTTGGACTAACCAAGAACCCCACAAGCTACTCACCTCTCCCCATTTGAAAATGTGTTGGAACAGCTTAAAAAAACCCCGCTTCTCAGAAGACAAGCTGATACGGTTTGGCACCCCATGGCACCCCCTTCATCTTCTCTCATTTCAGCTCCCTTTTTTCTTTTCCTGGGAAGATATGCAGCCTTCCAAACAGTGCCCTGGACTGCAGTGGTTTGCCATTTTAATCTTCTAAGAACGCCTCTGAAAACTACATGGAACTTAGGAGCATTTTTTAACCCAAAGACCGTGTCTGAGGCTGGCATCTTGCTTTGCAGCATGCCAGCGTGGCGCAATGCTGAGGGTGTTGGACTGCCACTGGGAAGATCTAGCTTCTCTGGGCCACTGTCTCAGCCCAACCTACTTCACAGAGTTGTTGTTGCTGTGGGGACGAATGGGAAGAGCAAGCACTGCACGAGCCATCTTAAGCTCCTGTACAAAGGTGGGATATAAATCTAATCCATAAATCAATACGTTTCAATTAATTTTTTAAAACTGTAATTAACAGTATCCTGAAAAATACAAAATACAACCTGGGGGGACCCAGAGTTTATCTAGCTCAGCAGAGTCTACCGTGTTTCTAGAGTGGGCCTTCAGCTGTCAACAGACCGCCCACCCACTAGCCGTGATTTCAACAGTCCTCTCTCGTCCTCGTTAGCAGCTATAATATGATGAAGGGCACAATTTTAGAAGCGATTTTGCCACAGAGATGGAGGATGCCTATTAATAGATGTATTTCTATCCAACCTCCCATCTCATTTGCAACATCTAACACTCTATCAACCCTGTAAAAAATTAATTGATGACAACAAAATACAAAAAGAGGTTAAAAACAGAGACAGGTACAGCACATAAAACCAGCATGCAGAAGTGGGCGGGCTGGCTGGCAAAGAATGAAACAACAACCATAATGCATGTTGAGAGGCAAGTATAAACTAACCTTATTATTATACAATATCACTATGCGGAACTCCTTCTTCTCATTTGGGCCCAAAACACCACTTTCTGGAGAGATGCTCAGCACACAGGAAGACGCCTGGCTTCCAAGGAGCTGTCAAGCCAATCAGGGTGGCGGATCATTTAACAGGAGGCCAAGGATCCTTTGGATTAGTTGTGAACACCATGACCCGCCCGCTCACCTCTCCCCATTTGAAGCGCGTAGGGAGCAGCGTCTGGTTAAGAAGATAGGCGGTTGCTTCTGTGGGAATCCCAATGGAAAGCTCAAAGTCTAAGTGGCTTGAGAGCAGACACACGTGGGGCACTTGCACTTCCACGGAAACAGGGATGCGGCTGGAAAGAGAGAGAGAGGCTGAATCTATATAATCCCCCTTTCACTCTTTTGTTGTTTTCTCCGCCGTTTCCCCCTCTTCTGTCTACCCTTCTCTCAGATTCCTGCTTGCCAATTCAGCATTTAGTCTGCTTTCTTCTCCAACCCTCTTTCCTCTGTTTCCTGTCTCTTCAGCCTTTCCACTCCTCATCCGACTCATGGAGTTCCCCCTGCCCAAATGGCTGGCGGGAGACTTTATAGCTTAAGTGAACTGATGAGCTATTGGCCAACTTTGGCTGTGGACAATCCACTGCATTCAGTGGGGAGAATATTCCTAAGCATTCTGTGACATCACAGCAGGTCAGCCAATAATGAATGCCAAACAAAATGCCCTAACCAGTTAGGATCCTAGCAAGTTAGGAATAAAATAAAGGGAAAAATAAATAAATAAATAAATAAATAGTCTTGTTTTTGGTTTTTGTACTTTGCTCTTCTGCTTTTTTGTATCTTTTTTCCTTTTAATAAGTTGGTTTTTAGTTGTAAGCCACCCAGAGTCATTTGGGAGTCAGGTGGCCTATAAAATATAAAATAATAAAATAAAATAAAATATGAAAGAATGAAACAATAGAATAGAGTAGAATAATAATATAATAATAATAAAATAATTCCCATATCTGATGTACCCAGAAGCATATACATTTAATAAACAGAACACTTTTTTAATTAACACACCTTCAACGTGGCAGCTAACTTACACCCTACATTCTCTAGAGTAGCTTGAAGATTTTGATTAGCCGTATTTGGTGTGAAAACGTAATTCCCAGACCAGAATGCTTTGCACATCTTTACCTTCCAACTCCATTTTCCACTTCCATCTCTAATACAGTTTGGAGATGGTGGCACGTATATGATGTGAACAAAACTGATACACGGCATTTGTCCAGAGGATACAATTCCCCGTTGGGAGGCTGAACTGTGAAGGCAGAAGTCTGTAGAAAGAAAACCGAGGGCTTAGGTAACCTGGAGCCCGCCCGGCTGGCCGGGGAATGATGGGACTTGTTGCTCCAAGCATCCGGGAAACCAGCTTGAGAAGGCTCGGCTAGTGCTCTGCATTCGAGAGCTTCCCACCTACTGTAAACCCATGTTCAGCCACAGGGCATCTGAATGGCTCTGAGGAAGGCAACGGTCGGTCTGGGGAAGCTCCTGGCTGTGATCTGACAAGGGACTGGTCAGTGAAACAGGCGACAGATTTGGGGGACTGAGATGAAAAGCCTCTCAGAGAAACATACCTCCTCACCCCTTTTCGCTATCCATGCAGGACTTTCCTGCATTTTCCATCTTCCTGGCAGCTGACTTAAGTTTTCTATTTCCAAAGTGCACCTCACTTTCTCTCCCAGTTTAATCAGGCCCATGTCGATGGACAGCACGTCGATGGAAAGAGTAGGCCCCTGAGAAAAATTACGTCAAAACAGGGAGTTTGGATCTGACAAAAACACCCAACCATGGACTATTCCCCAAAGAGCTACATTGCCACCAAAAATCAGAAACCTATCCCAACCATTCATGCAGATTCCAAGAACTGAACCCACAGCTTTCTACATGTGAAGTATGTGCTTTATCCCAGGGCTGTCTGTAGGGTGTGGTCCAAAAAGTCAAGATGGTAGCCATGATGGTACAATCAAAGCTCTGCCTGTTTTTTAAGTGCATCACCGCCATCTTGAATTTTTTGGACCACACCCTGCAGAGAACCCTGTCCCAGAGTTTTACTGTACCCTCCATTTCCTGGCATGCCAAAGGTCTTGGAGGGTGGCCGGAGATGCCCACCAGCGTGTATTCTTGAAGAGGACTGCAGAATCCTTTGAAGACAATGCAGTCTGCTCTGGAATATCGTGGACCGGAATGGGTACACGGTTTTTGAATTCTGTTTTGATCTAAAAGGCTCTAAGCCAGTGTTTCTCAACCTTGGCAACTTTAAGATGCGTGGACTTCAACTCCCAGAATTCGCCAGCCAGCAGCTGGCTGGCGAATTCTGGGAGTTGAAGTCCACACATCTTAAAGTTGCCAAGGTTGCGAAACGCTGCTCTAAGCTACAGTATGTGCATAAAGAGCAACAGTAATACAATACCAACACAAATAAAGGTAAAAGTAAAAATAAACTTTAAAAATACAATACCAGCGCAAATATACTAAAATTGACTGATTATGTGCCATCAAGTTGTTGTCAACTCTTAGCGACCACATACAGTAGAAAGATTTTCTCCAGGACGATCCGTTCCTGAACACTATCCACTGACATCAAACCAATAATCTATCAGGGCCAAAGAGAATAATAAATCCTCCATCTCTGAAGGCCTTCTGAAAGAGCCAGATTTTAACCAGCTTGAAGAAGAGTGCAGAAATGGCAGCCTCTCTCATTTCTGTCCCATTTTTTCCCCCTACAATGAACTGCCACAGTTCCATTCAGTACCAGTACAATAATAAGACATTTCATATACAGTATTTAAATCATTTTTATCATTTTACAGTATTTAATCATTTTACAGTATTTAAATCAAATAGGGGCGTGGTGGCTCAGCGGGTAAGACGCCAGGCTTGTCGATCGGAAGATCGCAAGTTCAGAGGTTCGAATCCCTAGCCCCGCGTGACGGAGTGAGCTCCCGCACTAGCCCCAGTTCTTGCCAACCTAGCAATTCGAAAGCATGCAAATGCAAGTAGATGAATAGGTACCACTTCGGTGGGTAGGTAACAGTGTTCCGCGCGCGTCATGCCAGCCACATGACCGTGGAAGCGTCTTCGGATAACGCTGGCTCTTCGGCTAACAAATGGAGATGAGCACCGGCCCCTGGAGTTGGACACGACTGCGCAAATGTGCGGGGTGAACCTTTACCTTTACTTATTTAAATCAAGCACTCTTACAAATGCACACAGCTACATAAACCATCCCCCCCCCCCAATATGCATGACTACAACTCTCAGAATTTCTAGTTAAGGTGACCAAAGGGATGATGCCGTGAAAATTCACCTGAGCTTGGTGGAGACATTCCTACCTTAAAGTCAGCCTCAATGTGCAAAATGACAGGCTTCTCAGAGTGAGTGATTTCACATTCTAGATTGTGACAGGAATGACCAGGTTTCCCTCCCGTAATCACAAACTCAAACTCACCACATCCGTCTGCACCTAGAAAAGGCAAGTCTGTTACTCTTATCTGGAAAAGAGACGATAAAGGGTTTTTTTTAAACCCACTATTTTTCCCAAACCAAAATCAGTACCCCAAAACGCACCTTGACCATTTCTTTCTTACAGTGGTCCGGTACTGAATGTGATAAGAGAATATTAGAGCCAACAATAAAAAGATCTTTTACCTAACTTTCCAGTAGAAGGTTCAACTTCCACTATGTCGCATTCAAAGATTTTCCCCCATCTAAATGTAATGGCAGAGCTGCTGTTATTATGCATCTACAATTTCAAAAATGAAGGAGCAGTTAATGCCATTATACAGGATAAAAGTCCTCATTTTCATTTAATTGAACTATACAAAACTAGTGCTGCATCATTTTTTCCCACAAGGCAGCTATGTCAGTCTGTTGTAATAACAACAAATAAATATTTTGCCTAAGCTATTGTGGTCTACGCTCCACATCATTAGATAGGGAGTATTATCCTGAGATAAGCTCATACAGATGCCAGGGACTGGAAAGCAGAGCTTTCCAAACTGTGTGTCGCGACACAAAAGTGTGTCGCCACATACAGTGTGGTGTGTCGCCACACCACCCGGAAGCGGCGGCACGCGCGTGCACGGCGGCCGCCATGCACACGTGCGCCACCGCACGCCCCCCTGCGGCGCCACCGTGCGCGCGTGCGCCGCCGCACGCCCCCCCGCACCGTCGACGTGCACGCGCGCCGCCGCACGCCCCCCCGCACCGTCGACGTGCACGCGCGCCGCCGCACGCCCCCCTGCGCCGTCGACGTGCGCGCGCGCCGCCGCACGCCCCCGCGCCGTCGACGTGCGTGCGTGCCGCTGCACGCCCTGCCGTGCGCGCGCGCGCCGCCGCCGCTGGTGTGTCGCCAGCAGCAGCACTTTGGAAAGCCCTGCTGGAAAGAGAGGCACTAATAGTTAAAGGAGAGGTCAGAAGGATATGAATGCAGAAGATGGAAACGGCAATGAATTACCTATAGAGAATAGTAACTATTCAAAAAGCCGCTCTTGGGTGTGATGCAAGCAATCTTGCAACCAAGAAATCTTTGGGTCTGTTTAACCCATGAGAACTAGTGTTAGAATCTCCAGAACATAATTGGATAGCATGAATTCAAGGTTTAGATTGATATAAGAATTTAATGTGCACGAGAGGTATAGAAGAAAAACAAACAAACAAACTTGGGCTACTTTCAAATTATCTGCCAGAGCACAAAGGCTTGAAATATGCTTTCCAGAACGATACAATAAATAAATCACATACTTTTACAGATGAAGGAACACACTTAATCCCCAAACGGCACTGAACGTGGAGGCGGAAGAAACCGTACCTTAAATGTTCTTCTAACATTCACACCAATGTAGTTTTCTTCTGAAATGATAATAGCATAGGGTTCTAACAGGAGCTTAAATGGTTCTGTGGAACCCTTGGTGTCGATTTCTAGGGCAATCACATCTTCCTTTCGCCATTCTCCATTTTCACATTGCTGTGAATTTTGAGGACTGCGTAAAAAACAGGCTTAAAATTGCTCTTTGCAATGTATGCATAAAGAAGCATCACCAGCTGCATTTTTCCTTTAATAAAAACCAAAGTTGCATTGTTTTTTCACTGATATACTAGCAACCTCAAAAATACTGCACCCCAAATATGAACTTTTTCAGTTTATTCTTATTGCTATAATATGCCAAAAAGGAGAGAGAAAAAGAAAACTTTCTGCAAAATACAAAACTATGTATATATACCCAAATAAAAATAAACAAAAAAGGAAACAAACAAAATATGTACATGTATTACAACAGAAATGTAAAAGGGGCTCTTTTCAAACAACGAATTAAACCTTGCCAACGTAGAATCATCCGTAAGGCCGTGAAGACTTGGTTATGTGTCCAGGCCTGGGCCCCCGAGTGTGTTAAGGCCCCTGTTTCTTGGCTATATTAACATCTATGGCATTTGTTTACTCGGCGACCATATATATCTATTTAACTTTTAATTATCTTTAATTTTTCTAATTGTCTTACTTTTTTTTTATGATTGTACGCTGCCCAGTGTCACTTGTTGAGATGGGTGGCTGTAGAAATCAAATCCATCAATCATACTGATCACTTTTTCTATTATACTTGCAGAGAGCCAATTCAAAGGCTGAGAACAAACTACCAAGCTAGATGAATGGGAAGTTCTATAGACATAGGTTTCATTTCATTTTTATTTTAATTATGGGATGCTGATTTGACTAGGGAAGTTGGGCTAATGAACATATGAAAAATGTTGTTGCCCCAAGCACAAGAATCCATCGAGCCAGCATTCTGGGTCACACACGCAGCCTTAAAACTAGTCCAATCTGCCGGGAACACCAAAATGGGTAGCCATCCCTCTGACGTTCCAGATCATACGCACATCATGAAAACTTACCAAGGTAATTCTGGGATATCCTCCAGGACTATCTGAAGCACACTATGATATTTCTTTAGCTGTAATGGGGGAAAAGTAGTGGATAATTTATATATAAAGAACTTTCAAAATAATGTATTGCTCGCTTTAACGGTACTCATCATAGAAATAGAGCACTACAGGTAGTCCTCGCTTAACGACCACAATTGGGACAGGAATTTTGGTCACTGATAGTCGTTAAGCAAGGCATCACGTGACCAGACCCGAATTTACGACCATTTTTACCGTGGTCATTAGGTGAATCAACGGTTCCCTATTGATTTTGGTTGTCGGAAGCCATCTGGGAAGGTCGCAAATTGTGATCACATGACCACAGGATGCTGCAACCGGTCATAAATGCAAGCTGGTTGCCAAGCGCCCAAATCGCGATCATGTGACCGCAGGGGTGGTGCGACGGTCGTAACTTTGAGGATGGGTCGTAAGTAACTTCTTTTAGCCCCCTCGTATCTCCGAACCGTTAAATGGTCGTTAAGCGAGAACTACCTGTAAATGTTTATCATGGTTGAAGCAGCTTATCTTTGAAGCTGTGATTTAAGACTGGGGGCAAATCCACATAGCACCCATTAATAATTTCCTGAGCACCTGTCCATGTGCCTCCGCCAGTACCTATGTCATCCCACAACTAAGTCCGAACACAGCTCTGGAAGTGCCGTTTTCCCTGCCTAATATGCTGCCTCACAACATTGTGTGCAGGCTATGTAGGGTGCACTGATGTGCATCAGAGAGGTGACCTGAAATGACATGCTCTGTGCCAGCAATCTTGTGACTCCAATTGTTTCTGCTTCATCTCCTTCAGTCTGCTCCCTGACCTCTTTGCCCATCCCTCCGGCCTGTTTTGGCTGCAAGGGAGACTGGAACTCCAGCTTCTGCAGCCACTTTTTAAAAATGGGTTGGTAGAGTGCTGGACCCATGCTGGCTGGGGAATTCTGGGAGTTGAAGTCCACACATCGTAAAGTTGCTGAGGTTGAGAAACACGGACCTAGACTAGAGAGTGTGAAGTCTTGACATTGAACAGCCACGCCAGGCTCAACTGGAAGTGCTATTGAAAGGACTTGGCTCTCGGACGAGTTCATTATGCAAAAGTATTAGCAGACAAGCTAAGCTTTCCAACAGAATGAATAAAAGGCAAGCATAAGGAAAGAGGATGTGGAAACTGTGTGGAACAGAATGATGGGTATGTTCATCTGTATATGTACATACGTTCTGCATTTTAATTCAAGTTTATTTAACCACTTTGCAAAAAGTTGACGCCTGGTCTTTAAAAAAGGGCTGGGAGGAGTCCGTACCTGCTTCGGACAGAAACAGAGGGTGAATGGGTGATCGGAATGTGGCTGCAGAGTCCCTGCATTAGGAATGATAGAGAAAGCTGTCTCTGTATCCAGGTTGTACTTTATCTTCGTAAAGTCCATTTTTCCTTCCAGTGTTAGCGGCTGCAAGTTGGGCTTCATTATCTGCCAGAAGAAAGGCAGCTCTACGTGGCTGTACAAAGACAGTAAGAAAGGAATGCATTGACAACTGTTGTTTCTTTGCAAGCTTGGAAAGGAAAATGGAAGAAAACTCTAAGGTAGACAACTAGTCATTGATGCATCCGAACATGATCAATGCAAAGAAACAGCTTGTCCCAGGGAGGTTTTATCCCTGGAGTTCCAAACCACCTGGGATTCAGTGTCACATGTCTAAGTTTGAAAGAGGATCTGCTTTATTGAAATCTATAAACCCTACAAATGAAAGAGATGTACAAAATCCCCAGATAAGGAGTCTCTGCCCATAAGAGAGGAACTCTGGACCAGGCATTTGACAGTTAAAAGCCATTTAACTATCCACGTGGGCTCCTGTAACTAGGCGGCGGTGGGACCGGGATAGCTACCTGCCGGCCATCTCATGCCCAGTGTCTGCTCCTCAAAGGAATCCAGGAAGCTGCGTCCCAGGCCCCCAAGTCGTCCCCCCTAGCTTGGCAGTGCCCACTCTGGTCCACAGCAGAGCAGCTCTCCAGCAGGTGAGGCAGAGGACTTGGTCCTCACCTGCCACCTATGCCTTTCGACTGGATTTGCCAAGCATTGATTCTGGGGCCTTCCACATGCAGAATACATGCTCCGCCACTGAGTTATGGTTCCTTCCAAAGATCGGGTAGCTCTGTCATCAAGCTATGGTTCATCCACTTTGGAATAGGAGCAAGAGGGACAGCAACAAGCTCATGTTCTGGATGTAGAAGGCCTCAGGCTCCAGATTGCAAGCAGTAAGGCCAGGAAAACACCTTGGTCTGAGGATTTAGAGCAGTGTTTCTCAACCTTGGCAGCTGGAAGATGTGTGGACTTCAACTCCCAGAATTCCCCAGCCAGCAAGGCTGGCTGGGGAATTCTGGGAGTTGAAGTCCACACATCTTCCAAGTTGCCAAGGTTGAAAAACACTGCTTTAGAGGATAGTTATCAACTAATCAGATTGTCCAATAATTTAAATAATGCAGTATCTGACAGCATTATGTACCCAGAGCGATAGCAACATTGATCTTTTCTGCATGGTGGCTGGACACCTGCCCAACTGTCTTTCTGGCTATAGGCACTCCTTGACAATGTTTAAAACAGTAACCTGTTACTCCGAAGTTCACCATGATGGCATTTACATGGGTTCGAACTGCCCACCTAGCATCTAACTTCTCTTCTGGAAAAGCCTGCCTGGGCAAGGGGCTCAAGGGGACTAGAAGAGGAGAAATTCTGATGACAGTGTGCTAAGCTAGCCACCTTTACTATCCCTGGTGCTCATGGCCTCCGTGTTCTTCAGAGTACTTTATTCAACAGAAGTGACTCTCGCACAAGCAGGAAAACATTGGCTTCTGATTGGTTTGTGACGCAATTCAAGATGGCGGTTGTTAGCAAGATACATCCAGGATTGCCTCCTCCAGCTGAAACTGACCCGTCTAACCTGTGTGTCCAGAGAGAAACTGCTGGTGATCCCCCATTTCCACGGGACACACAGATTGTGTGTTGCTTTTCTGTGGCAGAACCTACACCATGGAAGACCCTCCCGCCACCAGCAAGCCCGGCCCCCAAACGTTTTGGCTTCTGGACATCTACTGAAAACGGAGTTGTCCCGACGACCTACGATGAAGGACGATGCCTAGACTGAATGACTGCAACTATGGTTTGGCGATTGTGTAGCTGATTTTCATTTTAGCGTGGATATTTTATTTTCGTCTTTTGTTGTCTTTATCACCATCAACCACCTAGAGCCTTGCAGTTGCAGTGGGCTGCAATGCAATTAAACGAATCAATACCTCAGTGGCAACTGCCAGCAGATGCCATCCCAACAGGCCCCCGTCCATCAACCCACAAGACTAGAGCCTTAGAGCAGCCTTCCCATGTCCAGATAGAGCACTCGGTTAAAGCATTATGGGATGGTTCCCATGGGCTCTTTTGTTCTGAGAACGTCTATCTGTTTGTCTCCTGGAAATCTGGACTTTGTCAAACGTAATCGGCTGGGCCATACTCGGTCAAGCAGAGGGCAGACAGGAAGCTTTCTATTCTTTATAGGAATCAAGCCACAGAGTCTGTACATAACCCCACCCTGATATGCCCCAAACTAGGGTTTCTTTGTGCTTTCTGTGCTCTTTGCTTATGAACCATTCTTAGAACTAGCTGCTCTCTGAGAAGCAGAACTGCTCAACTGCAGAGGAGAAGCTTGGCCTAGGATACCCAAGGGGCGCCACATTGGCCCTGTTCACACAACACAATGACCTAAGTCAGTGGAGAGCTGGCTCTGTTATGGGAAGACCAAAAAGAAGCCAACGCATCCAGTCAATTAGTCCTCAAGGGGCTCAATGGAGCCCAAACCAGGCCGAGTCATGCACTGGAGAAAATTAATTCCACCCATGCAGTTGTCATACAGGAATGCTGAAATCCAGGCAATTAATCCCTTTTGCCTATCTAACCCTTCAAGAAAAAGGGCTGGAGAGACTGGAAACAATACTTTCTCTTGTTATAAAACTCACTGCTGAGGCCTGGCAGCACAGGACAATTTGACCAATGAAGAGAACGGCATCCCCACAAAGCTAGCAGCATCCCACTCCCGCTAAGGTCAGTGTAATTTATGGGAAGTTAGTCGTGATTTAAATCTCACTCATTACAATAGGGAGCTCAATGCAACTAACGGAGTCCGGTCCCCACCACGTCCTGCTTGCCACACGGTCTAAAAATCTCCCCATTCCTGCTCGACAATGTGAGCATCGCACATACGTTGTATTTCTCAAAACCAGCGTTTTCTCTGCCATGGCGTAGGGGTTCAGGGAGTTAAAGCGTACAAGATGC
Source organism: Charina bottae (assembly GCA_023362775.1). Taxonomy (NCBI): domain Eukaryota; kingdom Metazoa; phylum Chordata; class Lepidosauria; order Squamata; family Charinaidae; genus Charina; species Charina bottae. The sequence goes on along the minus strand of JALMGJ010000037.1, from coordinate 5,886,649 downwards.
TGTGAGGTCACGTCTATCAGCTCGCCGGGCAGAGGACTGCTTTCTCCACCAGAAACAGATAAAAGTTTCAAAGCTATCAGCTGTCCAAGTCCTGGAAATGAACGGAATGTGTTTTTTTTTAATTTATCTTGCAGCAAACATAGGCGGCTGAGATTACAGTATCAGTTTACCGTGCAATTTATCACAGAATCCTGGAGTTGAAAGGGGCTACTGAGGCCACCATGTCCAATGATCAGTAGGGAAGTTCCTGACTGCAGGACTTCAGATTACAGGTTGTCCTCACTTACTGACCATTTGTTTAGTGACGGTTCAGACTTACGACGGTGCTTATGACGGTGCTGAAAAAACTGACTTACAACCAGTGCTCACACTTATGACCGTTGCAGCGTCCCCACAGTCACGTGATCACGATTTGGGTGCTTGGCAACAGGTTCACATTTATGACCGTCGCAGCATCCTGTGGTCACGTGATCGCCATTTTTTACCTTCCCAGCCAGCTTCCGGCAAGCAAAATCCATGGGGAACCACATGATTCACTTAATGACCGCTGCCAAAAAGGTCGTAAAATTGGGTTGAATTTGCTTAATGACTGCTTCACTTAGCAACTGAAATTCCAGCCTCAATTGTGGTCGTTAAGCGAGGACTGCCTGTAAATTATTCCTACAGAGGGTTGGCTAGTTTCTGCTTGAACACAGCCCACCAGGGGGAGCTCATCACCTCACCAGGTCACCGGTCTCACTTTCAGGCTGCAGTTACCCTTAGGAAGTTTTTCTTGACAGTCACTCATACCAAGCTGTCATTTGTTGGCTGGCTTAGCCCACTGCTGGCTTCCCAAGCTGACAAGAACCATCCAAAGGCCGTGATGTTTCTTGGAGCTGCCCTCTGAATGCTTGCTGAGAGGGAGGGACTGGCCCAGAACCCCCCAAGGAGCTTCGGTGGTCACAGGAGGACTAGAAACTGGGACCCCCTGTTCCTACTCCAGTATGCCCTCATTGTGGGAGGTTGTGCGGATCCAGAATTGGCCTTTACAGCCACTTACGGATCCACTGTTAAAATTTTACCCTTGGAAGACAATCTTACTCGGCTACGAGTGATCGCCAATGAATGAATGAATGAATGAATGAATGACTCCAGTGTCTTTCCAACTACCCTGCCTCCTGTGCTGAGAGGAGGGGCTGGCCCAAAGACCCCCGGGGAACCTGTGTGGCTGGGAGGGGATTTGAACCTGGGTCTCCTGCTCCTAATCCAGCCCCTTCCCCACTGCATCACCCTGGCTCCCTAATGCAACAGTCAAAGCACGAGCTCTCTAAGGATCTGCTGAGCTTGGCCCGTGACTCTGTTAATTTGCGTCTGGAGCACTCCATCTGCAAGGATCCTATTAGTGATGCCTGCCCCCAGCCCGGCCCCAGGCATTTCAGGTTTAAGGTAAAAACCGTAGAGATGTTAGTGGCACACCCGTCACAGTAATCTCGTTGATGTGGCAGTTGTCACAAACGATGATGTATGTCACCGATAGGACTTCAGGAGAGATGGGCATGAACACCACCTGAAAGGGAACATTTCTGCATCGTCAAAACACCAGCAACCCCTAAGAAAAATTTAAAGTGGTAACAAACTAAAACTGGTAAATGTCATCATGAATTTCCCGCAGGATGCAGAGAAGTGAAGCGGGGCAATTCTCTGAGAATCCCAGTGAGTGATCTGTACCTCCCACTGCATTCTGCTGCAACTTGGTCCTTGGGAAAGCACCATTTCTCCTTTCAGATCTTACTGCCAGAACAGACATTTCCAGATTATCAATCTAATGCTTTAGGGTTGGCTATCAAGAAGATTAACGTTTTATACAGGTAGCCTTCGGTTAACGACAATAATTGGGACCAGCAACTCTGTCGTTAAGTGACATGGTCGTAAAGTACGACATCATGTGACCATGCCGACTTACAATGGCAGTTCCGGTGCTTCTGGCTGCGGTTGTTAAATGAATCCCGCATGGACATTAAACGTGACGTCACGTGATCGCCATTTGTGACCTCCTGCCGGCTTCCCCATTAACTTTGCTTGTCGGAAGCTGGCAATGAAAGTTGCAAATGGTAATCACGTGACCATGGGACGCTGTGACTATTGTAATTGCGAGCCAGTTGCCAAGCGCCCTAATCACGATCATATGACTGCAGGGATGCTGCAACGGCCACAACTTTGAGGACCCATAAGTCTCCTCGTTCAATGCTGTTGTAACTTTGAACAGTCGCTGAACGAATGGTCGTTAACCGAGGACTACTATTTCCTCCTCCTCCTCTTTACCCCATTGAGCCCAGAAGCTTTAAGCCATTTTCTTTCTGCTGGTAAGCTTCTAATATCATAGAAAAGTGACAGATAAGTGTAGCAAAACAACTTCTAGTATGGCTAAGAAGAAGGGGGCAGATTTTCTTCTCTCTTCCTATATTTTTTTATTCATTGGATCTCCATATCACCTTTAAATCAAAATATGATACTCGCGAAGAGCTGAGAAGATCATGATGTGAATCTTTTCTTATCTTTCAGTTGTGAAAACAAATTGTTGAAAAAGCACACTCATGATAACCACACGGTACAGTTCTACATATATCCGCTCAGGACTTTGCAAGCAGCCAATCCTAATATAAATGCCCTAGTCCAGAGCTTTCCAAACTTTTCATGTTGGTGACACACTTTTTAGACATGCATCATTTCGCGACACACTCTTACAGCAGGGCACAAGGCAGGCACTAGGACCTGCGTGGTATCCTGGCAGGGTAGGTTTGGAGGCAGCAAGGCACAAGGCAGGCACTAAGACCTGCGTGGAATCCTGGCAGGGCTTGGAGGCAGCAAGGCACAAGGCAGGCACTAGGACCTGTGCGGAATCCTGGCAGGGCTGGGAGGCAGCAGCAGCCGCGACACACCCAGACACTGCAGCCGACACACTAACGTGTCCTGACACACAGTTTGGAAAGCTCTGCCCTAGTCAAACGAATGGGCCATTGGCTGGATCCTGCTTTAGAATAACCAAAATGGAAATGAAATGGAAATGGCACTCTCTAGTTTGCAGGTAGGCTGGAAGCGTGAGCCATACTACCAGCAACTGACCTCAACTGCGAGAGACTGGCCCGGAGCAAGCTGAAAGACGGCTGGCCGAATCCCGAATGGTTCTTGCTCCACAAAGCCCAAAGTGGCCACAGACTTCAAATAGAAAGAAAAGAATGAACCATTTTAAGGGCTGGTTCACATTACCAGCTTGCCCCACGAGAAATACAGGCCCCTGGCTATTTTTCAAAGGGAGGAACTCTTCCTATATTCAACCCACAAGGAAGGCAACCTCCACGCATCTTTTTCTGCTCCTCCTCAAAAATCAGGTTTTCGGACTTGGGCCAGCTCAGGCAGGGCTGTGATTTATTTTATGGTAGGCAAACCCCTCCTCTCCAATTTGCTACCGTGCGTTTACACACAATACCCCCTCCCTCCTGGTCACTAGTTGCTGCCTTTCACGGCCATTATTTTTAATAAGTTCACTGAGGAGCAGAGAAAAGATGGACCTGCCTTGTGCATTTTTTTTAAACCAGGTGAAATTGGCAAGAGTTCTGCACTTTCCTCCTCCAGCCCACATGGTAAAGCTGTAGTGTGGTGTGGTGTTTTCTTTTTCTTTTTTACTGGAACAGGAGGGCTAAAGAAACAGGGGGATCCACCAACTCTGGCGATCACTGTGGCCAAAGCGGAGGAAGGGGTTGATATTCAGAAAGAGATTTCTTAAACCAGCTTCGTTTCCACCCAGTTTACACACAGGAGACAAGAAGCTTAGGGCTGCAGTGCAGAAAAGCCCCAGGACTGCACAAAATCTGTAACATGATTGCATATTCCAGACAGGGGGGTGATGGGGAGGTAACCTGCATGTGAAGAAAGAAAAGCTCCCCCTTTTGGCATTTTTTTTTCTTTGTTCTGGGGAACTTCCCGGGTGAAGTAAGTGTTGCAGTGGACACCCTATCTCAGTGCCTGGGGGCTGTAGGGGCCTGGATGGGGAACAACAGGCTTCAACTGAACCCTGGTAAGACAGAGTGGCTATGGATTGATGGCCCCTCGGCCTCCAGGAAGTTATCATCTTTAATTCTGGATGGGGTGGCACTACCCCGTTCAGACTCAGTCCGGAGCTTGGGGGTCCTCCTGGACTCACGACTCCTGCTCGAAGAGCAGGTGGCAGTCGTGGCCAGGAGGGCCTTTGCACAGCTTCGGCTTGTGCGTCAGTTGTGCCCCTTCCTGGATCGAGAGGCCCTCCGAATAGTCACTCATGTCCTTGTCATCTCTCATATAGATTATTGCAACGCGCTCTACATGGGGCTACCCTTGAAGAGTATCCGGAAGCTTCAGCTGGTCCAAAATGCAGCCGCTCGAGTGGTTATGGGTGCGAGAAGATCAGCACATGTAACACCACTGCTCCGCGAGCTGCATTGGGTACCAGTTTGCTTCCGGGTCCAATTCAAGGTGTTGGTTATCACCTTTAAAGCCCTACATGGCATGGGGCCAGGCTATCTGAGGGACCGTCTCATCCCGATTGCATCTACCTGGCCCACCCGGTCATGCAGGGAGGGCATGCTGCGGACCCCGTCAACAAAGGAATTCCATCTAGCGGGGTCCAGGAGGCGTGCCTTCTCTGCGATAGCGCCCGCCCTGTGGAACATCCTGCCCCCAGAGGTGAGGCAGGCGCCCTCCCTCCTGGCCTTTAGGAAGTCCCTAAAAACCTGGTTCTGCCGCCTGGCGTGGGACAAAGGTAGAGAGAGTTCCTCCTGGGGGTGGTTAGTTTAATAATAACCTCCTTTTAAGATCCTACCATCCTCTGGATTTTTATATTCTTATTTATTGTACTGTTTATTGTATTTTAATGATTATTGATTTTTAATTTTAATTTTAACATTTATTGTAAACCGCCCAGAGTCTACCATGGTAGAGATGGGCGGTGATAAATTTGATTAATAAATAAAAATAAATAAATAAACTTTAAGAGAAGGAAAAAAAACCCAAATATAAATAGACTTATATTTCCCTCTGAAGAGATTTAAGGAATAAAAGCAGGTGCTTTCCGTCTCTGCTAACCCCTCCAAAAATCAAAGTAAAATATCTAACCCCTCCCACTCTGGAGCTCTCATAATATCCCCGGCCACATCCTTTCTGCCCCCCCCCCAGGCCCAAAATACCAAAGGGTGGCCCCTGGCTGCCAAGAATCTTCCCCTTTTGGTTCTTGTTCAACAGGACTGAGATGGAAAGGAAGGGGCATCCGGATCTGTAACGCTTACCCGAAAGTTAGGCGGTGGCCACATGTCCTTCGGCATAATGCAGAACTTCCCAACGCTGAGCCCTTCATTTCTGCACTCAAACTGCATAAATTTTACTCCACCCACAAGGCAGGCTCCGCAGTCCAAGATGTGTGGCACTGAGAGAAAAACACATGAAAAAGTAGTAAATGCCAATCAGGTGGGAGGGGGGGAGCAGCACTGATTGTTTAAACTCCAGCATTGCTGTACAAGGTTCTAGTCCATCGAAAATGCTGAATAAATTTGGAAAAGCAACTGCGGCAATAAACCTGACATCCAGCAGGAAGGGCAGGGGTAAAATGACTTGGGGGAGACAAGGCTCTGCAGCTTTCTGTTCTCAAACCACCCGCCTAATTTATATGTACTGCAGGATGTGATTACAAATGAGGTGGTAAGAACGACCGAGGGATACGGGAAACTAGAATATGTCAGAATACATGATGCGGAGGTGGGATCACTAAATACGGCGTCAAAGGAAAGGTGGGCAATGCAGGCAGGCTTCAATATGTGTTTCCGTGCCACTCCAGACACTGGAGCAAGCTGCCCTCCGAAAAACCCTACCTAGATAGGTAACCAACTGTGCTCATCTGCCCTGCCCTGGCATCTCTGCCTCTTTGACCTTCCTCTGAAGACACTGATTTCCAAAACCTAGAATAGTCCGGGACCAACTGATCCAGGATATTTGTGGTGTGGATTCCTTCACAAAAATCAATCCAAGAGTCCTTCTGGAGTGGAGAGAAAGAGTGATAAGGTTTTTTCCCCTGACTCTCACAGAGGTAGAACATATGGATGGATCTAGATTTTTGACGAGCGAAAAAGAGGGTAAAACATCAAAAGAGAAGGAGAGAGAAAAAAAGAGAAGACCAAACATCAAGCACATTTGATTAGGAAGCCCAGTCGTTCTTCAGAAATATTTATCTGAGTGGATTCTTGTAAGTATCCCTAGAATACTTCTAAGTAGCCGCTACAGAAAATCTTCTATGGCACTTTCCGGCCCATTGATATCAACAAGAGTTACGTTAGCCACGTCTAACTTACATCCCATTAACTTCACTGGAGCCAACCTGTAGCTAAATCATTGTAACTAGGTATATTATTATTATTATTATTATTATTATTATTATTATTATTATATTTCTATGACCGCCCATCTCCCCCTCAAGGAGGGACTCTGGGCGGTATTGATAGTCAGTGGCTTTTAAAAGAAGACTTAGACAACACACGGCAGAGGGATGTATCAAAGCCTTTTTGTCGTGATGGCTGCATGGTCTTTTCAGGTTCACGGACAATGTGCCACTTAATATAATTTATTGGGGAACACAATAAAAGCCCAGGGCGTGGCGACATCTGGTTGGCCACTACAACAAACAGATACTGGAGCTTTGGCTTAATCTCATATATTGAATGCTTTGATGACATCAGGAGAATTTCCCTGAAACCATCCACTCATAAAAACGACCTCTCATCATTTGGGTGGGGAAGCAGGGGAGTGCACACGTTTGCTAGTGAAGCTAAACCCTTTAAAAAGCTGGAAGGCAAAGCATGACAAAAACCCTCCCATCAGGGATTGTCACATAGTCAGCTCACGTGTTAAAACAGGAGGCGGTCTTCTGCCTTGCAAAGGGACCAGGAGCGGATATGCTGCCTGTGACTCCACCAGTAAGTAATCATCATAATCAGCAAGATAGTCAGGAATAAACTGGACTATGTAGAGGCAACTCATCCCAGGAGCGACAAGCCCACTGTTGCCTGGAAATTTCCCTGGAAAGAAAGGAGTTTCTTTAGAAAATTCTGATTGTACATGTTGCTTGCTGATTGTAATGTAGCACCAGAATCCTGGGAACGTTTGAAATAGTATATATTGTGTGTCTGTATCTGTAAGAAACAGAGGCTAAAAACAGAAACACAGTAAAAGTCAGACCATAACCATAAAAACTGATATGGAAGAGGGTTGCAATTCACTCTGTCCCCCCACCCCACCCGCAGCTTGCTGAAAAAGCCAGGTCTATGTGGCTTTTCGGAAGGCCAGCAGGGTCTGTCACAATTAATATAGTGCTACGAAGAATCGGCATTCACATGATGATAAAATAATCTGATTTGTATGATTTTGATTTAGCCAAGTGATTGAATCCAACCAACTATGGTTTATTTAATAAGCCATGCTTAAAAATGGCTTAGAACTATGTGTGAACCAGGTTGATGTGTAAGTAGGCTGACCATACGTCCCGTTTTGAACGGGACAGTCCCGTTTTTTTAGCATTTTTCAACCGTCCCGTCGTTTTCATAAAAATCTCAATTTTGTCCCGTTTTTCAAACTCAGGAATGGCACGGAAGGAGGATCCAAGCTGGAGTGTGGACCAGGGGCGGGGTTTGCAGGCGAGAGCCAATCGCGCGGACCGGAGGCGGGGACCCCTGTCTTTTTCATGAATATGGAATATTACATAAGACCCCGTCCCGTTTTGCCATCCTGAAATATGGTCAGCCTATGTGTAAGGCACTTTACCAGATGGAGGAATCAGCTCCCTTCCCTGGTGTAAAGGATTTTAGAGCTGACCTTGGGGGAGGCACGAGTGAGCCATTAAGGAGAGACTTGGAAAAGTGATTACACAGCCCCAAAGTAGAAGGAAGCATGAGAAAGAAACTCAAAATAACCCCGCCTTGATCTTGTTTAGGACAAGGTGGGACAGAGAGAAACTTGGACAATCTTTCAAGATTCTGTCAATAAACCCTACAATAATAAAGTAACATTCCTAGAATCTCTGCAGTGCCTGTTTCCCTGTCCTGGCCTAGGGCTGCTGCCCATCTTCCAACTTCTGCAGGATAACGAAGAAGGGGAGGGAAATGCACCCAGGAAAAAGAGAGGGAAATACCTCTTGGAAAAGAATATGGATCTCCTCAGGTTTGTCTAAATCACAAACAAATGTTCTAAAAGAGCAAGTGTTCCTCCTGTCCCTTCAGGCTAACAAGTAAAGCTCCCAGAGATGAGTTTGACTCTTGAGGACATCACAAGTGCATCCGTATCGTTTTCCTGGCAACAGCATTAAGTGATTTGGCACTGCCTTCTTCCGTTGTTTTTCTAATTGTCGACTCTAGTCTATCATCCTGAGATTCCTTGGTGTTTTCCCATCCAGGTACTAACCAGATCTGACCCTGCTTAGCTTTTTCAAGATCAGCCAAGACTAGTCAGGTGCTGCCACCTGCTGTCGGCATCCTCTGAAGCAAGCTTTTCCCCCTCTGGAAGCAATCCACCCAAGCCACTTTCCGCCGACATTAGAAATTGACACCACTCATTAGAAATTGACACCACTGCACCTGGCAAGAACTCACCCATCACAACCGAAAAGGCAGATGTAGCCGGAGGAATAATTCTGACGCTTTGGGATGTTGAGGTCATGTTCTGCAACTCTATAGTCATCTACAAAGAAAGGAAGGACAGAGCCAGTACAGCCCCCCAGCCAGTTTGTGACCCCGAGAGCGCCCCCAAAGCACAATGCCAACATTCAGCACCAAAATGGTTGATCTTTAAGAACGGGGGAATGAAGGGGATGCAAAAATAAGTGGGAACAGATACGTCAAGGCCAAACACAGCCAATTTTATCCTTAAAATCCCACAACTACTCTCCTGCCCAAAATTGCCTGAACAGGTTCTCCACGGCCCTCAAACTTGCAAAACAGTTAGTTGGGCCCTTGATTGCAAAAAGTTGACTGTAATGTTACGGTGTATCTGTCCCTGAAGGAGCTCTTAAAGAAGGGTTAGTGGGTTTAATTTATTAAATTAAAAGTACCGCTTTCTTAAAAACTGAAAGAAAGATGTGCCGATCCGGCTGAAGAAAAGCAAGTAACAGGCAACGTGGATATCAGAAATTCTCCTGGGCGGCTCTTACCTCGTAAACGTGGCCAACTTCATAATCCGAAAACACCACCGCAGGCGGGTTTGACAGAAAGACTGGCACTGACTGGGGATTGCTGAAGTGAAAAAAGGGATGGTTACAAAGAGACTCAAGGGAATTCTCAGGACCGCTGCATGTTAGCCACCACTGGTTGTGCTGAATGCCTATCTGAAGAGCAGGGGGGTACTTCATTGCACTGTCCCCAAAGCTGGGCTTTGGCCCAAGACCTTCTCCGAAAACTGTCTGCAGATGGTAATGTTTGACGTGCCAGGAGGAGAAAACGATTAAGCCACGCAGGTTTAGTAATGCGAACTGGATTTAATTCATTACATTGAGATCTCTATCGGCCCTGGCTCCACCCTGACCCTGCTCTGGCATGCCACTCAAAAGATGGGCGCGGCCTGAGAAAAGCTGTGCCTCCTTGCTCTTGAATGTCACTCTTTTCTTTAACGAACCTGCATCAATATTATTCTAACCACAGCATGAGGCCACATTAACAAAGATGAACCCTTTTTTATCTTAGCCAAAACGGAAGAGATTGTCTTTTGTGGGAGACAGTGGAGGACAGGAAGGCCTGGCGTGCTATGGTCCGTGAGGTCACGAAGAGTCGGACACGACTAAACGACTGGACAACAACAAAAAGCCCACCCAATGCCCTCCAGATATGGGAGGCAGCGACTCCAGGATTTCAGTGGCAGCCTGGCTGAAGAAAGTTGTGGTTTTGACATCTCTGGGAATGCTTTGGAATCTGAACCCTGAAAGGCTTCGCGACTCCTCTATGTTTAACACCTTGAGGCGATTCCTTTCTAAAAGCAGAGACTATGTGCCAACTGGTGATGCTCCCAGTAGTGTGCGTGACACGTGTGGGTTTGTGTCAGCTGGGCTTCGAAGGCAGGACAGGCTCCACCTCGCCCTGTACAGTGGCTCTCAGAAGCCACAACTTTGTGACAAATCCCCTCTTCCCTTTTTGCAACATGCAGGCTGAGCAACACAAACATTTTTGTGTCCAGGTATAGAACGTCTTGGAATATTTGGGGTGGGGAAGCATATAAATGTTAAATATCACTGTTGCCGCTAAGAAGGCCAGTAGTGTAAGAACAGAGAGCACCATTTGTATGCATTTATTCGTTTATTTTATAAGGAACTACCTTTCCATCACAATTTTCTTCCTTCCTGCTATCATCCGCTCCACCTTCTTTTGAGGCAGGATCAAGGACCTGCCTCCGTGGAGCGAATTAGGTGGGAAAAAGCGAGGGTTTTTCAGGAAATTGTGGCGCTCTTGCAGTTTCTGAAGGTACGCACGGTCTTTCTGCCTGTCGGCTCTGGACATTTCATTCCTCCAGACGGGTTTGCGCAAGGGTCTAGCTTTCTTCTGCCATAAATGAAAGGAGAGACATGCTTTTCAGGTAGGCTTTTGTGCAAGGCTCGTCCTGTGTCACAGAAACTCATCACACCAAGCTCTGAGATTTTCGGAATCCTAGAGCTGAAGGAGCCGCTGAATCCATCTAGCCCAACTCCCGCTCAGGGCAAGAATCCTACTGAAAGCCTCCCCAACAGAGGCTGTCCAGCCCATTTGAACACCTGTTCCAGCAAAGGGCTCCCTGGGCCAGAAGTTGCATTCTCCAATGTCCAACTGCTCTTATTGTTAGGACATTTTTTTTGGGGGGGGGCATTCAACCAGAATCTGCCTTTCTGTAACTTGAGGCCCCTTTTCCAGGTCCTGCAATCTGGAGCAGGAGAGAACAAGTCTCAACCTTCTTCCATGCAACATCTTTTCTAACAGCAGAGAATCTCTGTAGCTCAGGGTTGAACTGTGGAGTCCTTGGTGCTCCCTGAGCTTGGCTGTTTGCTTGCAGACGTTTCATGACCCAGCTAGGGAACATCATCAGCACACTTACCTAGTTGGGTCATGAAAAGTCTGAAAGTAGACAGCCAAGCTCAGAGAGCAGCAAGGACTCCAACATCTTTTCAGCATTTGAAGCAGGCACTCATACTCCCTTTTAGTCATTCTCAAGACACATAAGCTGTATTTGTCAACTGCTCTTCAGAGGACAACATGGCCTCGGTTTTGGAAAGAATAGCCCTACGAAGCATACATCTAGCAGCCAGGAATTTTTAAAAAAACTGGAAATGGGCAATGTCTGGTGAAAGTTATGATCCTGCATATATTTGCCTAAGGGCGAGCACCAGGAATCCAGTGGAACATGCTGCTGAGACTGACAGTGGGACTAACATAAATCAGTACACCTTGATTGTAGTAAAGCCTGGGTGCAGTGTTAGTATCAGGAGGATTAGACTCCTCAAACTTCTACTATGCATTTACCAGGGTCTCCTATAAACAGTTGTTCACTTTTAAGCACCCAACCCACAGGAGAAGCAGGGGCTTTATAAATATAACAATTAGATACAACTAGGAAATTAGGCTGATTAAGCTGCCATCTCATCATCCATCCGATTTTATTCTAATTACATAAATGTGCATCTTGTAGGCACGGAAGCTGGATTTATCAATACAGTATCTTAGATTTCAGAACTGCCATTTACATCCTTTTTTTTTTCTATAATGGGTACAAAACTGCTGATGGAGAACAAGCAATGCAGTTAAGGGGCCTTAAGACATCCCAGACATTTCCTTCAGTTTCACTCATAAACCCTCACAAGTACAGGTAGTCCTCGCTTAACAATCATTCGTTTAGTGACGGTTCAGACTTACAATGGTGCTGAAAAAACCTTCTTGCACCTGGTCCTCACACTTACAACCTTTGCAGCGTCTCTACAGTCACGGGATCACAATTAGGGCGCTTGGCAACTGGTTCACATTTATGACCATCGCAGCGTCCTGTGGTCACGTGATCGCCATTTTCGACCTTCCCAGACAGCTTCTGGCAAGCAAAATCAATGGGAAACCGTGTGATTCGCTTAACAACCACGTGGTTCGCTTAACGCCCGCAGTGATTCACTTAATGGCTGCCGCAAAAAGCGTCATAAAATTGGGTCAGATTCACTTAATGACCGCTTTCCTTAGCAACCAAAATTTTGGCCCCAATTATGATAGTCAAGTGAGGACTACCTGTAGACCACAGATTAAAGGCACAAGAAAGAGAAAAGGTTGTATTTCCTGAAAAAAGAAAATGGCATCATGAGTCTAGAAAAGATGAACCTGATCACATCATGACAAGGCTGTTCTGTGGGACTAATCAGGAGACAATGTCAAAGCAGTAGCAAAATGAAAATACAGACTGTACCTGACAGAATGATGTCATAGCTTCACCTGGAAAATCAGTATCTGAAGACTCCAGGGTTAAACTGGACAAAGATACATCTGAAAGACTTGCCCATAGCTTTTTCACGCGTGGGCTTTTCCTGAACTGGAGAATTTCTGAGTCATCAGGAAAGTAGTATTTACGAACAAGGGTCTCTTTCATATAGCCAGGTTCTGAGACATCTGCATTTAAAGGAGAGAAAAGTAAGTTTAGAGAGCACTAGAAACAGAAGGGGCATATAGACATATGTACTTATCACACTATTCCCTTTCAAGGTTAGCCATGTTACGCAGAACACAAGAAAGGAGCATACCAAGGAAATTACAGGTAGTCCTTGCTTAACAACTATTCGTTTACTGATGGTTCGGGCTTACGACGGTGCTGAAAAAACCAACTTGCGACTGGTCCTCACACAATTGTCATGTGATCACGATTCAGGCGCTTGGCAACGGGTTCGCATTTATGACCGTCGCAGTGTCCCGTGGTCATGTGATCACCATTTTCGACCTCCCCGGCTGGCTTCTGGTAAGCAAAATCAATGGGGAACTGCGTGACTCGCTTAGCGACCACATGGCTCACTTAACATCCGCCACAAAAAGGTCATAAAATAGGGTCAGATTTGCTTAATGACTGCTTCGCTTAGCAACCAAAATTCCAGTCCCAATTGTGGTCGTTAAGAGAGGACTACCTGTAAAGGCAGGAGATAAGAAAATGAAATACAATTAGATCCAGTTTACACCAGCCCAATTCATCTTTTTAATGGGCTACTGTAAAGCATCTGAATTTCTCTGGATTTCAAGTGTTAAAATGACAAGTTTTTTGTCTTTATTTATTTAATAAAAAGGTACAAAGGAGAGAGGGAGAGGGAGAGAGAGGGAGAGAAAGATAGATGGATGAAGGGAAGCAAGCAAGCAATACACTACCAAATTAAATAAATAATAAATAAATAAATAAATAAATTATATATAAGGACTTCTTGTGTGTGCGTGCGTGTGTGTGTGTATTATATGTCCATACATGCATTTAAAAAATGACAATTTCATAAGCTTTCAGATATAACTATACATTGTGTCCTTGGAAAGTCACATTTAGTCTTTCTAGTTACCTTTAGGAGCGCGGGTAACAAGTACTGGATCTGTGATGTAATCTTCAGGACAGATTAAATGGTGCTTTCTAAGAAGTGCGTCATCCACACACCATCTGAAGGTAGACTTCACTAGGGACATGCACATTTAAGGGAGATAAGGGTTTAGAAATAAACTTGCTTCCATTATGTCTACATACAGGAGAAGAAGAGAACATTTTGGAAGGGAAACTGAAGCCAGTGATCAATTTCCATGCCCACCAAAAAGGAAACACTTGCTTTGGAGGCAGATAATTTTCATAAGGGGCGTGGTGGCGTGGTGGCTCAGCGGGTAAGACGCCAGGCTTGTCGATCGGAAGATCGCAAGTTCGGAGGTTCGAATTCCTAGCCCTGCATGCGGAGTGAGCTCCCGCACTCACCCCAGCTCTTGCCAACCTAGCAATTCGAAAGCATGCAAATGCAAGTAGATTAATAGGTACCACTTCGGTGGGTAGGTAACAGCGTTCCACGTGCTTGTCATGCAGCCACATGACCGTGGAAGCGTCTTCGGACAACGCTGGCTCTTCAGCTAACAAACGGAGATGAGCACCGGCCCCTAGAGTCGGACACGACTGCACAAATGTGCGGGGGGAACCTTTACCTTTTTTTAAAATTTTCATAGGGAAATGTTCACAGGGGTGAAAAGTGGGAGCAGAGGGCTAAAAAGACCCTCTCCTTTTGCCTCTTCATCCTAATCCTGATTCTTCAAATTTTATAGTGAACCAAGCAAATAGGATTTGTCTGCTTTGCATCAATCCTCACCATGCCAACAAGGTCACAGGAATTAGTCAAATCCTGACTAATTCCTTTCCTGTGAACCAAGGGACGTTTTCCTTGAGTTAGGAGTTATGCTAGAATAAAATGGAACATGGAAAATGTTCATTCCCTTCACCTGGTGGCAACACGGACTGACGGTAGGCTTCTGGAACCTGTGCCTGATGCAAGCTCAAGAGTCTTTCCTCTTCTGCCGTGGCCCGGGCCCTCGCCTGGATGATGTGTCTCTCTAGCATCGTTGCCTCCATTAGTCGCTGATTATATTCTGCATGGAGCTATTATTGTAACGGTTAACATTCAATTGTGGGTTCATTTATCTGACATCAAAGTACAAATCTTTTATATTATGTGCCAAAGCAGCAAAAAAGAAGAAAAAGAATTCTGCTGAAGACAGAAATGGACAATAAACTTCTGCTCTGGTTTAGTATGGCAGTTTATAACTCTTATTCTAATTAGGTGATATAAGTAATAAACATACGTAGATATGTGTATGTAGATATATATATATATATATATGTGTGTGTGTGTGTGTGTGCGTGCGCGCGTGTATGTATGTATGTATGTGTGTGTGTATGTATCTGTGTGTGTGTGTATGTCTCCTACAGTTACCAAAATAATTCAATTTTGAACAGCCATAAAGCAGATCATTCCGCAAGCTTAAATCACCACACTCAACTAGTTCTTATGTGTCTTCCTGAATAGAGCTGAATGGAAAGTTTACCTTTCGCAACTCTTCCACAAAGTATTCATGATGGGGATTTTTTCCTCCACGGGATTTGATCATGTTATCCACCATATCTGCTGCTATCACCTCTGAAGTATATAAGTTCTTAAAGACACTGGTTAGCACATGGGAAATGTCCTGGTTGGGGATAGGGGGAGACATAATCAGAAACTGATACAGATGTGGAAATATTTGAAGCTGATCCTACAATAAGAGTGACTGCATATGAGGTTTCATGTCATTTCATGTCAACAAAACAGTATATCCAGGAGAAAATACTACAGTTAAATAACTTCATATTTTCCAACGGCCTAGCATCTTGAAAACTGGCTTAAAGCAAACTTCAAGTTGAAAGTTACAATGCATACACTTTCAGTGTTAAAAACCTTGAGCATGCATTCAAATAAACAAAGTTGACAGTATAATGTCAATAAATTTAGCAGCTGAATATCTAGCTATCATGCCTAATAACTACAGATTACAATGACAGAAAATAATCTGTTTCAAATTAATGAGGCATATCTTTTTTCATTCAGTCTAAACTACATACAGATGCTTTCATTCACTGCTGCTGAGTTCTCATGGTATTGAAAAAATAGTTTGCCTATTCACCTTCAGCACTGTTTATAACATGAAACTGTCTTTGAGGATTCCTTAGAGGCTGCAGATAGTGAAAAAACCAATTGTTATTTTTTATTTCATTATTTCATTATTTCATTGTTATTCTGAATTTATTTATTTGTTTATTTATTTGAATTTATTGTTATTTTGAATTGTTATTTCATTGTTATTGAGTCTAAAAAAACATGTAACATCACACTGGCTTCCAAGCCAAGTTCAAAACATTTATGTTCGTATGTAAAATGCTAAAGTTATTATGAACTCAGTATTTAAGACTTTCTATGTTCATGTGAGAGCCAGTTTGGTGTAGTGGTTAAGGCACCAGGCTAGACACCGGGAGACCATGAGTTCTAGTCCCACCTTAGGCACAAAGCCAGCTGGGTGACCTTGGGCCAGTCGCTTTCTCTCAGCCCTAGGAAGGAAGCAATGGCAAACCACTTCTGAAAAACCTTGCCAAGAAAACTGCAGGGACTGGTCCAGGCAGTCTCCAAGAATTGGACATGACTGAACAGATTAAAAAAAATGTTCATGGAGAATGTGTAAATTCATACAGAAGATGAGGCAGAATTGTCCAGAGTTGTTCCAGAAGACAGGTCAAGAAACAGTGGCTTTAAATTGCAAGAAAGATCTCAGTTGGACATCAGAAACAATCTTCTAACAATAAGAGCTGTCACCGTGGAACAGACTCCTGGAAGTTATCGCTTCTCTTTCACATGCTCAGAATCTTTGGCAATGAGCAACATATAAACTGCAGCAAGTAAATGAATAAACATTTCTGGGTACTCACTAGGATTTTCTTATAATTGCAGCAACTAATGCTTCACTGGAGGCTATTCCAATCTGAGTTTTAGGAATTAGTTTTATGAGATACAGGTCGGGGGGAGAGTAAATACTTTCTGGACTCCCAAAAATTCTAGTGGGTCTTTCGAATTCAACCCAAACAGACTGTATGGAGTAGTTGTCAATTTCATAAAATTTATATTCCTGGATTCATCATCCTTGGAGATGCTGATTTACCTGAAAGCTCAGATTTCTAGAGGCTGGCTATAATCTATGACCAAGAAGGACCCCTATTGCATATGGCCAAAGGTCAACTGAATATACAGCAAATCTACAATCAGAAACTTCCACCCTTAAAAAAAAAAATGTGGCTACTGTGTAGGCTCCCATCTTTGAGTAAGAACACCAGCACTGAAGCTCATCCTTCCTCCATGCAAGCACAATGTTTTGATTCAAGTCCTTCCTTCCAACTAATGTTTACCCATCTCAACTGTTTTCCCCAGTGGACAAATACTGGAAATTTTTTTAAATGGAACAAAGACCAAGCCCTCTTCTTCCTGCAGCAAAACAAGCAATCCAATCCGACCATTCCTAAAATGTTTTGCTTCATTCTTTTTTTTTTTAAAAAAAACAGGAAATCCTAATCACAAAGCTTCCCTCTCCTACATCTGGGCCAACTTTTGGTGGCTGGTTACATTTTCACAAGCTTGCAGGCAGCTTTGGAAGCAGACTGTTAAAGATAAGGGAGCTTTTCCAAGAAAACAATTATTATTATTATTATTATTATTATTATTATTATTACTACTATTACTATTACTATTATTATTTTTTTAAAAAAACATACTTCTAAAAGACCTTAAATATGAAAGCCAGTCTGGTGTGGAGGCCATGAGTTCCAGTCCTGCCAGCTGAGTGACTTTGGGCCAATTCATTTCTTTCAGCCCAGCCCACATCACAGGGTTGTTGTGTGAAAATAGGAAGTGTGAGCTTTATGCACAACACCTTGAATTGTACAAACTAAAAGTGGAACATAAACTTATTAATAGTGAAGGTGGTAATGGGATTGCCCAGCCTTCAACATTTTACAGATGAAAATAGAGCCCTTTCTCTATCACGGATTTGGATCACTCATTCACCTGCCTGCCTGCCTGCCTGCCTGCCTGCCTGCCTGCCTACCCCCTCCCTCCCTCTTTCTCTCTTTCTCTCTTTCTCTCTTTCTCTCTTTCTTTCTTTCTTTCTTTCTCTTTTTTCCTGCTCTAATTTAATCACTACCAATCAAAGAGAATATTTGTAGCTCAGGGTTGAACTGTGGAGTCCTTGGTACTCTCTGAGCCTTGTTGTTTTCTTGCAGATATTTCATTGCCAGATCTGGCAATGAAACATCTGCAAGAAAACAACAAGGCTCAAAAAGCACCAAGGACTCCACAATTTAATCACTGACCAGAGTCACTGGGAGTCGGGCAGCATATAAATTTAATAAATTATTATTGTTATTATTAATCATCCTTCATTGTGGTCCTTATCCCCTTGAAGTCAAAGCATTTACAGTACTTTCTGAATAAAAGGGTGTGTTTCACCAACAGAACATCCTACTTTACAAAATCAGTAACTTTAAAAGAAAAGAAAAATACTTTGTCTCCTTTTTTTATAAATTGGGGATTTTAAAAAAAAATCCTCTCCACTGCCCAGAGTTCCTCTGATAAATGGGCAGCAATACAAATGGGTTCGATACAATCAAATCATCAATAAAAAAAATTAAAAAATGGATTAGGAAGGCTCCACCCCGCCCGCCCCCCACGTGCTGCAGGTAGGCTGAGAAAGCACTCTGCACATGCCCAGGAACCATCTGCCTCGGGTGCCCAAACTACCATCCCGGGGTCTATGGGGACATCTGGGCACAGGAAAGTGACACTGCAGGCGGCACTCTGCCCATGCTCAGAGGTGAGGCGCTTTGTCATCCAGGCGAGGTGCCAAAGAAAAAGCGCCGCCCTGGAAATGAGGGGCATTTGCAAGGGAACTAAGGCCGGCGGGCGCGGCGGCGGGAGCGGTTCTTCCTTCACCTGCGTCAGCTCCGAGGTGGGCCTGTGCCTGTACATGTAGGGCTCAAGGCTCTGGCAAGCCCTTGCATCCGCCGCGCCCCTTTCCACGCTGTGCAGCATCTTCGCGCAGCGCCCTTTCCCGGTTGCTAAGGGCCCGCTTTCTGATAAACGAAAACCGGACCCTTAGCAACAGCAACTTCCGCTCCCTTCCGGAAGCCACGAGTCGCTTCCCCGCCTCCGAATTCCTATCTTCGCCAATCTGGCGCGGATAATCCCGTCGTTTGCCTACCATCTCAGAATTAATAGCCAGCGCGCTGGGGCTTGTGGGAAATGTAGGCATACATGTATCAAGAGGCCCTCAGATTGGGTGAAACTACACAAACGGATTTATCCGTAACATGTCTGATTTGGTTGTGTGAGAATGGCCCTTCCAGGGCTTGCGTCTAGCGAAACTATTAATTGTTTCCACGGTGGTGGGTTGAGCAAGCCAGAGAGGCTTGGTTCATAAATAATGCAAAGCCATAAACCCTGGTTTCCAATTTGTAAGGACTGGATTCGCACATCACACTTAGGCAAAACCAAAAAAATTGCATTTTGCCTCACTGCAATCTATGAACCCATAAATTTGGCCATCCCTTATCTATTGCGGGTAAAATAAAAACATAAAACTAAGATACCTTTAATTGCATTTAATTATAATTTGCATCGTTCATGTTTGTCAATTTAGGGAATTGATTTTAGATTAAAAGGCACAGCAAACATTGAATTTTTTTTAAAGGTGGAATTGCAACTAAAAGACATTGCTAATTTTATCCACTAAAATCAGCCTACGTTCCAGATCCATTTTGATACAGGTAGTCCTTGCTTAATGACCACAATCGGGACCATAATTCGGGTTGCTAAGCAAAGCGGTCATTAAGCGAATCCGACCAGATTTTACGACCTTTTTTGCAGCGACTTAAGCAAATCAATGCGGGCATTAAGCGGACCATGTGGTTGTTAAGCGAATCACATTGTTCCCCATTAATTTTGCTTGCCAGAAGCCGCCCGGGAAGGTAAAAAATGGCAATCACGTGACCATAGGACACTGCGACGGTCATAAACGCGAACTGGTTGCCAAGCGCCCAAATCATGATTGCGGGGATGCTGAAATGGTCATAAGCATGAGAACTGGTCGTAAGTTGTTTTTTCCAACACCGTTGTAAGTCTGAACCATCACTAAACAAATGGTTAAGTGAGGACTACCTGTACCCATCTATTCCCTTTGTTTCTTGAATAGAAGTTAATTGAAGATACATGGATGCCAAAGCATAAATCC
Source organism: Charina bottae (assembly GCA_023362775.1). Lineage (NCBI taxonomy): Eukaryota > Metazoa > Chordata > Lepidosauria > Squamata > Charinaidae > Charina > Charina bottae. The sequence goes on along the minus strand of JALMGJ010000037.1, from coordinate 5,866,802 downwards.
AAACGTATTACATTTATAGTTTCTTTATTGGATTTCTTTCATGTAGGAGTGCAAGGAGTGCAGCATACACTGAACTTCCTCCTCCTCCTTTTTCCCACTACTACAACACTACAAGGTAGGTTGGACTAAGAAAGACTAATCTAAAGTCTGCCAGGGAGCTTCTATGCTTAAACCTGGATCTCCCCCAAGCCAGCCCTACACCTTCACCACATTGACTCACGTCAAACACATTAGTCCCAGTTGGAAGGAAAAATGGTTCCACCCTTTGGGAAGAGGAGAATAATAAGAATATTTAACTTTTGTATAGCACATTCAGGAGCTTTATGCATTGCCAAAAAGGGAGATTAAGAGAATTGACGCTTTTGAAATTTGGTGTTGAAGAAGACTCCTGAGAATACCCTGGACAGCCAAGAAAACAAACCGATGGATCGTTGAACAACTCGACCCAGAGTTCTCACTCGAGGCACAAAGGACCAGGCTCAAATACATACATACATACCACCGCCATCTCTTGTTTTTCCCCACCATCACAGTCCTGTGAGGTAGGCTGGGCTGAGAGGGAGGGACTGGCCCAAAGACCCCCAGCTGGTTTCGTGCCTAAGGCAGGACTAGAACCTGTGGTCTCCTAGATATTAATCCAGCATTTAAAGCCATGGTCTTCCCGGTGACCCTCTATGGAAGTGGAAGCTGGACTTTAAAGAAGCAGGATAGGAAGAGTATTGATGCTTTTGAACTTTGGGGTTGGAGAAGACTCCTGAGAATATGGTGGACAGCCAAGAAAACAAACCGATGGATTGTTGAACAAATCAACCCAGAGTTCTCACTCGAGGCACAAAGGACCAGGCTCAAATTATCCTACTTAGGACACATGATGCGAAGTTTCAGCTCTCTGGAGAAGGCTCTGATGCTGGGAAAGGTGGAAGGAAAGAGAAGAAGAGGATGACCAGCAGCAAGGTGGAAGGACTCAGTTACAGAGGTGATGGGGACACCGTTGGAAGACCTGAAGGACCAGGTTAGGGATAGATCATCATGGAGAAAATCTATCTATGTGGTCGCTAGGAGTCGACAACAACTTGATGCCACGTAATCAACCAACCAACCAACCACACGTCAGCAAGATATTGTTGAAGATCCTTCAGAAGTGAATAGAGCTGTATATGGAGAAAGAAGTGGCAATTGAACAGACAGGGTTATTCATCTTTAAAGTAAAGGTAAAGGTTCCCCCCGCACAGTTGTGCAGTCGTGTCCGACTCTAGGGGCCGGTACTCATCTCCGTTTGTTAGCTGAAGAGCCAGCATTGTCCGAAGACGCTTCCACGGTCATGTGGCCGGTATGATGCGCGTGGAACGCTGTTACCTACCCACCAAAGTGGTACCTATTCATCTACTTGCATTTGCATGCTTTCGAATTGCTAGGTTGGCAAGAGCTGGAGCTAGTGTGGGAGCTCACTCCGCACGCAGGGCTAGGGATTTGAACCTCCGAACTTGCAACCTTCCGATCAACAAGCCTGGCGTCTTACCCGCTGAGCCACCATGCCCCTCTATTCATCTTTAGGTCTGCAGAAATGGCATGGCCCTAAACAATCCGGATATGGTCTCCTAGACTCCATCACAACTCTTCAACTTGGTTAGGAACACTATGTGGAGAAAACCTATCATCCAGCCCATTGGCTACAAGACCCCAAACCAAGTTTCATGGTAGCTGCTCCTGAAGCAACATATAATATTTTCAAACTGGACTTTGGTGGCCAGCAATAAGGGCATATTGAACATCAGTCTTCTTCATCCTGGTGTCCTCCTAAAAGGTTGGGACTACAGCTCCCAGAATGCCCAGCTAGCACTCAGTTCTGGGATTGGTGGTCTCAATATATCTGCAGGATGCCAAATTCTCAAAAGCTGCTCTGATTGAGTTAGGAATGGTGGAAGCTATAGTTTAATGCAGGGTTTCTCAACCAGGGTTCTGTGGCACCCTCGGGTTCCATGAGAGGTCACTAGTGGTTCCCTGGGAGATCACAATTTATTTAAAAAATTATTTCAAACTCAGGCAACTTCACATTAAAGAGGTAAGTTTCATTCTTTATTTTTAGTTTAAGAACACTGTTCATGCATATCGACAGGCCTACCCATGAAACAAATAGAATAATTTTGGAACTTCTGGCCTCTATTTGAGCCTGAATCGGGTTCCCCGAGGCCTGGAAAATATTTCAAGGGTTCCTCCAGGGTCAAAAGGGTGAGAAAGGCTGGCCTAGAGCATCTAAAGGTTACCAACTAGGGAAGGCAACTCTCTTGAGATCAAGACACGTAATCCAAGATGGGATGTTGGAGAGCTATTAAGCTTTGGTGCTTATTTTGTGCCTTGGTTGGACTATGTTTTAGATACTTCAGTGGCTATCAACACTTCCATTTCTGGGCTGCAATTTTGAAAGGGGACTGGGCACTACTAAGGACATATGTGCTTGTGTGGGTAGGAGTAGGTTCACTATCCATGCTGCAACCTTCCCTATGCAGCAATGCTCTTGCTGGATGATTTTATTCCACTGGCATACTGTCTCTGTTTGGAGAGGACATGATCCTCTACATCAGTGTTTTTCAACCTTTGCAACTTTAAGATGTGTGGACTTCAACTCCCAGAATTCTGGGAGTTGAAGTCTACACATCTTAAAGTTGCCACGGTTGAAAAACACTGACCTAGGTTGTCTCTTTGCCTCTTTATTTGGGCCTGCTGGTGCTTTAAACTAATCAGATGATTCTTTGGCTGCAGAAAAGCAAGCCTAATTACTGTATTATCACAGTAGTACCTTGCCTTTGAAAAGTATTTGGGGAGGAGTTCATGAGCTCAATTCTATAGTCGTGCATAAGCATGCACATACACATTCTTGCTCTGAAGGCACTTGAGCAAAAGTTGATTAAGTTGACCAAAGACGACCTTTTGGGTCATATCAAAAGAATGTGACATTTCAGGATGGCCCAGAAGATGTCCCCAGGTAGGTGTATTTTAGACACTCATTAAGAACAGGACTGGCAGCATTTAGAAAGAAAGAGAGAGAGAAAGAGAGAAAGGAAAAGAGAAAGAGAGAAAGGAAAAGAGAAAGAGAGAAAGGAAAAGAGAAAAAGGAAAAGAGGAAAAGGAAAAGGAAAAGAGGAAAAGGAAAAGAGGAAAAGGAAAAGGAAAAGGAAAAGAGAGGAATAGGAAAAGAGGAAAAGGAAAAGAGAGGAAAAGGAAAAGGAAGGAAAAGGAAAAGGAAAAGAGAGGAAAAGGAAAAGGAAGGAAAAGGAAGGGGAAGGAAAAGAAAGGAAAAGGAAGGAAAAGGAAAAGGAAGGAAAAGAAAGGAAAAGGAAAAGAAAGGAAAAGAAAGATTGTTACAAGAGTCTGTACCTTGAATCATGTCAACTGCATTTCTATTTTCTCACTGGAAACGTTTTGCTCCTTATCCAAGAAGCTTCTTCAGTTCTTGGATAAGGAGCAAAACGTTTCCACTGAGAAAATAGAAATCCAGTTGACATGATTCAAGCTACAGACTGTTCCACCTGGATGACTGAGAACCTTCATCGACATATTGTTACAAGAGAGATTTATTTTTCTCCATCCAAAGAACTGGAAGGTTCTTATGCAGGACAGTGTTATATAGGACAGTGTTTCTCAACCTTGTCAACTTTAACCTATGTGGACATGGCTGGCTGGGGAATTCTGGGAGTTGAAGGTCACACAGCTTAAAGTTGACAAGATTGAGAAACACTGATATAGAAACTAAAAGGGTAGCCAAGGCTCACAGCTACATCAATGACCAGAGTTCTCCCATCATACTAAACTGTGGTTTAGGTAAAGATAAAGGTTCCCCCTGCACATTTGTGCAGTCGTGTCCGACTCTAGGGGCCGGTGCTCATCTCCGTTTGTTAGTCAAAGAGCCAGCGTTGTCCGAAGACGCTTCCACGGTCATGTAGCTTCCACTGAGCCACCACGCCCCTGCGTGTAACCCTGTGTGTAACCACAGTAAACTGTGGTTTACTGAATCACAATTTATTGAATAACCCACAATTGGCTGGATTTCAGCAACAAAGTGAAATCGTTCTCGCTTTGTCAACCAGATATTGATGTTTTCATGCCGATATGTTCTCCGCTCATGGCTGCGAGCATGGAACATTATCCATGCTTCTTTATTTCATGAAGGAAATAATAAAATTATCTGCTTTTATCTGATTTCTGCCTCTATGCAACCAAGAATGGATTTCTCTCCAGGATGTCTCCAATCAAACTTCAGCTTGTTTGTCTCCAAAAGCTGTGCTTAATTACTTGAGTGTAGCTGCAACTAATTTACAGTGATTTTACATTCCTGCCTCCCCCAAGGGGTTCAGGAATGATTTACGGATTTTCACTCAATTTTGCATCAACCTTGCAAGCGGTTGCTGATGTTGGAAGGAAATGGCTGGCTTTGTCTACTGGATTCTTTGTGATTTCTTTGGCTTTATTCATTCCATTCTTTGCTTGGATATCTTGTGAAAAACCCAGCCAGTTGTGGCTTATTCAGCAGACCATGGTTAAACAAGCTATGGTGAAATGCATGAAACCAGTCAGTGATCAACCCAGTGATCTTTGCCAGCCGCTAGGAATTTGAATCTGAGATTTTTTTAGACTGTAGCCCTTTTCTATAGGGCTGGCATGAGAAGAAGGAGCTAAGGAGTCACATCATGCTCTGGTTTTCTAATCTTGGGGGTGTTTTCTGCCCTCTTCAATTCCATGTTCCTAAATTACAAAGCTCAGAACCACAACTCATTTTGTGCCCTATGTTGAAATCTTCCCGCTTTTGAAGTGTTGCAACTCGAATTGGAGCATGCATTTAAGTTTTACTTTTCTTTCTGCTTAGAATAGCTGCTTTGTTTTCTGGCAATACGCATCTATTTTTATCAACCGCATGCTGGAAATTCAATTGGCAGAGGGAGCCTCTTTCACCAGCTAGGTCTTAAAGCAACAGGGGATGGTGCATCTCTTCAAACTTGGGCAGATTTCAAACTTTTGGAATCTTTAATCTTGATTCCTCCCTGGAAGTTGCTAATCTGTTGATCACAAAGTCGGAGAGCAGCTGTGTCCACCCAACATGCTATATTAGCACCGGTGCCTAACTAAACCACAGCTGACTACATTAACTCAATTATGTGGAGTCACATAATACACTGAACCATACACTACCCAGACAAGTTCCATTTGTCCAAATGAACCAGAAGCCCCTTTTACTATAGAGGAACCCAGCAGTGTTTCTTCAGAAAGTGAAAATGTTTTTTTAACCTTATAATTTATTATTAAAACATTTGAAAGAAAGAGAACAAGTAACGAAAGAAAGAAAGAAAGAAAGAAGAAAGAAGAAAGAAAGAAAGAAAGAAAGAAAGAAAGAAAGAAAGAAAGAAAGAAAGAAAGAAAGAAAGAAAGTTTTTCAAACTTGGCAACTTGAAGCTGGCTGGGGAATTCTGGGAGTTGAAGTCCACACCTCTTAAAGTTGCCAAGATTGAGAAACACTGCTTTACAGCATATGTGCAGTTGCCATACAAGCCTTCCTATAGACTAGAGCTTTCCAAACTTTTCATGGTGATGACACACTTTTTAGACATGCATCATTTTGCGACACACTCTTACAGCAAGGCACAAGGCAGGCACTAGGACCTGCGTGGGATCCTGGAAGGGCTCGGAGGCAGCAGCAGCCATGACACACTAAGGTGTCCCGACACACAGTCTGGAAATTTGGAAAGCTCTGCTATAGAGGAACCCAGTGGTGTTTCTTCAGAAAGTGAAAATGTTTTTTTTTATCTTATAATTTATTTATTAAAACATTTGAAAGAAAGAGAACAAGTAACTCCCAAAAGAAGGAGAAAGAAAGAAAGAAAGAAAGAAAGAAAGAAAGAAAGAAAGAAAGAAAGAAAGAAAGAGAGGGAGAGAAAGAGAGAAAGGGAGAGAAAGAGAGAAAGAAAGGGAGAGAAAGAGAGAAAGAGAAAGAGAGAAAGAAAGTGAGTTTCTCAAACTTGGCAACTTGAAGATGTGTGGACTTCAGCTCCCAGAACTCCCCAATTCTGGGAGTCGAAATCCACACATCTTCAAGTTGCCAAGTTTGAGAAACACTGAAATAAAATATCAGTACAGAAACTGGGGATTTACAATGGTCATGAAATGTATTTCATCCATTCATTGTAGGGAACTAAGTTCACTGAATCATTTTTAAAAAAAATAATTTGAAATCTCTATAAAGGTCTGGTGATATCAATACTGCCACGATTTATTATTATTTCAAGGGTCTATGCATGGAATCAGGAAAGAGCTGAGGTTGCAGAGAAGGATTAAAGGGCATCTACCTAGCAGCCAACCGCCGAATCCTGGGTTCTCTTTGATTCCCCAGAAGGGAGCTGGGCTTGCAGTCTCGTTTTCTTGGCAATGTGTCTCTTCCACAGCTGCGGCCCGCCCCGAAATCTTTACATACCTTTGCCAGCTGGAGAAGTGCAGTTACAAAATAGCAGGGTAGAGGCTTTGAGTTTTCGGCCTCCCGCTTCTTTCCAGCTGTGATTGCGAGGTCGGCGTTAGAGGGCGGCCCTCCGGCTTGGCTGAAGCACAACAGAGACACCCACGCACACGCACACGCACGCACGCACACACACCCAGCCTTGGCTCCGTTCCCGAAGCTTTCTCTACCGACCCCGGGCGCTGCTTAGGAAAGGCTGCCAATGAATTCTGAGCCGCCCGGACAAGGCAGCCTTTCGACCCAGCGGCTTTCTCCGGGGAGCGACCGAAAGACGGCGCGGCGGGCAAAGCCGAGCCGCCCGACGCCCCTTCAACATCTGGGACGCAGAAGGGGTTCCTCCCGCCCGCCGCTCGACCATGGAGCTCCGCGGCTCATCCTCGGCCTACAAGGGTGAGTGGGGACTTAAGGGGGCCGGGCAGGCAGGGCCTCGGCTGCGGGCGCCTTCGGGCGAAGCGGAGGCCAGCTCGGAACTTTCAGGGTTGCCTAGATCTGGAGGGAGGAGGGAGAGCGTAGGGTGCCAGTCCCGCATCCTCACTCTGGTTAAAAAGGTGAAAGGGAAAGGTTCCCGCCGCACATTTGTGCAGTCGTGTCCGACTCTAGGGGCCGGTGCTCATCTCCGTTTGTTAGCCGAAGAGCCAGCGTTGCCATATTCAGGAGGCTCTGGACATAGTGCAGTGGGGGGTGGATCCACTTCTATGCTGTAGTTTTCCAGATACCAAATCCAGTTTCCTTCTCTTTCTTTCTTTCTCTCTCTCTCTCTCTCTCTGTCTCTCTTTCTCTTTCTCTCCTCCCCTCCCTTCCTCCTCCTCCTCCCTTCCTCCTCCTCCCTCCCTCTTTCTTTCTTTCTTTCTTTCTTTCTTTCTTTCTTTCTTTCTTTCTTTCTTTCTTTCTTTCTTTCTTTCTTCTCTCCCTTCCCCCTTCCCCTTCCCCTTCCCCTTTGTTTTTCTTTCTTTCTCTCTTCCCTCCCTCCTCCTTTCCTCTGTTTTACCAGTCAGAGCCGCTTTTTATCTTTAAGTTATCCTTATTTAACTTTTGAAGGAGTTTCAGTGTGCTGCAGAGCACTTCTGCGAGGGGATGGGATAATTGCTCTACCAACTTTATTTGAAACGACAAGCTTTCACCAGCCTACTCTGTAAATCCAGGATTACAAAGAGGCATCATCCAGGATTTCTTGTCCCAGCTATTCACATCCAGATCCCTTTCTTGATTTGCCTTTGGTATTCCCATTTTGGTGATCTCAGTAGGTCACCCATCTTCTCTCTTAATACTGATGCTCAGCTGGGGCTGCCAGACGCATGCCAGTCAGCTGCCTTCTTTTGGATCATTTCTCTCTGTCCCTCTCATTTTGGAAGGGGGGGTTTACTTCAAGGCACTGTTCATAGAAAGCATATCTCTGTTCTGGGGCTTCTCGAAGTTCTGCATTGGGGAAATAATTGAATACCCAAAAGGAGCATTTCTGAGTTACCTATCAGGAAATGTGACTGATTTGGGATTTGAACGATTGCATTGCACTGATTGATTTTAGCATTGTTTAGGCATCCGAGCACAGAGCGTCTGTGCCAAGAAGATAGTTTGCGTCTGTGCCTGTCCGTGTGTTCCACAAAGCCCTGCTGCTTCCTTTGCACAGAATGTGCAGGTTTGAACTGGTTGAACAACCACCCATAAAGGGTACAGACCTCATCCTGCAGGTTGATCGTTACTGTATATAAGAAAGAAAGAAAACAAGTTCCTTATTGATGACTGGAAACCCCTTATGGACTTTTTGCATAAAAATGAAAAAAACGAACTTGTGATGTATGGTTTTGATGATTAGACAGGATAGATTATAGAAAGAAGAGAGTTATGATGAAACTTGTTGTTTATTCGTTCAGTCGCTTCCGACTCTTCGTGACTTCATGGACCAGCCCACGCCAGAGCTTCCTGTCGGCCGTCACCATCCCCAGCTCCCCCATGGTTGAGTCCGTCACCTCCAGAATATCATCCATCCATCTTGCCCTTGGTCGGCCCCTCTTCCTTTTGCCTTCCACCTTCCCCAGCATCAGCATCTTCTCCAGGGTATCCCGTCTTCTCATTATGTGGCCAAAGTACTTCAGTTTTGCCTTTAATATCATTCCCTCAAGTGAGCAGTCTGGCTTTATTTCCTGGAGTATGGACTGGTTTGATCTTCTTGCAGTCCAAGGCACTCTCAGAGTTTTCCTCTAACACCACAGTTCAAAAGCAATGATGAAACTTAGAGAGGTTAAAATATAATGGTACTTATAACTGCGGTGAAGAATATCGGAAGCCACTTTTAATCTTTTTTTTAAATCTTTTTTTCTTTCCTCTCTATTTTTCTTTAACTTTTTTTCTTTTCTTGCACTTTTTGCTTTCTTTCTTTTTCTCTTTTCTTCTTTGCTTTATATTAGTTTGTATTAGTTTTTTCTTTTTTAAAAAAAGGGGGCGGGGCAAGATGAGCAGTAGGAGGCGGGGCCAGCAGGATCCATGTGCTCAGGGAAAGACAGTGAGAGCAGAGCATTTTCACCTCCCATAAGTTCAATCCCCAATATTGTTGTGGGTTTGAACCCCACAGTCGGATCTGTGGCTGCACGCACCTGACAGGTTCCAAATAGAATGGAACGTCTCAGGTACTGCCTCCTGGTGGTTAATATATGTAAAAACCCCACACAGGATATACATTGGGTAAAATACAGAAACTTCTGCCGCCTCTAAGATGTGGGGTGTGTGCACACGTATGTATAAGTCACGTAAATTCTTGTAAAATGAGAGCATAACATAGCACCTATGCCTCTCTCTAACATCTATAACCACCCAGAGTCCCTCCTTGTGGGGAGATGGGCGGTGATAAAAATTTGATAAATAAATAAATACACCTGAGACCTTAAGAAAATAAAGGTGGACTGTACATTTCATTCTGAAGATAGATCTCAAAATTCTAGAACAAAGTACTTGTGACAGCCCTCAGTGTCAAAATTCCCAATCAAGAAATCTTTCAGGCAATTACACTAAAAGATTCATTTATTAAGGATCAGTGCACTTCAGGCGAGGCGAAGCCTCGAATAAAGATTGTCACGCGTAAAGCTGCATTATCAAAACGTCCCTCTGACATCAGGCCTAGTTAAGACAGAACAATTCAGTTCCCACTCCAGGCAACCCTCCGCCCGACAGAATGTCGGTTGAGAGAGCAGGTGCTTATCGGAGTTCCTGGCAAGCTTGCAGGAATGCCGAGAGGGAGGCTTGCGTCTTGAAGCAACGAAATGCAGGGCCAGCAAGCTACACGTGTACAGCAGTCAGAGAAGCATGTCGGACGAACATGCGAGGCTGACAGTACTTCATCAGCACAATTGAAGGACAGACAGCTGAACTCCACGTCCATTAACAGCTTTCATGCTATCTCAGAAGGTCTCAACAAACGCAATGGGTTTTTAACACATTACAGTTGTTAATTGATCAGGTACTTGTAATCTGTTGCATGGGACCTGTGTCTGAATAACCAGCCTGTCTCCTCATCCCAATTTAAATCCTACCTAGCCCCTCCAGGCAACTGATCAAGTGAGCTGCAGCTCATGAAAACTTCTGCCTTTTCGTAAAACGTGTTAGTCCAAAAATACGCTACTAGACACGTCCTGATTTTGGCTACAGTGCGGCTCTCCTGCTAACGTCTTTCCCCACCCAGTTCTTGGTGCTTAGTTGGTGGATTAAGAGCTGGTTCCCAGGCTCACAATGATTCCAGAGAGAGTTGTATAAATAAATAACCAGCTGCAAAGTTCTGCATTATCAGTGAAGAGACCCATCTCCTCGCTAGTTCGTCAGGAGGCCATGAGGCCCTTCCTAATGCATGCAGGGATAGACTAGGCCTAGTTTGAAAATATTTGAGCATATTTGAGGGACCCCTCTCCCCAGTTACAACTACCCATCCCATCAGATCCGGCAGGAGGGGCATATCCTGGGTCCCATCTACTAAGGCAGGGGTCCCCAACCTTTTTGGCACCAGGGACTGGTTGCGGAAGACAATTTTTCCATGGACTCCCCGGGTTTGCAGGCAGGAGCCAATCGCGTGGACAGGGGGCGGGGTTTGCAGGCGGAAGCCAATCGCGTGGACAGCGGGGGGGGTTTGCAGGCGGGAGCCAATCGCGTGGACGGGGCGGGGTTTGCAGGCGGGAGCCAATCGCGTGGACGGGGCGGGATTTGCAGGCGGGAGCCAACCGCGTGGACAGGGCGGGGTTTGCAGGCGGGAGCCAATCGCACGGACCACCACCGCTCACCTGCTGTGCGGCCCACTTTCTAACAGGCCACGGCCCACAGGTTGGGGACCCCTGTACTAAGGAATGTCATCTGATGGGACCCCGCAAGAGGGCCTTTTCTGCTGTGGCACCCACCCTTTGGAACACCATTCCTCTGTAACTTAGATTGGTACCTACCCTTCCGGCCTTTAGGAAGGGCCTGAAGAGTTGGCTTTGCCACCTGGCCTGGAGATCCAGTAGTGGTGGTAAAAAAATTACGTTTTTTGTTATGGTTGTAATAGTTTCAATTGTTTTTAATGTGTTTTAATGGTTTTTGTTGTATTTTGGGGGGGGGGTTGTATTGCTTTTGCGTTTTAACTTCGTGAGCCACCCAGAGTCATGTATATGTAGGCTGACCATACGTCCCATTTTGAACGGGACTGTCCCGTTATTTCACCATTTCTAGAGCGTCCCGTCATTATAGTAAAAATCTCAATTTTGTCCCGTTTTTGAAAGTTTCCCGGCAAAGCGTGCGTGCCCGCCCCCCACGTGCCCCCCGCACCCGCACGTACGCCCGCCTGCACGCCCGCACCCCCCATGCGCACACGCCTGCGCACACACCCGCACACCCACTTTGTCTGGCGACGTTTTTGCCTCAAGGAAATATGGTTAGCCTATGTATATGAGATGGATGACTATATAAATTGAACAAATAAATAAAATAAAGTAGTTCACATGTTGGAATTCTTGTACTCCTAGAGGTGCCCCTTGCATCTCAATGAATCTCGCTGAAGAGAACTCTTGTGAGATTCATGTGTAGAAAAATATCGCTTTTGGTTTACGCAGCTGCCCGAGGGCCAGACTGTAGCACTTTTCTGCCACTCCCCTCTTCATCCATCCAGCTACAGTATCTGTCCGTCTGTCTATATCAGTGTTTCTCAACCTGAGCAACTTTAAGATGTGTGGATTTCAACTCCCAGAATTCCCCAGCCAGCCATTCTGGCTGGGGAATTCTGGGAGTTGAAGTCCACACATCTTAAAGTTGCTCAGGTTGAGAAACACTGATCTTTGTCTATCCATCCAGGTATCTCCCTGTCCGTCCGTCCATCCATCCATCCATCCATCATCCAATTTATATAGCTGCCCAACTCAACTAAGTCTGGGCTGCTTACAATACACCCCCACTCCCAGAAGTCAGCAAAAGCTGATAAAAATGACAGAAACAAAAACGGACCATGACCTCATAATAAAAACACATCCCAAAAACAACTCCCCATTCCAGGACCTGGGGAAGAGCCAGCTCTTCAAGGGCAGCAGCTTGGCCTCCACCTCTTGCCAAAGGCTGAACAGAGACCAGATAATCTTAGAAAAACATTAACTTTGGTGTTTAGGAACTGGACTGGACTGGCTAGATAGCAACCCTGAGGCAGTGAGGTCTCCACGGATTGCTCACTTCAGGAGAGAAAATCATGGTTCATACTATGTGCAATGTGCTTTTCATTTGCCCCCCCTCCCCGCAGTTTTGTTATGGAGATGCAATTTTATGCATGCTTCCTTTGGAATAAACAGACCTAGACGTAACCCCACTGTGAAATTTTGATGCAATGTAGCATCACACTTTCAACACCCTGCTCGTTCCAATTTGCATGCGCACACACACGTATAGTTGGCGTAGCTCACTTTGCCTTTGTTTACTCCAGAGCTTTCCAAACTAGTGTCGTAGGTCCGCTGCAGTGTCTGGGTGTGTCCCGGCTGCTGCTGCCTCCGAGCCCTGCCAGGATTCCGCGCAGGTCCTAGTGCCTGCCTTGTGCCTGGCTGCCTCCAAATCTGCCCTGCCAGGATTCCGCGCAGGTCCTAGTGCTTGCCTTGTGCCCGGCTGCCTCCAAACCTGCTGTGATTCTGCGCAGGTCCTAGTGCCTGCCTTGTGCCCGGCTGCCTCCAAACCTGCTGTGATTCTGTGCAGGTCCGAGTGCCTGCCTTGTGCCTTGCTGCCTCCAAATCTGCCCTGCCAGGATTCTGCGCAGGTCCTAGTGCCTGCCTTGTGCCTGGCTGCCTCCAAACCTGCTGTGATTCTGCGCAGGTCCTAGTGCCTGCCTTGTGCCTTGCTGCCTCCAAACCTGCCCTGCCAGGATTCCGCGCAGGTCCTAGTGCCTGCCTTGTGCCTGGCTGCCTCCAAACCTGCCCTGCCAGGATTCCGCGCAGGTCCTAGTGCTTGCCTTGTGCCTTGCTGCCTCCAAACCTGCCCTGCCAGGATTCTGCGCAGGTCCTAGTGCCTGCCTTGTGCCCGGCTGCCTCCAAACCTGCCCTGCCAGGATTCCGCGCAGGTCCTAGTGCTTGCCTTGTGCCCGGCTGCCTCCAAACCTGCCCTGCCAGGATTCTGCGCAGGTCCTAGTGCCTGCCTTGTGCCCGGCTGCCTCCAAACCTGCTGTGATTCTGCGCAGGTCCTAGTGCCTGCCTTGTGCCCGGCTGCCTCCAAACCTGCTGTGATTCTGTGCAGGTCCGAGTGCCTGCCTTGTGCCTTGCTGCCTCCAAATCTGCCCTGCCAGGATTCTGCGCAGGTCCTAGTGCCTGCCTTGTGCCTGGCTGCCTCCAAACCTGCTGTGATTCTGCGCAGGTCCTAGTGCCTGCCTTGTGCCTTGCTGCCTCCAAATCTGCCCTGCCAGGATTCCGCGCAGGTCCTAGTGCCTGCCTTGTGCCTGGCTGCCTCCAAACCTGCCCTGCCAGGATTCCGCGCAGGTCCTAGTGCTTCCTTGTGCCTTGCTGCCTCCAAACCTGCCCTGCCAGGATTCTGCGCAGGTCCTAGTGCCTGCCTTGTGCCCGGCTGCCTCCAAACCTGCCCTGCCAGGATTCCGCGCAGGTCCTAGTGCTTGCCTTGTGCCCGGCTGCCTCCAAACCTGCTGTGATTCTGCGCAGGTCCTAGTGCCTGCCTTGTGCCCGGCTGCCTCCAAACCTGCTGTGATTCTGCGCAGGTCCTAGTGCCTGCTTTGTGCCCGGCTGCCTCCAAATCTGCCCTGCCAGGATTCCGCGCAGGTCCTAGTGCCTGCCTTGTGCCCGGCTGCCTCCAAACCTGCTGTGATTCCACGCAGGTTCTAGTGCCTGCCTTGTGCCCGGCTGCCTCCAAACCTGCTGTGATTCCGCGCAGGTCCTAGTGCCTGCCTTGTGCCTGGCTGCCTCCAAACCTGCTGTGATTCTGCGCAGGTCCTAGTGCCTGCCTTGTGCCCGGCTGCCTCCAAACCTGCTGTGATTCTGCGCAGGTCCTAGTGCCTGCCTTGTGCCCGGCTGCCTCCAAACCTGCTGTGATTCTGTGCAGGTCCGAGTGCCTGCCTTGTGCCTTGCTGCCTCCAAATCTGCCCTGCCAGGATTCCGCGCAGGTCCTAGTGCCTGCCTTGTGCCTGGCTGCCTCCAAACCTGCTGTGATTCTGCGCAGGTCCTAGTGCCTGCCTTGTGCCTTGCTGCCTCCAAACCTGCTGTGATTCCGCGCAGGTCCTAGTGCCTGCCTTGTGCCTTGCTGCCTCCAAACCTGCTGTGATTCTGCGCAGGTTCTAGTGCTTGCCTTGTGCCTTGCTGCCTCCAAACCTGCCCTGCCAGGATTCCGCGCAGGTCCTAGTGCCTGCCTTGTGCCTTGCTGCCTCCAAACCTGCTGTGATTCCGCGCAGGTCCTAGTGCCTGCCTTGTGCCTTGCTGCCTCCAAACCTGCTGTGATTCTGCGCAGGTCCTAGTGCCTGCCTTGTGCCTTACTGCCTCCAAACCTGCCCTGCCAGGATTCCGCGCAGGTCCCAGTGCCTGCCTTGTGCCTGGCTGCCTCCAAACCTGCCCTGCCAGGATTCCGCGCAGGTCCTAGTGCCTGCCTAGTGCCTTGCTGCCTCCAAACCTGCCCTGCCAGGATTCCGCGCAGGTCCTAGTGCCTGCCTTGTGCCTGGGTGCCTCCAAACCTGCCCTGCCAGGATTCCGCGCAGGTCCTAGTACCTGCCTTATGCCTTGCTGCCTCCAAATCTGCCCTGCCAGGATTCCGCGCAGGTCCTAGTGCCTGCCTTGTGCCTTGCTGCCTCCAAACCTGCTGTGATTCCGCGCAGGTCCTAGTGCTTGCCTTGTGCCTTACTGCCTCCAAACATGCCCTGCCAGGATTCCGCGCAGGTCCTAGTGCTTGCCTTGTGCCTTGCTGCCTCCAAACCTGCCCTGCCAGGATTCCGCGCAGGTCCTAGTGCCTGCCTTGTGCCTGGCTGCCTCCAAACCTGCTGTGATTCTGCGCAGGTCCTAGTGCCTGCCTTGTGCCTTGCTGCCTCCAAATCTGCCCTGCCAGGATTCCGCGCAGGTCCTAGTGCCTGCCTTGTGCCCTGCTGCCTCCAAACCTGCTGTCATTCCGCGCAGGTCCTAGTACCTGCCTTGTGCCTGGCTGCCTCCAAACCTGCTGTGATTCTGCGCAGGTCCTAGTGCCTACCTTGTGCCTTGCTGCCTCCAAACCTTCCCTGCCAGGATTCCGCGCAGGTCCTAGTGCCTGCCTTGTGCCTGGCTGCCTCCAAACCTGCTGTGATTCTGCGCAGGTCCTAGTGCCTGCCTTATGCCTGGCTGCCTCCAAACCTCCCCTGCCAGGATTCCGCGCAGGTCCTAGTGCCTGCCTTGTGCCCTGCTGTAAGAGTGTGTCGCGAAATGATGCATGTCTAAAAATGTGTCGCCAACATGAAAAGTTTGGAAAGCTCTGGTTTACTCTGTGTCTGGAGATAGATAAGCTGGCCTCCCTACTATCTGGACTACCCTCTTAACTTGGAGGCATCTTTTGCCCCCAAGAGTGAGATCCTTTTTTTTAAACACTGGTTTTCCAGAACTCCTCCCCACCCAGTAGGTGCAAGAGCTGAAGCTGAACCCTTTTTTACATGCATCACAAAAGTCAAGATGGCGCCACAACCATGCGGTTGTGACACATGTAAAAAAATGGGCAGGCAGTGTTTCTCAGCCTTGGCAACTTGAAGATGTGTGGACTTCAACTCCCAGAATTCCCCATGCTGGCTAGGGAATTCTGGGAGTTGAAGTCCACACATCTTCAAGCTGCCAAGGTTGAGAAACACTGTCTTAAAGCATCACCATCCATTTTCCGATCTTTGGTACACCTTTCACCAAGGTACTCAAATTTTCTGCTTGTTTTACGTTTTTTTGCCATTGATATACTGTATATAACTCATTCATTAATTTTCCCTGTCTTTAATGCCTAACTCTTCAGCTCTTGTTGCATCTAGTTGCAGATTTTTACTTGACAGGAAAAAAGTCTTGCTGTACATGTAAAAAAAATCAAGTGCTTTTCAGAAATACAGGTAGTCCTCGATTTACGATCACAAGTGGGACCAGAACTTCCATCGCCAAGCGAGGCGGTTGTTAAGTGAGTCACGCTCGATTTTACGACCTTTTTTGCCATGGTCATTAAGCAAATCACCATGTTTGTTAAGTGAATCACGTGGTCGTTAAGTGAATCTGGCTTCCCCTATTGACTTTGCCTGTTGGAAGCTGGCTGGGAAGGTTGCAAATGGCGATCATGTGACCCTGGGATGCTGCAACCGTCATGAATACATGCCAGTTGCCAAGTGCCTGAATTTTGATCACATGACCGCAGGGATGCTGTGACAGCCATAAGTTTGAGGACAAGTCGCAAGTCACTTTTTCCAGCGCTGTTGTAACTTTGAATGGTCACTAAACAAATGATCGTAAGTCGAGGACTACCTGTACGAAGACACTTCTGTTTCACCCTTCCTGATTTAGGGTTTCTCAGCCTCCCCCTCTCTAAAATGAAGGGTTGTAAGAAAACGTTGGAATCTAAGTTGATTCTCAGAGCTACTCACTAGGTCCTTCCTCTCTTGCCCACAGTTTTTATCCATTTTTGAAAAAAGAAAAGGAGGAATTTGGCAGTGGCAAAATTTAGGGATCAAACTATTAATGCTTCTATCAAACTATTCTTGCTTCTCCCCCCCACAAACAAAAGGATTTTAAGATGCAATGCTGTTTTTTCCTTTTCATTCCTCTCTTAAAGCAGACTCTTTCACATCGATCAGTTGCATCATATAATCGGTCAAATATTTGTTGCAAATCCTTATCAACCAGCAACATGGCAGCATCTGCATGCTGAAGTACATGTAGATTCACATCCCCAACCCAAGTATCTCTATTGTCCCCCCAAGTATTCCCTGTGCATTTATGTGTACAGGTAGTCCTCACTTAATGACCATTCATTTAGTCACGGTTCAGACTTACAACAGTGCTGAAAAAAATGAATTGCAACCGGTGCTCACACTTACGACCGTTGCAGTATCCCTGCGGTCACATGATCACAATTTGGGCACTTGGCAACCGGTTTGCATTTATGACCGTCGCAGCATCCTGTGGTCACGTGATTGCCATTTTTTACCTTCCTGGCCGGCTTCTGGTAAGCAAAATCAATGGGGAACCGTGTGATTTGTTTAATGACCACGTGGTTCGCTTAACGACTGTGCTGATTCGCTTAATGACAACAGCAAAAAAGTTCATAAAATCGGGTCGGATTCGCTTAATGACTGCTTTGCTTAGCAACTGAAATTCCAGTCTCAATTGTGGTTGTTAAACGAGGATTACCTGTACAGTAATATTAACCAAACAAGGGGGACATCCCACATCCACCTCTGATTCAGTCTTCAACCATTCTCTTCCACATTCCATTTATGCCCGCACATGCATTAGTTTCATCATCAGCATTCCATTTATTCTCACACCTTTAATGCATTCAGCAAGCAAGCTTCAATTCCATATTCATGCAATATGCAAATATTCCAAGCCTATTCATGTTTTCAAAATCTGAATTGGTAGCTTTTTCTGTGAGATGCAACAATGCAGGGATGTTGCACATAAAAAAGAGGTGGGATTTCCATCACAACATTGCGGCCACCACCTTGACTTTTTTGACCATATCCTGAAGACACCCCTGCGCTGATCCCTCCGTAGGCAGCGAGCAAAAAAATGGATCAGCTAGGGAGGTGGTATAGTTCTGCTTTATAGCTACAGGCCAGTGTTTCTCAACCTTAGCAACTTTAAGATACGTGGACTTCAACTCCCAGAATTCTCCCAGGCTGGGGAGTTCTGGGAGTTGAAGTCCACGTATCTTAAAGTTGCCAAGGTTGAGAAAGACTGCTATAGGCTACAACTTTCCTGCTTCATAAGATACAGTTAGAAAAGTCAGTCACTGGCAAGTCAGTTCTGGGCATGATGGGACTGGACCTGTAACCCCTGAGAAGTCCCTCTTAATCTTAGATTTCACTGTGGAATGGCTGAGCTTGGTATTTTCCCTGTTTTTTTAAAAAGAGAACCATGTTGGTGGAGAAGGGGGTGAAAATAATTATATCGTTTAATAAAACCATTGCTGGTGATCACTGCCAGTTCCACAGGGTGGAGCCCGCGGCTTATCATTCTAAGAGCATGTAAATCAATCCTGTCTCTCGCGGATTGTGACTTTTCCTTGGATGATGTATTTGTTTCCCCGAGAATTATTGTCCCCTTGACTCTGCACAGGATAAGCCCGCTGGTGGGAAGCCGCTGATATAGATAGAAGGGGGAAGTGGAGCCAGGAGAAGGAAATTGCCCCCCCCCCCCCATTGGAACTTGCGATGGGGCAGAAGTGGAAAATCATTAAATACATGGACAGTCAGCCGATGTCTGTTTGTAAATTAATTTAGTGGGAATTAGATTTAAGTTTAAGGGGCGTGGTGGTTCAGCGGGTAAGACGCCAGGCTTGTCGATCGCAAGTTCGGAGGTTCGAATCCTAGTCCCGCGTGACGGAGTGAGCTCCCGCACTCGCCCCAGCTCTTGCCAACCTAGCAATTCGAAAGCATGCAAATGCAAGTAGATTAATATAGCGTTCCACGTGTGTCATGCCGGCCACATGACCGTGGAAGCGTCCTCGGACAACGCTGGCTCTTCGGCTAACAAACGGAGATGAGCACCGGCCCCTTGAGTCGGACACGACTGCACAAATGTGCGGGGGGAGCCTTTACTTTTAGATTTAAGTTAAATCAATTTCAGCTTTTTGGTCCTGACAGTAGCCTTGCTTTGGGGCATTTTCCTCCCCCTCCCAGCTTTCTAGCAGGTGTATCTACAGGTAGCCCTCACTTAACTACCACAATTGAGACCGGAATTTCGGTTGCTAAGCGGAGCAGTCATTAAGCGAATCTGACCTGATTTTACGACCTTTTTTTGCGGCGGTTGTTAAGCGAATCACATGGTTCCGCATTGATTTTGCTTGCCAGAAGCCAACCAGGAAGGCCGAAAATGGCAATCGCATGACCACAGGACGCTGCAACGGTCATAAATGCGAGCCGGTTGCCAAGCGCCCAAATCGTGATCACATGACCACGGGGACGCTGCAACGGACATAAGTGTGAGAACCGGTCGTAAGTCGTTTTTTTCAACACCGTTGTAAGTCCAAACCGTCACTAAACAAATTGTTGTTAAATGAGGACTACCTGTACAGGGAACAAAAGTATCTCATAGGCATCCTAAGAGGTTAATTTATTCATTCATTCCATTTATATAGCCACCCATATCACTTTTACATTTTCCTGGACTCATGAGTGAAGGCAATGTTAGGGCTGGTCTATAGTGATTTGGGATGGGATTATACCCGACTTGAAATTGTCTTTTTGGTTTGATATTCACAGGTTGTCAATCATATTCTACAATAATGATTAGCTTATTCTCATAGAGCAGGGGTCGGCAAACTTTTTATCCCGGGAGCCATTTTGGCACGCTCGTGCACATTTTGAAATGCTCGAGAGCCAGGGGGCGGGGTTTGCGGGCGGGGGCCAATCGCGTGGAAGGGGGTGGGGTTTGCGGGCGGGAGCCAATCGCGTGGAAGGGGGCGGGGTTTGCGGGCGGGAGCCAATCACGTGGAAGGGGGCGGGGGGGCTCACGGAGGGCTCACGGAGGGAGGGGGCACAGCCAGCGGCTCCGCGAACCCGGCCCGGCCGCCCCACCGAGAGTGGCGGAGAAAGAGCTGCCACCCTCCGGCCGGCAGGACGGGCGCGGGAGAGCGGAAGGCTGCGCCCTCTCCACCGGGCGGGACCCGCGCCTCCTTCCCTGCGGGCGGGCGAGGCAGGGAGAGAAGGGGAGACGGAGGGGCTCCCTCTCCGGCCTCTGCGCCCCTTCAGGCCCGTCTCTCCGAGGGGGGCGGCGGGAGGGAACTCCCCGTCCAAGGGGAAGCGCTGGGAACCAGCGGCGGAGGTTGGCCGGCTCCTAGAGCGGCTGCCGCGGGCAACTTCTCCGCTCTGCCCGGCTCAAAACCTGGGGCGCGGGAGAGCGGAAGGCTGCGCCCTCTCCACCAGGCGGGACCCGCGCCTCCTTCCCCGCCGGCTCCCTCTCCGGCCTCTGCGCCCCTTCAGGCCCGTCTCTGCGAGGCCCGGCGCGGCAGGGAGGCGCTGCTGGCCCGGGACGCGGCGCTGTCGGAGGCGGCGCAGGAGCGGCTGCAGGGGCTGCTGCGGCTGGAGATGGCGCTGCTCCGCGGCATCCAGGTGCTGGGCGAGGGCGCGGGCCCGGGACGCGAGCGGCAGAGCGGCGCAGGGGGCCTGGCCGGGGCGGTGGCGGCGGGGGGACGGAGCCGGCGGAGGTTTGCCGGGCGGCAGGACGGGGCGGGCGGCGCTGCTGGGGCTGGTGGCGGAGCTGGAGGGAGCGGAGGGACCAGGAGTTCCCGTGGGCGCAGCGCGCGCTCTGCAACCCGCCTTGGAGAAGCGGCCGCGGGAGGCCCTCCGGGTGCACCCTCCCACCCCATCAGTCCCCCCACCCCGCCGTTCGGTGTCCTCTCCCCCCGCTAACCCGAGCCCTGCGGCGGCCGGGGGAACCGAGCCAGGCTCGGACCGGAGGCGGCCAAGGGGAGAGCAGGCGGCTCTTCACCCTGCGCCGCCCTGCCGCTCGTGCCCCGGGCCCGCGCCCTCGCCCAGCACCGGGATGCCGCGGAGCAGCGCCATCTCCAGCCGCAGCAGCCCCTGCAGCCGCTCCTGCGCCGCCTCCGACAGTGCCGCGTCCCGGGCCACCAGCGCCTCCCTGCCGCGCCGGGCCTCGCTCAGTGCGAGAGCCAGGGGGCGGGGTTTGCGGGTGGGGGCCAATCGCGTGGAAGGGGCGGGGGTGAGTTCAGCTGCGGAAGAGCCACACTCAAGGGGCCAAAGAGCCGCATCTGGCTCGCGAGCCGCCATTTCCGACCCTTGTCATAGAGTATATCTGTTAGAATCTATCCTCCTATCCCACATTAGTAATACAGTATTTAGAACGTAGGATGCAGGTCAGTTCAACAGAGAATGCAGATCAACTATTGTTGCCATATGCAAATAGATTTATCCTTCCAATAGTATATTATAATATTTATTCAATTTATATAGCTGCCCATCTCAAACCAGTGAGACTGGGCGGCGAACATTAATAAAAACAATAAAAACAGTACCAAAAATTAAATATAAATATAAATACAGCCGAAAGCCATTGGTGTTAGCACAGCCATGAAACGGGGCCCTTCGCACACTCGGGGCCCCAGGCCCGGGCACAAAGCCAGGTCTTCAAGGCCTTCCGAAAAGCCAAAAGGGTCGGGGCCATCGTAACCTCCGGAGGGAGGATGTTCCAGAGGGCAGGCGCCACGGCAGAAAAGGCACGCCTCCTGGTCCCTGCCAGCTGACATTCCTTGGCTGACGGGACCTGGATGGGAAGAGACAAGTGGGAAAAGACGGTCCCTCAGGTAACCTGGTCCCAAGCCATGAAGGGCTTTAACAGTGACAACCAGCAGCTTGAACTGAACACACCGGCAAGCAATGCAGCTCCCGAAGCAGAGGTGTTATGTGTGCTGAGTAGCCGATACCATTTACAATCCGTGCAGCTGCATTCTGTACCAGCTGAAGCTTCCGAATGCTCCTCAAGGGCAGCCCCATGTAGAGCGCGTTGCAATAGTCCATGTATATTATAATATTATAGTATTAGTATAGTATTATAATATTATATTATAGTATAGTATTATAGTATAATATAATAATAATAAGGATGACTTAATTATAATATACTGTTGCAAAGATAAATCTATTTGCAAATTGCAGCAATAGTTGATCTGCATTCTCTGAAGTTTGAATTGGCTGTTTTTCCACATGGAGATAAATAAGATCTTTCTGTCAAGCAATCTGAAATAATTGTATTGAATTATTTGCTTTGGGATGATATTGTTCTAGACAATTTTGTTTCCTCCCCTCTTTTACAGATTACATATGAATAGATCAAAGAGGCTGGATTTGTCATTTTGGTTTAGGTTATTTCCTTCAACATTTTACATTATTTGTCTTGATACTTATACTTTGCAAGTCAAATATGTTTTTAAAAAAACACATAAAAATGCAAATAACATCGCTGGAAGGGATTTTGATGGATCCAAACTGAAAAAACTTTGCAAAATATTTAGTCTACAAATTATTCTTTAGCCTGAACAGTTCAGCAAACACAGGATTAACAGATGATGTATGAATGAACTCAAATGGTGTGGTTTGTAGCTCACCAGTTGCAATTTTATAGCCAGGCATTCCTAAGGCTTCTTGGAAAAAATATATAGGTGGTTGCTAAGACTTGACATCAACTTGATGGCACATTATCATCATCATCATCATCATCATCATCATCATCATCATCATCATCCATAATGCTCCTCTGCTTCCTCAAGTTGCTAGACCAGTGTTTCTCAACCTTGGCAACTTTAAGATGCCTGGACTTCAACTCCCAGAATTCTCATGTTGGCTGGGGAGTTCTGGGAGTTGAAGTCCAGACATCTTAAAGTTGCCAAGGTTGAGAATCACGGTGCTAGATCATAAGAGCAGGCAGCTTTGCTTGAAGCAGCTGGCTAATCAGTGCAATTGGCAAGGTCGAACATGGCAGTTGGAGTTTGAGTTCTTCAAAGAACAGTGCAAATAAAATCAATTCCAGAGATACAGGAAAGAATCTACATCTCCTTGCAACTTCACTTTGACACCCAACAGTCCACTTAACTTCTATGGAGTGGTAGGAGCTGTATCAGTTGGATTCCAACAGAAGCACCTTCACTTGAAACCAAACAATTCACCAGGGTTACATCAAGATGTAAAGCTGCCAAGGTTGAGAGACACTGGTCTAGCACTTTGAGGAAGCAGAGGAGCATTATGGATGATGATGATGATGAGGAGGAGGAGGAGCCATCAAGTTGATGTCAAGTCTTAGCAACCACCAAGATAATTTTTTCCAAGAAGCCTTAGGAGTGCCAGGATATCATTGGTAGAGCTGAGGATGACTTAAGCCCATCTCTCTCCTGGGCTAGGACTGAGACAAAAGCAATATCACTTGGTTCCAGTGTGTTTTGTGCTATAGTTAGGTGCCTTAAATCAGAATTTCAGGGGCCAAGAAACCTCCCCAATCTACATACACCGGGTTGAAGTGGAATAATTCTCCTTCCTATCCAAGGAGCCCTTCACCCCTGAAAGAATCGATTGATCTGCAATTGATCGGACTATTGTACCTAATTGTGGAAAAATAAATCCCACTGCCAAGTACCTCTTTAGACAGCAGATAGATAGATAGATAGATAGATAGATAGAGAGATAGAGAGATAGAGAGATAGAGAGATAGATAGATAGATAGATAGATAGATAGACAGCAGATAGATAGACAGACAGACAGACAGACAGACAGACAGACAGCTAGCTAGCACTTGGTAGCACCGTATCCAACTAAGAACTTTTATTTCAAAAAATATATTAAACTTTATTTCCGTTCGTTAGCTGGAATTGTTTGCTACCAGAGACTACCACACTTCTCCTACAGTCTGTCGTCAGCCTTAACTAACACCTTCAGTCTTAAATCATCGGCTGCGTTCGTACAGCATGCTAACGTACATGGTTGTAAGTAGCTTGCAAACCCAGTGGCTGGATTCATGCAGCTTGGGGACACAAAAGTCATGACAGGGCTTGGATTCACCCAACCTTAAGGCTTAGGGCAAAATGTGACCCCTTGTGCTTTTTTTTTAAAAAAAAGTGATTGACAAGATACCACAGATGAATTTCTTTCTAAAATGTAAAACGTAAAACGATGTCACTGCTGGATGAGTCACCCCTATTGCCGAGCCATTGATTTTACAGAACTTACTCATCCGAGAAGAGTTCCTCCAGGATGTACAGTAGGCTAGCATGAGTAAGGATGACAGGATGAGAGGCCAGGTAGCATTTTCTTCATCACTTCAGTGCATTATGTGATCATCATTCAACATGGATCACCACCAGACAGAACGCTGAAAGAACGCTGAAAGAAGCCAGAGGTCTATCACGTCATCTGCCAATGCAGTAACCCAACGAAGACTGAATCATGGACCAACAATGAGTTGATCTTGCCTTCCCTTCATTGAGGGCCCTCCGGGAGAATCAGGATCACAATTCCTAGAATTTCTGAGCACACCATCACTTTGGTCTGGGCTGGCTAGGAATCCTAGGAGTTGACGTTCAAGTACAACCGAAGAACACTCAATTGGGGGAAGGCTCTGCGGTGCAAAATTTGGAATACGAAACTGACAATGGTTTTAAAGTCTACAGCAGCCTTTCTCAATCTTCTGACCCTGGAGGAACCCTTGAAAGATTTTTCAGGCCTCGGGGAACCCCCAGCACATTCAGGCTCAAATACAGGCCGGAACTTACAAAATTATTCCATTTGTTTCATGGGTAGGCCTGTCTATATGCATTAACAGTGTTCTTAGACTAAAAATAAAGAACGAAGCTGACCTCTTTAATGGGAAGTTGCCCGGATTTGAAATAATTTTTTAAATAAATCGTGATCTCCCAGGGAACCCCTGGTGACCTCTCCCGGAGCCCTAGGGTGCCACGGAACCCTGGTTGAGAAACCCTGGTCTCCAGTGACAAGAAGAGGGAATGGGGAGGCCAGTGCGATGTTGCTTTATGACTTCAAGTTGATGGTTCCCTGGTGCAGAATGGATTGACTGGATATGATGGTGTTCGGGGTGTGTGTGTCAAAGAATGTAAGGGCACATTTCTCCTCCCCTCCCCATTCCTAAAAATATAAACAGTGCCTCTGATCAGTACAAATGTCTCTGAACTTTTATGATCTTGTAAAAATGGGAATAGTGCCATTGTATGGCACAGACTTTGCTTGTCGAATTAAACATATTTGATGGTATGAGCGAAAACTAAATTTGAATGTAAGTGTCTGTTAGCCCTTCAAGGTAGGCCAGACAAAAAGCACAACAATGAATACTAGCTCTATCTTTATTGCAAGGTTACGTTAACAGAATCTTGCAAGTCTGAAAGCATTTCTCCCCTCCTCTCCTTTTACTCTCTGGAAAACTAGGGAGGGTCCCTTCTGAGACGCTTCCCACACCCTCCCTCCCTCCTGTAGGCTGAGATACTTTTTACACACTGGTTGTCCAGTCTACGGCTCTTCCTCCTGTCTCCCAAGGTCATTCCCACAGACATCACATTGTCTGGTACAAATTGCCCTAAGTTACGCTGTTTGTGAATGCTGTCACGACGTGTATAATGTCCCCTATCCCCCTTGCACTCCCCCCCATGGATGCCCATTTCTCTGAATCCACTGCTAGATTCCTGCCTGATTTGTGTTCAGCCTGCCTGCTTCTGGATCTATTCCCACCCATCTTATGATGTCGACAGCAAAGCAGGGGTGGCACTTTGCAAAAAGAGCGAAGCTTCGCTGACTCGGAAAATGAGGGGGGGGGTGTTGCTTGCACACTCTGGTGCTGTCTAATGCATGGAAGAGCCTGCCTGGCATGCCCTCGCCACTCCCCAGTTTAGAAGCCCACGTTATGCTGTTCACCCTGGTTTTGCTCATTTTTGGTTAAGATCTTGATGTTCCAAGGTGAAATGTGGAAGTGGGAGGTATTGAAAGAAACACGGAAGAGGTTTTCAGGGCTTTGGAAACAAATTGCAGATCTACCAGCTGGCAACATGGCAGTGCTATTGATCTCCTAATTCAGTGCTTTCCAAACTGCCGCCGTTGGCGACACACCAACGGCGGCAGTGGCGGGCGCGCGTGCGGGGGCGTGCACGGTAGCGGCGGGGGTGCGTGGCGGTGGCGGTGTGCGTGGCGGCCTCGTGTTTTCCGCTAAAACGCGGAAGCGCTGCCGCCGTCGCCATACACATCCACTTCCGGGTTGTGTGGCGACAGACTAAACTGTGTCTCGCAACACACTAAAGTGTCACGACACACAGTTTGGAAAGCTATGTCCTAATTACTTAACCATGTTGTTGTTCTTGCTATGTTCCTTCCTATCAATTCTGACTCCTGGTGACTGACACAGAAAAGTTTTCTTGGCAACATTTTTGGAAGTGGTTGGCCAAAACCTTCTTCCAGGATGCCTTTTGATTGCCCAGTCCAAGGCTGAGCGAGAGAGAGACTCAGTTCTTGTTCTCCAATCAGATGGTTTAATTCTAAGGTGGATTTTTTTTTTGGATCGGATTCCCGTGGGGTTAAAGGCAGAGAGGAACGTGGGCCCCTTAACCCAGATTTATGGCCCTCACGTCCCCACCCACTGAATTTCAGTGCCCCAACCGCTGAAAATCAGTGGGGTGGCTTCCAGCCACTTTGGGGTGAGAAGCACCCCAAAACAGGTGGGTAAATTCTGCTTGTTGGCTTAGCAGAGTTAAAAATGCACAAAAGGAACAGAGAAGAGAAAAACGTAGAACACCCCACAACGGGGAAAATCCGCACCCCATTCGAGTGGGTAGGGCAAGTCTAATTTTCTGTGCAGCCCTCCTAAGTGTTATATATGACACCTCGCCCACCCCCACCCCCAAATTTGCAATCACTGGTACAGATTAGGAAGGAGGGGGGAAAAAAAGTAGATTTTGTAAAGTAGTAGTTGAGATCTGTAACACTAGAGCAGTGTTTCTCAACCTCGGCAACTTTAAGATGGGTGGACTTCAACTCCCAGAATTCTCCAGCCAGCATGGGGAATTCTGGGAGTTGAAGTCCACCCATCTTAAAATTGCCGAGGTTGAGAAACACTGCTCTAGAGTTACAGATCCGTGTCCCCATTGACCACAGAAACCAGCAACTAATTGGCCCTTATGTTGAGGTTTTTGTTCTCGACCGACCGCCCTTTCTCTCTCCCACCCTTCTGGTCATATGTTGTCTTTTATTGTCATTTATGTAGCCGCATTAATTTTCTTCCTGTCACCCTTCCTTAGTCCTGCCTGCCTGACAAGGTTGTGGTGAGAAAAATGGGATATTTTGCTGGGGGACAACAATTAAGAGAAAGTCTCCCTAAACGCCTTCTTTTCTCCAGGAGGAAAGAAGGGAAATAAATGCAGCCAATCCATGTCGTCATCCTGGCTCACCTCTGTTTCCATCCTGGGAGAAAACAGCCAGATTTACAGAGACCTAAAAGCCGCCTGACCACTTCTGTTTCCCTGTTGTGTCACATGGAAGTCAATCCAGTTTTAATTGCTTTTGAACTTCAGCCATCCCTCGCCTGCGCAACCAGTGCCATCTCATTTGCATCCGAGCCCCAGCCTTCCAGGCGAGCCTCTTTCACCTCTTCCTCCCTCCTCCTCCTCCACTTCTCTACTGTCGTGTTCTGGTTTCAGTCGCTCTCCTTCAGCGGCTGCTTTTTCGTCCGTCTCTCCCACAAAAAGGACTTGGTGGCTTCCCGGCTCCTTCCGGAAGCCCTCAAGGGAGTTCCTGATGTTCATCGGAATCGGGGTGCCTCTCCTGAAGCACAATGCAGTGCTTCAGAAAACAGCCCAGGCTCAGCAAAGCCCAGGAAAATCGGCTTGTGGAGGAGAGCCGGAAAGTGGCAGCTCTGAATGGGCAACGGCTGGGTAAGGGCGCTTGCCAACCGCAGCGGATCCAGGGTGGTGGCTGGCTTTCAAATGCCAGGTTCACCTTTCAGTAAACAGCCTCAGAGTTAGATTTTAATCTCGCAGATACTTTTCTTCCTTTCAAGCTAGCGGTCATTTCTCGAGTTCTTGCCCTTTGGGGCCCAATCATCTCTGAAGGAAATTGTTGTGGTTGTGGCTTGTGGTGGTGGCTGTTGTAGTACAGAAATACCAAAGAGGAACACTCGGTCATCTGAATGGAAACGCTGTGATAAAATTCCCACGAGCGGGCTGCGATGTTTGACTTCCTGCGACATCCGAAGGGTTGTTGTGATTATGGCTGAGTTGGCCAAGACGTGAAGGATTGTCCTGAGAAACCTTTGACATAATAATAGCCTGAGGAAGAGGCAGGAAATCTCAGTTTCCTTCTCTTTTTTCTGTGGGTGGTGGTGGAGGGGGTCGTTCAGGATCGTACTGAAACGGGAATTTCATTGCTTTGCCTGGTTGCTTTTGTGTTTTCGGGTCTTATTAGCGGTGTTATATAGAAAAACAAAGAAAGGCAAAAATGTTCCTGTGCTGCAGATCTTGCAAGCTTCGCTATAAAATTCTCCGCATAATCTTAGTTTATAAGAAGCCATGTTGGCTAAGGGATGAGATGAAAGTAAAGATGTCTTCAAGCTGAGCTGGTGATTTCATGGACTGTGTAGTTTTCTTGGCAATTGTGTGAGCGTGGATTGCTGTTATCTTTTTCTAGAATAAGTTTGTCTATTGACTTCCAGTCTAGCCCATGCCCTTGGGATTTCCGAGTGGTCTCCCATCCAAATACTAATCAGGTCTGATTCTACTTAGCTTTTGGTGATCAGACAATATTGACTAAGTATTATAACTGCAGGACTTCCAGAAGCATCTTGGGGCTGTGATTTTTAATAGTTTTTTTTTTGTTTAAAGGGAGAAAAACGGTGGGATTGTTTGGCTTCATTTGGGAGAGAACTTTTGAATTTATTTAAGGAACTTATTACAACTCCCATTACGCAGTTGGAGCCCTAGGAAGGGCGGCATCTTTTCTTAAGTGGCCGAAATAAACTTTTTCAACCGGGAGCTCTCAAATAAAGCTCCCATTGACCTAAGATGCAAGGGTCAATGGATGGGGATAATGGGAACTGTAGTCTAGCAGTCTGGAGAGCAAGATGTCAATGCTGTGGGCTGGATGGGAAGTTAACCTCAATTGTTGCCAAGAAAACAGGACTAATTCTTGAAGCCCTTGTTTCTTAATGGTCCTGAAAAGGATCAGAAATATGCTTGGGTAGAACAACGTCTGGCACGTAGTATCCTGATCCATCCTCGGTTAGGGCCATATTCTGTGCACATAGCACATTCAGCCAAGGTTTGTTTAATTGTGGTTTACTGAATAAACCATAACTGGCTGGATTCACCTGGCTGCTATAAACCATGGTTTATACATCTGACTGGTATGGTGAATGCCAGCCTGGGTTCTGCCTAACTGCAAAGCCAGCTACAGAATCAGCTTCCTCTCGAGCAGGGTTTCTCAACCTTGGCAACTTTTAAGATAGGTGGACTTCAGCATCCAGAATTCCCCAGCCAGCATGCATGGACGTCAACTCCCAGAATTCCCCAGCCAGTCATGCTGCCTGGGGAATTCTGGGAGTTGAAGTCCACCTATCTTAAAGTTGCTAAGGTTGAGAAACACTGCTCTGTAGGAAAGCTTTATCTGCAAATAGCCAAGGATATCCTGACTTACTTTAAATCCAAGTCTCAAGCTGGGGACTGAGACAAGACAAAGGAGCCTCTGAGACAAGATTGCAGATCTGCTGGGGAGATCCAGAGGAACAAGGTGGATCTTTTGCTATGAGAACTGCCTTTGTCTCTATGGAAGAGATAAAAGTTTTAGCTAGAAATCCATGTTAAGATGTTGTGATTTTATTTGCTGGGTTAATAAGGCCTACTTTATTGACTTGGATCGTTATTTTTGAGCCCTGATATCTTTTTAACCCATGCCAGTGCAACTGGCAGTTTCAACTTTGTACCCCTCGAAGTTTCAACTTTGTACCACTTGAAATCTGTGGGCAACGGTGCTTTCCTTGACTAAAAGCCGATCTGTGCCATCTTGTGTTTTGCACAGACTCTTCTGATTTTAATTTTTTTCTGTGTGTGTTTTTTCCTGGAGGGAGATTCTCTGGAGATGTTCCCTACACTTCAGCTACTCGATGTTTTGCAGGTGACTTCATAAAGTTCCAATTTTTTTTCCATATTCTGTTTTTTCTTATTTTTTTTAAAATTACGTTTAACTCCCTGTTGTGTGGTTGATTATAACCCAAAAGAGATTTCTGGCCTGATTTGCAGCCTGATTTCCCAAGTCACATGCTCTAAAACAGCAGTCCCCAACCTTTTTGGCACCAGGGACCGGTCGTGGAAGACAATTTTTCCACAGACCGGGGGCAGCGGGGTTTGCAGGCGGGAGCCATTCGCGTGCACCGGGGGGGGGGGGGCAGGGTTTGCAGGTGGGAGCCAATCGCGTGCACCGGGGGCGGGGTTTGCAGGTGGAAGCCAAGCGCGCACCGGGGGGCGGGGTTTGTAGGCGGGAGCCCTGTGGCCCACTTCCTAACAGGCCGCGGCCCACAGGCTGGGGACCCCTGCTCTAAAAGCTACTGGCCAGGACATGGCTACATCATCATCATCATCATCATCATCATCATCATCATCATCTCCCTATTACTTGCAAGAAAAGTTGTGATCGCTCCCAATCCCACTGGGATTAGCAGGGAAGGCACCAGGCAGCAGGAACTACCAATCAGCTGCACCATATCAGGAGGGCGGCCAAAGAAGGGCGGGGCCAAATGAGATACAATGTTCTAACCTTTTATCCTGCGGGCCCGCCCCTTATGGCTACAACTGGGCACCCACCACCCTAAGAACAAATCACATCTGCATGATATATGTGCCCATTTTCTGCCATCTTTTTTGCTATTGCAAACTGTGACTAAGTTTGTAGTCCTGGGTGTGAATTCAGAGTTGCTGAATTTCTTCTTAAATTTCTTTCTTAAAGGAATTTCTTCCTTTAAAGGAAATAATCAAAATAGCAAGAAGACAAAAAGAGAGGGGGGGAAAGGTTCTTCCTATCTCTGGTGATGTGGCTGCTAGGTTTAGATATCATGCTAAGCCAGGACTTGTTTTAACCATGGGTGGCTGGATAAACCACCAGAGGCAGCCTTCACATAATATGCTCAACCATAAAGCACGGTTAACAGATTGCGGTACAGGTAGTCCTCACTTAACAACCATTTGTTTAGTGATGGTTCAGACTTACAACAGTGTTGAAAAAAATGACTTACGACCGGTTCTCACACTTATGACCGTCACAGCGCCCCCGCGGTCACATGATCATGATTTAGGCGCTTGGCAACCGGTTCGCATTTATGACTGTTGCAGCGTCCCGTGGTCAGGTGATCGCCCTTTTCAACCTTCCTGTCCGGCTTCTGGCAAGCAAAATCAATGGGGAACAGCGTGATTTGCTTAACGACCACGTGGTTCGCTTAACGCCCACGGTGATTCACCTAATGACTGCCACGAAAAAGGTGGTAAAATTAGGTTGGATTTGCTTAATGACCGCTTCGCTTAGCAACCAAAATTCCGGTTTCAATTGTGGTCATTAAGCAAGGACTACCTGTAGTTGGATCCACACCATGCCCTGATCCAAAAGGAAACAAAGCAGGTAAAACAGTAGCAGAACTGAGCCAATATCCTTTGCCAGCACTGCAGAGTTGCGACTTCAGTTATTTATGAAGCCACAGCAGACCCCCGGTCAAAACCCTGGCAGCCTCCTTTAATCAGTGTTTGACAGACAGAGTTCCTTGCGCCTGGATTCTCGGTGAAACAGAGTTCAGAAAAGCAGTATTTCTGCAGCAACAATATGATTGTAATTCCTTGCATCTGGTTTTAATTACTGCAGCCCGAAGATGCTACCTTTTGCTGGTTGCTTAAAGACGTCCACTCTGGCCACCACTTTGCAAATGGAGATGTAGCTAATACAGGGCGACGTCTGAGGGCATCTGCAGGAGGACCACATGACAGCTCATGTGGTGATGATATCATCATGCAAATGCTGCAGAATGCACACTTGCATCGTTGTGACACAAGTACGTAATTGTGGCATTTGCATGAAGGCATCATTGTGAGCTTGTAGGCATGTTGATGTCATTGTGTTTTGCTATGGATGTTGCTGCAATGTAGGGAACTTGTAGGGAACTTGTTTGCCCCGGGCACGGTGAGTGGTTGCGTACTGTTAGGCCATTACCACGTAGGTGGATCCAACATCCAGAAAGAGGTTGACTTGATGTCTTTTTGAAAGACAGCTTCTCTAGATCCCACTGATCTCCCAGTTCTCCACTGCTTGCAGATCTTCTGTTTCTGAGCCAAAAGTTTGTGTGCATGGCGGCGAGTCTCTTCCAGACAGGAGTGACTTGAGTTACCTTGGGTGCATGACAGTCTGGCTTGAGGATTGGAACCTGCTCCAGGAAGAATTGACCTCTTGGTCATAACATTCTGGGTCACCTGATGGAGATGGTTTCCAAAGATGAGCTCCTGCTCCTTTGACAGCTCCGTTCCAGAAGCAGAAGCTGTGGGAAAGGGATGTCCTCAGCATAGGGATCCAGGAGAACCCACAGTCATGTCATATGTTCCACAATGCCATCACACAAATGACACAAATGTTGTAATTTGCATCATTTGCATCATGATGCAACTATCGTACAGTTTTCAGCCCTTCGGGGTCAACCAGATCGGGAAACACATTTCACAAGAACTCTGCTTTAATGTGATAAGCTATTGAAACAGAATCTTGCAAGCCTGATTCTGTTTTCTCTTCCTCTTATATCCAAGGAGGAGCCAATGTGAGTCTTTTCCTAACCCTATGTCCCAGGCTCAAAGCACGCTTCTGCACCAGTTCTTGTTTTAACAGTTTCTGAATAGTTTCTTTGAGATCATCTCTATGGCTCTCTACAACAGTGTATAACTGGCATCATGTCATGGCATGCATGATGTCACTTGCTCCTCTGTCAGTGCCCGGGGTATTCAGTATCATGGCAACTACTCATCTACTTGAGTTCTACAAAGATCCATCTGGTCTTTCCTTCCAATTGCATCTGCACTGTATTAACTGCTTGGAGTGAACATCTGGACATTTGGATGAGGTGTCATCATTGTGCTGATGATGCCCAAGTCTACCTGTCATTGTGAGACATCTTCCTGTCCTGTCAGGTGAGACAGTGGAATGTTTTGAACGGGTGTCTTGGCTGAGTCATTCAGTCTTCACCTTCCTGATTATGTGCCATCAAATCAGTGCTGACACATTGATAAACCTTCTCCAGGATGACCAGTCCCTAACTTGGCTCTTCAGGCCTTCCAACAATACACCCATCAATGCTGTAACTGAGTCCATCCCCCTTGCTGCTGGTTGTCCTCTTCTTCTCTTTCCTTCCACCTTTCCCAGCATTATGGATTTTCCAAGAAACCTGGGTCTTTACATTGATTAATTTATTATGTTCTATCAAGTCAGTTTCAACTCTTAGTGACCTCATAGACGGACCTTTCCCAGGATAATCTGTCCCCAGGATAATCTGTCCCCAACCTGGTCCTTGAGATCTTCCAATGGCTCATCCATCACCACTGTAACTGAGTCCTTCCACCTTGCTGCTGGTTGTCCTCTTCTTCTCTTTCCTTCCACCTTTCCCAGCATTATGGATTTTCCAAGAAACCTGGGTCTTTACATTGATTAATTTATTATGTTCTATCAAGTCAGTTTCAACTCTTAGTGACCACATAGACGGACCTTCCCCAGGATAATCTGTCCCCAACCTGGTCCTTGAGATCTTCCAATGGCTCATCCATCACCACTGTAACTGAGTCCTTCCACCTTGCTGCTGGTTGTCCTCTTCTTCTCTTTCCTTCCACCTTTCCCAGCATTATGGATTTTCCAAGAAACCTGGGTCTTTACATTGATTAATTTATTATGTTCTATCAAGTCAGTTTCAACTCTTAGTGACCACATAGACGGACCTTCCCCAGGATAATCTGTCCCCAACCTGGTCCTTGAGATCTTCCAATGGCTCATCCATCACCACTGTAACTGAGTCCTTCCACCTTGCTGCTGGTTGTCCTCTTCTTCTCTTTCCTTCCACCTTTCCCAGCATTATGGATTTTCCAAGAAACCTGGGTCTTTACATTGATTAATTTATTATGTTCTATCAAGTCAGTTTCAACTCTTAGTGACCACATAGACGGACCTTCCCCAGGATAATCTGTCCCCAACCTGGTCCTTGAGATCTTCCAATGGCTCATCCATCACCACTGTAACTGAGTCCTTCCACCTTGCTGCTTCCCATCCTCTTCTTCTCTTTCCTTCCACCTTTCCCAGCATCGGAGCCTTCTCCAGAGAGCTGGGTCTTTGCATAATGTGTCCAAAGTAGGACAATTTGAGCCAGGTCATATATGCCTGGAGAGTGAGAACTCAGGATTGGTTTGTTCAATGATCCATGTGTTTGTTTTCTTGGCTGTCCATGGTATTCTCAGGAGTCCTCACCAACCCCAAAGTTTGAAAGCATCAATACTCTTTCTGCCCTGCTTCTTCACTGAACACATAGTTCTACTACTTAAAACCAAAGGTAACGTGGTCTAGCAACCAATACTTGGGTTGCAATCATCCATCACATGTACACAAGCCAGGGCTGAACTTCATCTCTAGGCAATTCTTGGTCTGCTTGATTGATTTATGGTTCAGCATATAGGGCAATAGGGGGCGTGGTGGCTCAGCGGGTAAGACGCCAGGCTTGTCGATCGGAAGATCACAAGTTCGGAGGTTCGAATCCCTAGCCCTGCGTGACGGAGTGAGCTCCCGCACTAGCTCCAGCTCTTGCCAACCTAGCAATTCGAAGGCATGCAAATGCAAGTAGATAAATAGGTACCACTTCGGTGGGACGGTAACAGTGTTCCGCGTGCGTCATGCCGGCCACATGACCGCGGAAGCGTCTTCGGACAACGCTGGCTCTTCGGCTAAGAAACGGAGATGAGCACTGGCCCCTAGAGTCGGACACGACTGCATAAATGTGCGGGGGGAAACTTTACCTTTTACATACAGTATATATTAATAAAACAGAACTACAAAAAATTTTCTCTAGGGGTGAAGAACTGAGGTCCTTGACTCAAATGCATTCATCCACTCATTTTGGAACCCCCTAACTCTGCACATGCTTTCCAGCCCCTTCCTAGAGCATTTTGCAAATGTTGTTGGCATCTTAAAAAAAAAAAGATGCCCAACTCTTTTTTTTTTTTTGATGGCTCAGTGGTTAAGATGCCAGGCTTGTTGATCGCAAGTTCGGAAGGTTCGAGACCCGAGCGCCACGTGACGGAGTGAGCTTCCGCACGCGCCCCAGCTCTTGCCAACCTAGCAACTCGAAAGCATGCAAATGCAAGTAGATGAATAGGTACCACTTCGGTGGGAAGGTAACAGCGTTCCGCGCGCGTCATGCGGCCACATGACCGTGGAAGCGTCCTCGGACAACGCTGGCTCTTCGGCTAAGAAACGGAGATGAGCACCGGCCCCTAGAGTCGGACACGACTGCACAAATGTGTGGGGGGAACCTTTACCTTTTTATATAGGGCAATATGTTCAGGGAATCTTGCCATAAATGTCCAGTGTGGTGAACTTTCAGCTTTAGTTTGCCTGTGGAGTTCTTCCTTATTATCAAACCTTCCTTGATATCAAAC
Source organism: Charina bottae (assembly GCA_023362775.1). Lineage (NCBI taxonomy): Eukaryota > Metazoa > Chordata > Lepidosauria > Squamata > Charinaidae > Charina > Charina bottae. Next base: position 5,831,466 of record JALMGJ010000037.1, on the reverse strand, counting down.
CTTACCTTTTCTGCCTTCTGAATTGCCGTCCTGGCATGATAGTCATCTTTTGATCCCAGAAGGAGGCATATCTGCAGGGTGTGGTCAAAAAACTCAACATGGCATCCCTGGCTACTTTTGATGAGTGTCACACCACACATAAAAATGGGCAAAGCTGTGGTCGTACCATCGCACCCACTACCTTTATGTTTTTGACCACATCCTATGGACCTCCCTGCCCAGAAGCCTAACATTCATAACATCCTCAAAATCCCAAACAGGTCCACTGTTCAGAAAGATTGGGGAGCAATTCCCCACATGATAAAAAAGCTGATGTTAAGCATCTTTGGGGGGGACCTACCTTGGGTTTGGGTATCTGGTACTGATTTGCCAGATAAATTATGTGCAAACACGCCCCACGAGGGTGGAAACGGGAGGTGCTGTTTGTGGTTCGTAGGAAGTCGCCAAGAAGTGAAAATGAGAACAGATCAGTCCCCTGAACAGCTAGAATCAAACCGGAGAAGCAGTTCCCATATTTAGTTTTCACCATGGAGTGGCTTTGACCCAATACAGGGAGAGTTATTTGGGAACGAAAAATCACCAGATACAAACCTGGGAAAATTTTGAGCGATGCATTTAAAGGGACCTTTCATTCCGACTCATAGAGTTGCTGACTTTTGAAGAAGCCTGGATGGCTGTGCCTTCAATGGCCATCCGAAATCTGGCAATTACGAAACAGATATTGCTGCACGGCCAGCTGGCAGCTTTCGGTGCATCAAACTTTTGCTAAAACAGAAATGCAGAACTGGGTGTTGTCTGGATGACATTGGAGAATTGGTGTCATTTATTTATTTATCATATTTATATTACCGCCCATCTCCCTCACAAGGAGGGACCCTGAGAATAGGTTTCATCATCTCTAACTGTTGGACGTGCTGGCCGCTGATGGAAATAGAAATTCCAGAAGATCTGAAGGTCCATATATTCCCCAGATTTGCGCTAAAGGAGAGTAACAAGCCCAGATGGTTTGCTTGTTCTTCGCTTGGGCAGCTGACAATCTTAGCTTGTTTATTTCCCTGGACAATTGGCATCTCTGGAGCCATATTACAAACCTGTGGTAATGGTAATACTAGTTGTAGTAGTACAAAGAATTGCACTTAACGCTGTGTGTTCTATGATGGCTAAATGAAACCTGTGGAGCCCTTGGTGTTCTCTGAGCCTTGTTGTTTTCTTGCAGACATTTCATTGCCAGACTAGGCAACATCTTCTTTTCACACTGAAGATGTTGCCTAGTCTGGCAATGAAACGTCTGCAAGAAAACAACAAGGCTCAGAGAACACCAAGGGCTCCACAGTTCAACCGTGAGCTACAAATATTCTCTTCGATTGGTAAATGAAACCTCCATGTTCAGGAAGACTCTACCCCTGAGCAGCAAGAAGCAAAGCAAATAACTCTGTAGTAACAAGTCCATGCTTGTATAATGCTGGCATCCTAAACTGTCAGCCTTCCAGACAGGAAGCACACCCAGATGAACTAAGTCTACTTTATTGCAAGGTTACATTAACAGAATCTTGCAAGTCTGAAAATACATTTCTCCCCCGTCGCCTTTACAGCCCAAGAATCAAGGGAGGCACCCTCCTGAGATGCTTTCCACACCCCCATTCCTTCTGTGGGCTCAGCTTCCTCTTATCTGACTGTTGCCTAGTCTGCGGCTCTTCCCCCTGTCTCCCAAGGTCATTCCCACACACCATTACAGAAGCCCAGCATTTTTCATGGTGATTTTTTTCATGAACTGTACATTAGAGACTGTCTGTAGCTTGAATCATGTCAACTGGATTTCTATTTTCTCAGTGGAAACGTTTCGCTCCTTATCCAAGGAGCTTCTTCAGTCTGAGCAAAGTTGGTAAGGGAATCCTAAATATGTTTCTAGGTAGCTGTGTGACCTTACACCTGGGGTCATGGTTATATTGAGATGTTATTTTAAGTCCTTTTATTATCTAAAGGAGGATCGTTAAGATCACCATGCTGCTGTTGAGCTTGTGAAATGGTCTTAATCTTCCTAGGCACAGAAGACAAAGCAGGGAGGAAGATGGGAGATAGATTGTGCCTGAGGCCCCCACCTCTATTCAAGGAAGGATTTTCCAAGTTGGCATAAATGGATTCCTTGACCCCTCTCTCAAACCACCTATCTTCTCTGTCTAAAATCTGAACAGAAATCCAGTTGACATGATTCAAGCTACAGACAATTCCACCTGGATGACTGAGAACCTTCATAGACATGTACATTAGAGATGATACACAGTCCTTACGATGCACAGGCATAAGGTATCCCAGTGGGGTGCTTTATCTGAGAAAGCCTGAATTAAATTTTGTAAATGGGGGGTGAACCCTGGGGCAAAGTTTTGTTCCCTGTAGCAGTGGCAGTGAATCCCTTTTTAAGGATGCCGAGAATGAGGACCTCTATGAATCATAGAAATCGGGTGGGGTGTGTGTGTTTGTTCGCTGTGGTCAAAAAAGTCAAGATGGCAGCTGCAACGGTGACACACACACGCCATTTGACTTTTTCGACCACACCCTGCTGATACCCCTGATAGAGATGCAAAATTTTGACAGTTCCTTAACACAGAGCTTTCCAAACTTTTCACGTTGGCGACACACACCAATGGCGGCGGCGCGGCCTGCGGTGTCCTGGTCTGTCACGCAAAACACCTGGAAGCGCTGATGGAACCGAAAGAAGCGGCACCCCCGCCAATCAGCGTGGCGGCGGTGGCGCTGATTGGCGGGAGTGCCGCTTCTTTCGGTTCCCCCATCAGCGCTTCACAGTAGTGACAAAGCGACACACACTTTGGAAAGCTATGCCTTAACAGTTAGGTTGCAAAATCATAAAGAATCACAGATTAAGGAAATGAGCTTTTCTTACTGCAGCCCTGGGTTTATTTTCCTGACCTGACCTTCTGATGTTTAGTTACTTCTGTGGGCGGAATATATAGAGCAGAGCTTTCCAAACTGTGTGTCGGGACACGTTAGTGTGTCGGCTGCAGTGTCTGGGTGTGACGCGGCTGCTGCTGCCTCCGAGCCCTGACAGGATTCTGCGCAGGTCCCAGTGCCTGCCTTGTGCCTGGCTGCCTCCAAACCTGCTGTGATTCCGCGCAGGTCCTAGTGCCTGCCTTGTGCCTTGCTGCCTCCAAACCTGCTGTGATTCCGCACAGGTCCTAGTGCCTGCCTTGTGCCTTGCTGCCTCCAAACCTGCTGTGATTCCGCACAGGTCCTAGTGCCTGCCTTGTGCCTTGCTGCCTCCAAACCTGCTGTGATTCCACACAGGTCCTAGTGCCTGCCTTGTGCCTTGCTGCCTCCAAACCTGCTGTGATTCCGCACAGGTCCTAGTGCCTGCCTTGAGCCTTGCTGCCTCCAAACCTGCTCTGATTCCGCACAGTCCTAGTGCCTGCCTTGTGCCTGGCTGCCTCCAAACCTGCCCTGCCAGGATTCTGCGCAGGTCCCAGTGCCTGCCTTGTGCCTGGCTGCCTCCAAACCAGCTTTGATTCCGCGCAGGTCCTAGTGCCTGCCTTATGCCTGGCTGCCTCCAAACCTCCCCTGCCAGGATTCTGTGCAGGTCCTAGTGCCTGCCTTGTGCCCTGCTGTAAGAGTGTGTCGCGAAATGATGCGTGTCTAAAAAGTGTGTCACCAACATGAAAAATTTGGAAAGCTCTGATATAGAGTGAGACAGGCTTAAGTCATCCTTAGTTGTCCCAGTATTAAAGCGGCCTTTCCCCCCTTTCTCCTGACACCGGTCGAGGGCAGCATCAAGGGGTATCGGGTCTATTCACACCTGATATTTGCCACCCCTTTCCTTGGAGGAAAGGCAGGAGACTTGGGACAGGGGCAGAAGAAGCAGGAAAGACATTGGCAATGTTATGCCAGTCTGTCATCCCCCCCAAGGTAGATCGAGCTAATACTACTTTTATTACAAGGTTACAGTAACAGAGTCTTGCAAATCTAAATGTACTTCCCCCCCCGCCATCTTTGTTACAACTAGGGAGAGTCTTGTCTGAGACGCTTTCCCCGATTACAGTTCTGCCCCAGACTCAGATTTCTTTTATCTGGCCGTGGTCTTGGTGGCGGCTCTTCCTCCTGTTCCTCAAGGTTATTCCTTCTGCCCTTATAAAGCCAAAGTGAGATTTCTGCCCTGGACTCAGATTTCTCTTATCTGATTATTTATTTATTTATTTATTTTATATTACCGCCCATCTTCCCCCGAAGGGGGAACTCTGGGCGGTTTACAATAAAACCGGAGTTAAAATACAAAACAGATCCCAGTGGAAGTGCAATAAATATACAATATCATTGCAAATATTAACAGATATAAATAGAGTAGAATCAAATCAAATCTAGATGGCTACAGTTCTTCCTCAAATCCTGAGCGCAAGGGCCGTTCTCAATCTATTCTAGGGCGCCAGCCATCCCCAAGAATAACTATTTCCCCTCCTGTCCCAGGCTTGGTGGCAAAACCAGGTTTTCAGTTTTTTCCTGGAGTCCAGGAGTGAGGGGGCCTGTCTCACCCCTGGGGGGAGGATGTTCCAGAGGGCGGGTGCTACTGCAGAGAAGGCACGTTTCCGAGACCCCGCTAGGTGGAATTCTTTTAAAGATGGGGTCCGTAACATGCCCTCTCTGCATGACCAGGTGGGACGGGTCGATGTAATAGGGACGAGACAGTCCCTCAGATTATTGCCTTGGTAGTGGCTCTTCCTCCTGTCTCTCAAGATTATTCCTTCTGCCCATTACAAGGTGTAGTTTTCTGTACTCAAGGATTGGACGAAAACACCATCACAGGTTGTGTGGAAAGGCCCTGAGTCTGGAGTGGAGAAGCTCAGAGAAACTCTGGAGAAATCACCAGGAATGGCAGCACTTTATTCCAAGGTCTGGATGGGGGGGGGGGGGGGACACACGCATGTGACCCCCAAAAGGCTTTAAATGCAGCCCATGAAGGCCCTCTGAGAGTTGCCAGCAAATGGTAATTTTTAATGTGACAGAAGAGGAAAATAATTATATAGACGGGGAGCAGCGGTGTCAACTGTATTGCATTAGTTTCAGGGTAAATCAGATGACTCACAGCATGCTTTGTTCTGATTCCGCCCACTGATCTAGCAAAGGTAAATATTTCTTTGAGTTGAGCTTGACATCTGGTGAGTTAATGGTAGGCTGACCATGTAACAAACATGAATTTGAGTAAACTCCGGGAGACAGTGGAGGACAGGAAGGCCTGGCGTGCTATGGTCCATGAGGCCACGAAGAGTCGGACACGACTAAACGACTGAACAACAAAAAGACCATATTTCCTTGAGGCAAAAACGGGCGTGCGGGGGGGGCGTGCGCACAGGGGGCGGGGCATGGGGGTGTACGTGTGCGCGTGCGTGGGGGGGGTTGGGCGTGCGAAGGGTGTGCACGCGCGTGTGGGTGGGGCATGGGGGGTGGGGGCGTGCGCACGCATGCACCCGCAGCAACTTTAAAGAATGGGACAAATTGGCTTTTTTTCTTAAAAAGACGGGACGGTCAAGAATTGTTTGAAAAACGGGACTGTCCCATTCAAAACGGGACGTATGGTCAGCCTAGTTAATGGACATCTTTATGTATTTTTCTTGGGAGTAACACAGAAGTTGTTACTATGTCCGTCTCCTGGAATGTTGTATCATCTCCCACTCTAACCTATAGTTTCAGATTTCCTTGTGGTCTCCCTTTCAAATGCTAATGAAGTCCACTCCCCCCCCCCCCCCCAACAAGCTCAGTAGGTCCTGCCAAGGGAAGAGCTAAAAACTTGACAAGTGAAACACAGTCCCAGGTGGCTTCCTCAAACAGTTGGCCCTTGTCGTCTTCTGCTTTTCATCTTCCCAGATGTGGGATTTCCTGGTGGACCAAGTACTGACCAGGTCTGACCCTTTTTCAAGACCACCCAAGGTTGCAAATGTGCCTCCTGCTTGCAAACTCCTTCAATGAACACAGAGGAAGCTCCCTCTGGAAACCCATCTGGGTGGGAATGCCTCTCAAAAGCAAACTTTTGAGATACATCCATTGCCTTAAGTGTTTAGGAACAACTACTAAAGCAGAAGGGGCGTGGTGGCTCAGCGGGTAAGACGCCAGGCTTGTCGATCGGAAGAGCGCAAGTTCGGAGGTTCGAATCCCTAGCCCCGTGTGACGGAGTGAGCTCCCGCACTAGCCCCAGCTCTTGACAACCTAGCAATTTGAAAGCATGCAAATGCAAGTAGATGAATAGGCACCACTTTGGTGGGAAGGTACCAGCGTTCTGCGCGCGTCATGCCGGCCACATGACTGTGGAAGTGTCTTCGGACAACGCTGGCTCTTTGGTTAAGAAACGGAGATGAGAACTGGCCCCTAGAGTCGGACACGACTGCACAAATGTGCGGGGGGAACCTTTACCTTTTTTATTAAAGCAGAGCTTTCCAAACTTTTCATGTTGGTGACACACTTTTTAGACATGCATCATTTTGCGACACACTCTTAAAGCAGGGCAACATTTCGCAACACACTCTTACAGCAGGGCACAAGGCAGGCACTAGGACCTGCGCGGAATCACAGCAGGTTTGGAGGCAGCAAGGCACAAGGCAGGCACTAGGACCTGCGCGGAATCACAGCAGGTTTGGAGGCAGCCAGGCACAAGGCAGGCACTAGGACCTGCGCGGAATCACAGCAGGTTTGGAGGTAGCAAGGCACAAGGCAGGCACTAGGACCTGCGCGGAATCCTGGCATGGCAGGTTTGGAGGCAGCAAGGCACAAGGCAGGCACTAGGACCTGCGCGGAATTACAGCAGGTTTGGAGGTAGCAAGGCACAAGGCAGGCACTAGGACCTGTGCAGAATCCTGGCATGGCAGGTTTGGAGGCAGCAAGGCACAAGGCAGGCACTAGGACCTGCGCGGAATCCTGGCAGGGCAGGTTTGGAGACAGCAAGGCACAAGGCAGGCACTAGGACCTGTGCGGAATCCTGGCAGGGCAGGTTTGGAGGCAGCAAGGCACAAGGCAGGCACTAGGACCTGCGTGGAATCCTGGCAGGGCAGGTTTGGAGGCAGACAGGCACAAGATAGGCACTAGGACCTGCGTAGAATCCTGGCAGGGCTCGGAGGCAGCAGGAGCTGCCACACACCCAGACACTGCAGCCGACCCACTAACGTGTTGCGACACACAGTTTGGAAAGCTGTCTATTAAAGTAAGTCTGTTGCTGTGCACATAGTTTTGCTTTTGACCAGGTAAAATAACACATTCTTGTAAACCCAGAGAGACAGTGAACCAGATACACGGCTTAGCATGCATCATACGTGGAAAGCATGACCTGTGTGCTAATTGTCATGTTGGTTCTCCTTAGGTTTACAAGACGACCATGACCTCAAGTTCCTGCTGCGGGGAAGTCATCTCTTGAAGGTCAAGTCCAGCTCCTGGAGAAGGGAGAGGTTTTACAAGCTCCAGGAAGACTGTAAGACCATATGGCAGGAATCCAAGAAGATGCTCCGATCCCCCGAGTCACAGCTTTGTAAGTATCTGGCTACTCTTATCCAGGTAGAGTGGCCGTAGTGGAATTTGCACTTGGCTGCAGGTTTCAGATTATCTTAAAGTGAAACCTTCCTGCTCAATCAAAGGACCTTTGGGGACTTACACGGAGGCAACATAATTCCAAACAGTGACAATCAATACATGTAGTTCTCACTTAATGACCACAATAAGGACTGGAAACTCCTTTGCTAAGCAGCATGGTCGTTAAGCACGACATCACGTGACTGTACTGACTTACGTCACTCCCATCAGTCCTGGCTGCGGTTGTTAAGCAAGGACTTCTGCAGTCATTAAGTGAAGACCTCTCATGACTGCGACTTCCTACTTCCTGCCGGCTTCCCCATTGTCTTTGCTTGTCAGAAGCGGCTGGGAAGGTCGAAAATCATGGCTGCAGGACACTGCGACGTCATAATTGCGAGCCGGTTGCCAAGCGCCTGAATCATGATCACGTGACCGTGGGGATGCTGCTACAGCTGCAACTACGAGGACCTGTCGTAAGTCCCCCTTATTCAGTGCCGTTGTAACTTTGAACAGTCACTGAACAAGTGGTTGTTAAGTGAGGACTACCTGTACTGTGGGAAAAATGCCCACTTAAGTAAGGAACCAAAGCACTTGGAGATAGATGCAACGAAGTATCTTCTGTTGGCATGTGCTGCCTCAATGATTCTCACCACAGGGACATAGAAAAGCCCCAAGGTTTACAAGGTTACAGGCTACATCCCCCCTGAAATTGTACATAGGAGTTAAAAAAGCAGTATGAATCATAGCACAACCTTTACTGCAGGAATGTAGGATCTGATAACAACATGGGGTGACCTTACCATGAGCTGACCCAGTCCCTCTACATTCTGACCTCCTAAGGAGACTTCCAAGTCCACCCTTTCTACTGATACTAGCACCTTTTAACATAAACAATGCCCTTTGTTGTACCCAAATATTGACTCCCTTCACACCACGGGAAACACAACCATATGTTGTTGTTTTTTTTGTTACTTATCTCCTTCCCGTCCAGGGTCATCAGGCAGTTTCAGTTTGCCTGCTCTCCAACGTGCACTTCAGAATCATGTCTGTAAGGATAGAATATCATTTGTCCCCCACATTATTAAGGACTGGCCCAGTCTGCCATTTTCACATTCTGCAGCGCCCAGATATGATGCATGGCTGGAAATGAATAGGCAGCTCAACTCAAGACATCCTCTGCAACGTGCCAGAAATCTGTATAAATATTGTAATAGTTTACGGACCAAGCTGTGCTGTGGTTACAGCGGCTGCCAGTCTTCACAATGGGGTGGAAAGAGTCTAATGTGGTAGTTTCAAATAGGCCTTGAGTGTCTTATGGATGTAAAAGACCATTGGTTAAGTTTCTACAACGTATTTAATTATTGAGGCTCACCCATTTGGGGGGCGTTGCATAATACATTGAGCGATCCCCGATCAAAATGGATCACACCGCATGCCAGTAGGCCAAATGCAACTTGTAGAAAACAGTTGAGCTGAGAATATATATATATATATATATATATATATATATATAATAAGAATTCCGCCCTGCCCGCAGCTCTCTGATCTGAAAATGCATGCCATAAATGTGATAATTGAGAACGCATTTGCTGCCAATCGTTGCTGAAAAGTTGGCCACTGTACATGGTGAGGCTGCTTCTGTCTGTACAAGGAGTCTCCTAATGGCAGAATTCGTGCCTGAAAGGATTCTGATTTGATTTTTGTTTTCCTTTGCTTTGCTTCTTTCCTATCTCCTGAATTCTGGAGCACACAAACGTTTGCACACTGAGTTAGCCCGAATAAAAGGATTCTCCACTTAGAGATTTTAAAATATTTTTAAAGCCACTGAGGTACATTCCACCTTCTCCAACCTGGCCTTTTCCAGACGTCTTGAGAATGCTACCCATCCAGCGCAGACCTCTGGATGCCTTGTGTTAGAGGTTCCTTCTGATTTTGACTTTTTGAAGCCTTCCTTTTTTTTCTTTGTGTTTTTAAATCCAGTCACGTAAATCTGACTTGACTTTCCTTGTTAATCCCAGCTTCCTCCTTTGTTAGTGACCAGCCCTCAAGGAAAGCAAAGTCCATCAAAAGAACAAAGCAAATAAGGGTGTAACTCTGAAATAACAAGAAAAAAACTTCCACCACATTTCCTGAATACATCAGATGAAAGGCTCACTTAAGCCCCTCCTAGACTGGATTTTCAAGGATTTTGTGGAATTGTTAATGTGCACAATTCTTTCTGTTTATTTATTTATTTTCTATCCCGCCTTTTATAAATAACTCAAGGCGGTGAACATATCTAATACTCCTTCCTATTTTCCCCACAACAACCCTGTGAGGTGGGTTGGGCTGAGAGAGAGTGACTGGCTCAAGGTCACCCAGCCAGCTTTCACGCCTAAGGCGGGACTAGAACTCTCAGTCTCCTGGTTTCCCATTGGCTCCTTCCTAGGGCTGAGAGAATGTGATTGGCTCAGGCTCACCTAGCCGGCTTTCATGCCTAAGGCGGGACTAGAACTCTCAATCTCCTGGTTTGCCATTGGCTTCTTCCTAGGGCTGAGAGACAGGGACTGGCCCAAGGTCACCCAGCCGGCTTTCACGCCTAAGGCGGGACTAGAACTCTCAGTCTCCTGGTTTCTAGCCCGTTGCCTTAACCACTAGACCAAACTTGCCATTAGTTCAAAATGACTGCCATAATTAAGGGGATTTGGGAGCAAATAATTCCAGATGCAGGTAGTCCTTGCTTAACAATCACAATTGGGCCCAGAATTTTGATTGCTAAGTGAAGCGTCATTAAACGAATCTGGCACGATTTTATGACCTTTTTTGTGGTGGTCGTTAAGCAAATCACTGCAGGTATTAAGTGAATCATGTGGTCATTAAGCGAATCATGTGGTTCCCCAGTGATTTTGCTTGTCAAAGCCGGCCGGGAAGGTAGAAAATGGCCACGGGACGCTGTGACGTTCATGAATGCAAACTGGTTGCCAAGCGCCCAAATTATGATCATGTGACTGTAGGGATGCTGCAATGGTCATAAGTGTGAGGACCGGTCATAAGTCATTTCTTTCAGCACTGTTGTAAGTCTGAACTGTCACTAAACGAATGGTCATTAAGTGAATACTACCTGTAATGTGTTTCTCTAGGGCTGCTTGATTTAGGCTGCAAAGTTCCAGTTGACCACTGGAGGGCAGGAAAGAGATCCAGAAAACTAACAGTTTGCTGCCCTCTGCTGGTCATCTGGATTTCTGCAAAACCAATTTGGTAGCCCTAGTTTTCTCATACTGTATTATTGTAACCAGCACCCTTTCCTAAAAGTCTCATGAAAGCTTTGCAATTTACATCAACGGCATCAGAATGTGTCAGCTTTCTTTTTCAAGGTCCCTATGGTTCTAGAGCAGTGTTTCTCAACCTTGGCCACTTTAAGACGTGTGGACTTCAACTCCCAGAATTCCCCAGCCAGCAATCTATTCTCTGTTCTAGCGAATAGATTGGAAAGGTGATTGTCGTATATTAAGGGTTTATAGCCTCAGCTTTCAATCTCATTATCTGCACATCAGCCCAAATTGTGTATCTTGCACAAACAAAGTAAAGATATAATATATGCAGGTAGAGATTTCACTCTACTAGGTGGCTCCAAACGAGTTCATATGGCATATGGGACGTGCTTTGAAACTTCCGTGCCTTCTAGGCACGTATAATCCTTGCAAAATGAATAACCTCTGTTCTCCTTATTTACTGGAGCGCAATCTTTCTTCCTTGATCCCTATTCTTAATGTGTCACAATTTTTAATTTTGCATTTTTGAAATTGTTGGTATTGTTACTGGGTTTGTGCGAGCTTGTATATTTAGAACTTTTTTTTCTCTTGCCTCTGAGTCTTTGGAACAGCCTTCTTTGGTCTGGAAAGCTCTAGTTTTGTAGGACTACAGTACCCAGGAGGATCAGCTAGTGTGGTCAGTGAAGAAACTCTCTGGAGGGTACCACTTTGTAAAGGCTAGAGGCCCTGGGGAACATGAAATCTGGTCCTTGAAAGATGATAAATGGGCATTGTTTGGTCTAGTGGTTAAGGCACCAGACTAGAAACCAGGAGACTGAGAGTTCTAGTCCCGCCTTAGGCATGAAAGCTGGCTGGGTGACCTTGGGCCAGTCACTCTCTCTCAGCCCAACCCACCTCACAGGGTTGTTGTTGTGGGGAAATAGGAGGAGGAAGGAATATTAGATATGTTGGCCACCTTGAGTTATTTATGACCACGGGACGCTGTGACGGTCATAAATGCGAACTGGTTGTAATTCAGTTTTTTCAGCACCGTCGTAAGTCTGAACCGTCACTAAACAAATGGTTGTTAAGTGAGGACTACCTGTATATTAATCAATATTCTTACTGATTAAATTTAAAGCAATAAAGTCATTGCCCCATTAGCAAATGAATGTGCTAATTTGTTGTTGTTGTAAGATTGTATGATTGTTTATTTGTAAGATTGAATTGGTTGACTGACTAGAAGGAGATTTAACGTATTTGGGAGAGAAAAGTCCAGAATGTTCATCGGCCAAGGTACTACATGAAACCCCCCCCAAATTTTGTATTTCCTCAGCAAGGGGTGTCCACGGGGAATTGAAAAAAGTCAAAATTGGAGGAGCCACGACACGATTAAAGCCTCTCCTCTTTTTGATGTGTGTCACAAAAGGAAGTGGATCTTTAATTGTGTGGTTAAGGCCACCATCTTGACTTTTTTGACCCCCCCTGCCAATACAGATGCCCCTGTCTTCACCTAAGGATGCATTCTGGAGAACTTGAATACAGGGCGCTCTCACCATTTGACTTGGTCCTAAACGTTCTGGGTTTGGGTTACGTTTTCACTTGAAGAGAAGACTCAGCACTCTGGGAAAGACATCCTTTTTTCTTCTTCTTTCTTTTAAGTCTTGTGCAAAGCAGAGATTTATTTATGTCTTTGAGTTGCAAAACGTTTGTGTAGGTCTTTGGGGAAAACTCTGCTGGCGAGGAGCTGAGGGGAGTGGAACCTTTCTTCAGGGCTGTGGGGTTGCTGCAGAGCCCCCCGTTGGGGGAGTTGGGCGGTCATATAAATTTAATAAATAAAAATAAATAATAAAATAAAAATCTGGTTATTGTCTGCCTCTGATAACAAATCTTGGATTTGCTTCTGCAGTCTCCATTGAAGAAATCCAGGATGTCAGGCCAGGTCACAAGACCGAAGGGATGGAAAAATATGCCAAGGATGTCCCTGAAGTTCGTTGCTTTTCTATTATCTTCAAAGATCAGAAGAAAAACCTGGACCTCATCGCTGGCTCTGAAACTGATGCAAATCACTGGGTGTCTGGCCTGGGAAAAATCATTGCAAAAAGCAATTCTATGAGCCAGAGGCAGAAATTACAACAGTATCCTTTTTTGTCTGTTTGTTTCAAAAGAATTTCCCGAGGAGGGATGAGCTTCATTGTATTGTATACTTTATCCTAACTTACCTCCAAAGAACACGGGACTGTCTTTCTGCAGCTGGACTCTTGGTAGCCCCATGAGATAGTCCAGACCAGTCTTTTTCAAACCTGGCAACTTCCAGATGTGTGGACTTCAACTCCCAGAATCCCCCAGGCAGCATGGCCCTTGCAGAGAATTCTGGGAGTTGAAGTCCACACATCTTAAAGTTGCCAGTTTGAAAAACACTGATTTAGACCAGCCTTTCTCAACTGTGGCATCTTCCAGACGAGTGGACTTCAACTCCCAGGATTCTCTGCAGGGGAAACTTTACTTTTAATTTCACAGTGACATGGCTGGTATATCTGGATGGCCAGTGATAAAGAAGGAGAGTTTGACCATGCCACAGCAGAGGTCAAAAAAGTCAAGATGATGGCCCCAACATAAAAAAGGGTGAGTCTTTGATTGCACAGTTGTGGTAGCCATCTTGATTTTTAAATGCATGCACACACACACACACACAGACACACACACATATCTCTGCTTCTGAATTTCTTTTCAATTTGAGAATAAATCAATCCACAAGGGATCAGGGCTCTCTTGTGTGTTTGTGTGTGCATCTGTCTTCAAATTTGAACAACCTAAAACTAAATCATATTAATTAATTAATTAATTAATTAATATAACCGCCCATCCCCCCCAACGGGGAACTCTGGGAGGTTTACAATAAAATAGTTAAAATAAAATATAAAATATAAAACATCAGTATACAATATATGTAAAAATAATAAATAATTATAAATCCAGATGGGCGATGGAATTAATAACGAAGGACATTATAAAATTAAGGAGTTTTGTTGTTGTTCAGTCGTTCAGTCGTGTCCGACTCTTCGTGACCTCATGGACCATAGCACGCCAGGCCTTCCTGTCCTCCACTGTCTCTCGGAGTTTACTCAAATTCATGTTCATTACATCGGTGATGCTATCTAACCATCTCATCTTCTGCCGTCCCCTTCTCCTTTTGCCCTCAGTCTTTCCCAGCATCAGGGTCTTTTTAAGGAGTTAACCACCCCCAAGAGGAACTATCCTTTCCTCCTTCCCATGCCAGGCGGCAAAACCAGGTCTTCAGCTCTTTCCTAAAGGTCGGGAGGGAGGAGATCTGTCTCAACTCTGGGGGCAAGATGTTCCACAGTGTGGGTGCCACCACAGAGAAGGCCCGTCTCCTAGACACCATCAGATGGCATTCTCTAATTGATGGGGTTCGTAGCAGGCCCTCTCTGAATGACCGGGTGGGGCGCGTCGATAAAATGGGGATAAGATGGTCCTTCAGGTATTCTGGCCCCATGCCATGTAGTTAATTAACTGCATTTAATTTTGGCTTCCAATCTTCACCCCCAAGATGTTCTCCAGTACAGATGGGGAACGCTCTGTGGTCCAGGAACGTCCACCAGAAGATTCTCTTTTTCTCCTGGAATGTCCCAATTTGGTCATTCTCTAGGTGGGTCATCATTTCCACGATCACTTCTGGAAAATGGCAGATCTCCCCAGAAGGACCAAACTGATATTTTCCGGGAGAAAAATGGGACATTGCACAATGACTGCTTGGTGGCTCACACAGTCTGATGGCAGAGAGCCTTCATTAACACTCCCAAATAAAATGTCACAGTTGAGAATGGTCAAGTGTGAGAATAGGCAAATCCTTTTTGACAGAACGGCACAAACGTGCAATCTTTACTTCTAATCAAGCCCGTTTTGGGGAGAAAAAAGCCTTCCCAAGACTTGCCACCGTTTCAGTTAAGGTCTTCTAAATTTACCTTCTCTTTCGCCAAGCTTGTGGCTTTGCGGTTCAGTCCCATTCAAGTATGCTGAAGCCCATAATTTCCAAGCCGAGCCTTGACCAAGGTTACTCTGACTGTATTTATCCCCCAGCCAAAGTTTTCCCTGAAGTTATAATTACTGGGATTATATTTAGCATGGTGGGCTTGTCGTCTGAACTATTTAGGGGAAGGTGGGGGAGCTTGTGGAAATCTGATGCAAGAGCTTGTTCAACACACTTCATTGGGATGATGGAATTTGAAGTTAATCTCTCTGGATTGCATCAGGGTGGGGAAAGCTGATCCAGGTACAGTATAGCAAGTCTTAAATACACAGTATATAATACATAAAAAGGTAAAGGTTCCCCCCGCACATTTGTGCAGTCGTGTCCGACTCAAGGGGCCGGTGCTCATCTCCGTTTCTTAGCCGAAGAGCCAGAGTTGTCCAAAGATGCTTCCATGGTCATGTGGCCGGCATGACGCACGCGGAACGCTGTTATCTTCCCACCGAAGTGGTACCTATTCATCTACTTGCATTTGCATGCTTTCGAATTGCTAGGTTGGCAAGAGCTGGGGCGAGTGCGGGAGCTCACTCCGTCACGCGGGGCTAGGGTCTCAAACTTCCGAACTTGCGACCTTCCGATCGACAAGCCTGGCATCTTACCTGCTGAGCCACCACGCCCCTCATATAATACATAGGCAAATCCTTTTTGACACCCTGACCATCTCATCCCCATCACATCGTCCCATCCCACCCGGGCATGCAGAGAGGGCATGCTACGGACCCCATCGGTTAATGAATTCCATCTAACGGGGTCACGGAAGCGTGCCTTCTCTGCAGTAGCCCCTGCCCTTTGGAACATTCTTCCCCCGGAGATAAGACAGTTCCCCTCACTCCTGGACTTCCAGAAAAAACTTAAAACCTGGTTCTGTCATTATGCCTGGGGCGGGAAGCAGAGTGTACACTCCTGGGGATGGCTAGCGCCTTAGGGTGGCCCTAGAGTGCCCTTTTCCCAGGGATTTAAGAAGACTAGGCCATCTGGATTCTATTATATTTATTACATTTGTAAATTGTTATTCTAATGCTTATTTAAGTCTATTTATCATTGTATTTTAATTAATCATATTTATTGTAAACCGCCCAGAGTCCCCCTCGGGGGAGATGGGCGGTGATAAATCTAATAAATAAATAAATAGTATAGACATGCTCTGATGCCACTTCAAAGGTTTATATTATGGTTGTGCAAATTTCCAAAGGAATGCTTCACACCATCAGATATCTAAGGAGAATGCCCATCAAATACCCCACTTGTATGACACTTACTAAGAACAGCTTCTGTGCATGTGATGTGGTGCCAAGAAGCTGCTGCATCAGTGGGCTTTTAGTCTTTGCTAAGGTGGAGCAACACACCTTCACAAGGTAGAGTGAAGCACATCTCACATCTAGTATGCACTAGACCAGTGCTTTCCAAACTCCCGCCGTTGGCGACACACCAATGGCGGCGCGCGTGTGGGCGGTGGTGTGCACGGTGGCGACGGGGCACGCAGCAGCGGTGGCTGTGTGCATGGTGGCGGCGGCGGCAGCGGCGGCGGCCTCGTGTTTTGCGGTAAAACCCGGAAGCGCTGATGGCGCACCGCTGCCGTCGCCGCTGCTGCTGTGCATGCCGCCGCCACATGGGTGGCGGCGAGTTGCCATCACCACTTCCGGTTGTGTCGCGACACACAGTATGGAAAGCACTGCACTAGACCATCATTTAGATGGCTTCAGATGGACAACTGAAATAGACAGAACCAAGATCGGGTCTCATGAGAAAACTGCTTTAAAACTGAACACTTTCTTCACATACTTACATCTGCTCTCCTATCTTCACCACATCCCAAATCTTCTAGAATAGCATTGCCCCATCTGATGTCCTCATATAACATCTGGATCTATTAGGACTACCTTTCCCTGTAGTCCCAAAGATTTGAAGGGCACTAAACCCAAGAAGGTTAGCTTCTAAATGTTTAATGGCTGTTGTGGGTCTTCCGGGCTGTGTGGCCGTGTTCTGGATGTTGTGGTTCCTAACGTTTCGCCAGCATCTGTGGCCAGCATCTTCAGAGGGCAGGAGCACAGATAGAAGCAAAATCTCTGTGCCCAGGTAGAGTGGCAATGTTCTATTTATAGAGCTAAATTATAGGAGATTAGGTGGGGTTTTTTGTTGTGTTGAAATGTTAACGAGTGGCTGATGAGCGTGATTAGCATGTTCATTGTGAGAAGTATTCCCATGACCTGGTGGTTGGACTGAGTTCGTTGACCTTTTGCAGGCCGTGTTTTTCAGGACTGGTAGCCAGGTTTTGCTAATTTTTAAACTTTCTTCTTTTTTATTGTAACTGTGCTGGTGTTTGTGAATTTCAATGGCTTCTCTGTATAATCTGGTGTAGTGGCTTTTGGTGTTGTCCAGTATTTCTGTGTTTTCAAATAGGATTTTGTGTCCTGTTTGCTTGAGAGCATGTTCAGCTACTGAAGATTTTTCCGGTTGCTGTAGTCTGCAGTGTCTTTCGTGTTCTTTTATCCTGGTGATAAATGTTTAGTTTGAAATATTTGAAATATAAGTTTGATATAAAACTTATATGAAATATAAGTTTGAAAACTCTAAATGTTTAGTTTGAAATATTGTGTATGATGCCCCCTTTCCATGTAGGCTCCTTAATAATCATTTCAACAGCTGGATTCATGCCTGCCTGCGGAAAGCGGATAAGAACAAAGATAACAAGATGAGCTTTAAGGAACTCAAAAATTTCATGAAGGAAGTCAACATTCAGCTGGATGACAGCTATGCCAGGCAGATCTTCGAGGTAAGGAGAAGGTTTTATATTTACTTTTGGGTTTCATGAAGGTGGAGTCAAAGGTATTTCACAAACCATTAAGGGCTTTTTGAATGTAGGATTTGGGCTGGAATTGTATCCCAATGCTGTGATGTCTGACTTACTCACTCCTGTTGCATGATATACCTTCCAGCTGGTTCTTTACATACCATTTCCCTTTCTATATTCTGTTTCTTCCCAGGTTACTGCATTTTGTTGACATTTTTTTCCACAAATTGTGGTTTCTCTATACAGGTAGTCCTCATTGAACGTCCACTTGTTCAGCGACCGTTCAAAGTTACAACGGCACTGAATGAGGGGGACTTATGATGGGTCCTTGTAGTTGCGGCTGTCGCAGCATCCCCGCAGTAGCGTGATCGCGATTCTGGCGCTTGGCAACCGGCTCGCAATTATGACGTCGCAGCTAAGCGATGCAGTCGTAAAGCACGACGTCACGTGACTGTGCTGACTTACGACAGTAGTTGCGGCAGTCCAAGTTGCCATTGTTAGGTGAATCCCGCACGGTCGCAGTGTCTCGGGGTCATGTGATCACCATTTGCGACCTTCCCTGCCCGCTTCCCACAAGCAAAGTCAATGGGGAAGCTGTCAGGAGGTTACAAATGACAATCATGTGACCACGGGATGCTGCAACCACACAGGATTTACCTAACTGCTGTCGTAAGTCGGCACAGTCACATGATGTTGCACTTTACAACCACGTTGCATAGCAACGGAACTGCCGATCCCAATTACCGTTGTTAAGTGAGGACTACCTGTACTAGCAAGCATCTGTGTGCTGCATTGCGCTGATAGCCATATTTAGGCATTAACCCCTGCCTTCTACAGGCATGACTCAAGTGTTTCTCCTGCAGAGACTTGGGCATCATGTGCCTGCAGTTGTATGCCCCAAGGCTCTTCTGCAGGTATCATGTGAGTGATGTCAGGGGGCAGACATACCCAGAGCATGTACATGGTGAGTGCTCAAATTTATGAAAGTTTTAGAATAAGGCTTTAACATGTGGTGGTTGAAAGCTTTAGGACTCTTCTGACTTCAAGTCAGAGGGGAAAAGTGTGCATGCTTTGGCTTGGTTTCTCAAGGTTGTTTTTCCCTCCTGCGCTGGAGTTGTGTGAAAACCACACAGTATTTATTTTTCTCCTTACATTCCAACTCAGCGGTATGAATTAGGTGTCAAGATTCTTCTTTCTTTCAGCTACTCAGGCATTAGGAAACCAAATGTCATCTTTTCCCCTGACGACTCCCATTTTTCGATAGTGAATTAGGGGAAGGGTGGGGTCACATTGTAAACTGTTCGGGCCCCAAACTGCTTTGCAAGCATCCCCAAAGCATGGTGGGTAGGATTCTCATGCATCTCCAGTCATTGCACAATGGACTGGGATTCAGTTCGTGCTGAGAAAGGGGAGGGAAAAAGAGCTGTAATTGCCAGTTCCAAAATTAGACTCCCGTTTTCCCCAAAAAGGAGAGGCCAGAGACCTTGTGGGCAGAAGAATTTGTGAACTTCTTGAGTCAGCTTATCAATCTACCTCCTTGGTGAGGCAACACTTCACTTGCTAAGCCAGCAAACTTGACTGCTTCCAATGATCCTCCTCTTTTGCATTGTCTATGTCTAGCCCTGGTTTAGGTTGCGCCCCATAAAGAAGAAGGCCTTTTATTTCTTCCCTCTACATTCACAGCACTGTGACACATCCAAGACCAACACCTTGGAAGATGATGAGATAGAGAACTTCTACAGGATACTGACAGAGCGGAAGGAGATTGACCGCATCTTCTCTGATCATGCGGAGGACAAGCTGGTCATGTCACTGGACCACCTGGTGCAATTCCTCCGACATGAACAGTGCGAGGAGGACGCGGGCCCTGAATTGGCACTCTCTCTCATTGAGCAATATGAGCCCAACGAAGCAGGTAACTGGAGATACGTTCCTCAGTTGGTCATCTCTGTGGAGAAGCCGGCAACTGGAGATAGGTTTCTCAGTTGGTCATCTCTGTGGAGAAGCAGGCAACTGGAGATACGTTCCTCAGTTGGTCATCTCTGTGGAGAAGCCGGCAACTGGAGATACGTTCCTCAGTTGGTCATCTCTGTGGAGAAGCCGGCAACTGGAGATACGTTTCTCAGTTGGTCATCTCTGTGGAGAAGCAGGCAACTGGAGATACGTTCCTCAGTTGGTCATCTCTGTGGAGAAGCAGGCAACTGGAGATACGTTCCTCAGTTGGTCATCTCTGTGGAGAAGCAGGCAACTGGAGATACGTTCCTCAGTTGGTCATCTCTGTGGAGAAGCCGGCAACTGGAGATACATTCCTCAATTCGTCATCTTGGTGTGAACCAAGACGTTCACATCAAGAAGCAATCAAAGCCACAATTTTTAATTCTAAAAATCAGAATTAAGCAATCAGGCTCGCTCTGTCTTCCATCATCTTTTAACATTCTCCAAATCTATGCCTTTTCCTTTTAAGTAGTACATTATATTATTTGGGTACAGTGGTATTTATACAGTATTGCCTAGAGCAAGGGTCGGAAATGGCGGCTCGCGAGCCAGATGCGGCTCTTTGGCCCCTTGAGTGTGGCTCTTCCGCAGGTGAACTCACCCCCGCCCCACCCACGAGTGGGTGGGGCGGGCAGGCGGCCCGGGCCTCCTCCTCCTCCACCGGCGGGAGAGAAGGAGGAGCGGCTGCCCGCCTGCCTCCGCCCGCCCTGAAGCGCGCCGCTTGTCGTCGCCGCCCGCCTCGTTTCCCGCCCCCCATCATTTTCTTGGCTTGACGCGGGCAGGCGGAAGCGGCCGAGGGGGGCGGGCCCGGCGGCGGAGGCCCGGGCTGCCCGCCTGCTTGCCTCCCTCCGCGAGGCCCCTGATCCGGCTTGGATCCCGGGAAGGCAGCGGGGGGCCTCGCGGAGGGAGGCAAGCAGGCAGGTGAGCGGGCGGGCGGGCGGGCCGGGCCTCCGCCGCCGGGCCCGCCCCCCTCAGCGCCTGTGCGGCTCCCCCGCACCCGCTCCGCCCGGCCAGACATGCCCCGCTCTGGAGGCCGGGCTCGCCGAGGAGGACCCCCGACCCTCCCAAACAGATTCGCCCTGCCACCCGCCCCAATAAGCCACGTGATTGGCTCCCGCCCGCAAACCCCGCCCCCTTCCATGTGATTGGCCCCCGCCCGCAAACCCCGCCCCCTTCCACGCGATTGGCCCCCGCCCCCTGGCTCTCGAGCATTTCAAAATGTGCACGAGCATGTCAAAATGGCTCCCGGCATAAAAAGTTTGCCGACCCCTGGCCTAGAGATTATTGACACCGATGATTTAGGTAACTTCAACCTTAAAAGATAAAGAAAATAATTATGTCAATATTAACTATGTTTTCTAAAATGTTAAAGTTGATAAGCATAAGGTTGCTTACATTTTACATCTAGAGCTGAGTATAGCGTTGATTAACTGCAAAATGCATTAAATTATCTGTTATATAATAGGAACCTTTATCTTAAACTTCTTAACACTACATTCTTCTCTGTATTGTTACTTATCGTTGTTTGTGCGTATTAGAAAAAAGAAGTTAAAAAAGAAAGCTCCTAGTATATCTTTTCCTTTTTTAATTTTGACTTTTTGCAGTCAAAAGTCAAAAAGCCATGAGCAAAGATGGCTTCCAGATGTATTTGCTGTCTGTGGACGGGAATGTTTTCAATAAAACTCACCGCCAGGTGTACCAGGATATGACTCAACCACTCAGCCATTATTACATTTCTTCTTCGCATAATACCTACCTCATGGAGGACCAGCTAACAGGGCCCAGCAGTACTGAAGCCTATATCAGGTACCGAATATTTAATGGATTTGTTTCTTGCATTTTTTGCCTGCAACTTAACATACCATACTTAGGATTCTCTTCTCTGATATTTCCTTACAACAACAACCCTGTGAGTAGACTGGGTGGAGAGAGAGAGAGAGAGAGAGAGAGAGAGAGATACTGGGCAAAACAGAACCAATGAACTTTGTGTGTTGGGGGTCAGAACCTGGGTCTCCTTGGGCCAAATCCAACACCTTTAGCACGGACAACATCTATATCTGTGGCCTGGGCTAGTGGTGGGATTGTAAGGAGGCCAGGAAACACCCCACAGACCGACATATGGTTGCTGGCTTGAAAAACAGAGCCGAAAGTGTGATTTCTCTTAAAAGCATCTCACATAAATCCTTCCTCTTGCATGTATTAAACATCTGCATGGGCTGGCAGGATCAAGTTCCACATCCCATCTATTTGATCCTCCCGCCACCCAGTCTCAAATCGTGCAAGGTCACCCAAATCTTGGAAGAGAGTTCACGAAAATTTGGCTGGAAACGCCAAAATTGCAGGGCACGTTGGAATCTCACCAGATTTTGGCCCTGTTTTGTATTGGTTTCAGGGTTGACCCCTGGGTTATATTGGGTAAAGACACCCACTATCTGAAATGGTGACTGATCCCCCATCCAGTTTTTAAGTGAGACATGACTAGCAGGTGTCCCCAAGGGGAACTCAAAAAATCAAGATGGCAGCTGGTCGCATGGTCCTGACTGCCATTTTGATTTTTTGGTGCCCCCCCCACTACATGGACACCTCAAATGGCCAACGCTTTCCAATGTCCTATTTGGTCCACCAAAGAAGGGCAGTTGGTGCTTCTTCTTAACAGTCCCCTCTTTTGGGGGGGAGTTGCTTTGAAGGACATTCCCCAATCGGTTTTGACGCTCTTTCCTCCAGGGCCTTGACAAAAGGTTGCCGATGTGTGGAGCTCGATTGCTGGGATGGCCCGAATTCAGAGCCGGTCATCTACCACGGTTACACGTTTACCTCCAAGATCCTCTTCTGCGATGCCATCAAAGCCATAAAAAACTATGCTTTCAAAGTAAGGGTAGCTGCCTTCTCTTTTAAGCCTGAGGACATGCCAGCATTTCTAAAGATTTAAATACAAGAAATGATTAAATATGTCAAATGAGGAAGGTGGAGCCAATAGTTTTGTTCTGCTCCTTAAATAGTTTTAAGTCTGTTTGGAATTCCTTGGTTTCTGAAATCTTACTTGGCACTTCAGACGGAGTGCTAGATCCCCTAAGGATGGGAAGCTTGTTTTAAACATATAATTTTTGGACCAGATGATGCAGCTTTTATTTTGGTCTACTATGTTGTTTTCTTTGCCATGCCTTTTAAGTATTTTTTTCTTCTGTTCCCCCCTCTCGTGTTAAGAAAAAATTACTCCTTAATAGTAATGTGAAGGAAAAAAGAAGAATATTGTCCTTTATTCTGATATACGATTTCTTTATGTAGAAGGATTATTTTCTTCCTTTCTTGTACCTTGAGAGAAAGGTATAGTACAGTAGAAACCTTGATTTTATATTCCCCCATTCAGTAGATTTCAGATGTAATGGACACAATTTTAGTTTAGGCTTTGACCCCAAATAACTGAGAAACTCTGTTGTTTCTGAAACCATCTGGACAAATGCCATAAATCAACATCAATTATGTAAATGGTGTAAATTACACCAATGACATAATTAGGCAAATGATGTAAATTGGCACATTGATGCAAATGACTTAAATGGACAGAACAGTGTAAATTCACAAAAATGACATAAATTACTTCAATTTGGATTTAACAGACATTTGGATTTAACAGACACCATATCCTCCTAAATAATCAGTTAAATTGAAGTTTACTGTATAGCCCAAAGCAACCATGTGGCTTTCTTTAAAAAAAAATGCTTCAGGGGAATTGCTGGCAGTTCTAGGAGTTGTACTCCTGACACATTTGGAAGGTGTCAAATGAGAGAAAAATGTCACACACATACACAAACCCACCTTGTAATTATAAAACATACAGTTTTTCCATCTGTGAACACCCAGCAAGGTTATATAAAGCAGGGTTGGCAGCCATATTAGGTAGCATAGGCACCAGAGGGGCCAAGGCATAGGTGCTTGTAATAATTACAAGGGCCAAATCTTTCCAAGATGGCTAACTCACAAATTTCAGTGATTTCACTCTGAGAGATATCATGACATTCCACCCCATTTTTTTTTTTTAATTACCTAATGTTGAAGTTCTCTGAATGCCATAAAGAACTATACCAGTTGTCATTTCATCCATGGACACCATGCTGCCAGCCAAGGTGCCCTCAAGGGGGTCACAAAAGTCAAGTTGGCAGCTGCATAATCAAAGTCCCATTCCTTTTGTATATGCATCACATGAACACTGCTTGTAAAAAACGGGTGGGGCTTCAATTCATGGTTGCCACCATCTTTAACCCCTCCTGATCAGTCCTCTGCTGCCAGCCCTTGAGGTAGAGCATGCTCAGAGTACCGCCCAGAGTTCCCTTGTGGGGAGATGGAGCGGTATATAAATTGAAACATAAATAAAAATAAAAAATAAATGCTGTAAAACCATAGAAGATCTGACTACAGGTAGTCCTCGCTTAACGACCACAATTGGGACCGGAATTTCGATTGCTAAGCGAATCCAACCCTATTTTACAACCTTTTTGTGGCGGTCATTAGGCGAATCACCACTGGTGTTAAGCGAACCATGTGACTGTTAAGCGGATCACATAGTTCCCCATTGGTTTTGCTTGCTGGAAGCCAGCCAGAAAGGTCGAAAATGGCAATCACATGACCATGGGACGCTGTGACGGTCATAAATGCGAACCGGTTGCCAAGTACCCAAATCATGATCAGGTGATCGCGGGGCGCTGTGATGGTTGTAAGTGTGAGGACCAGTTGTAAGTTGGTTTTTCAGCACCATTGTGCGTCCGAACTGTCACTAAATGAATGGTTGTTAAGTGAAGACTACCTGTAGTGATGTCTGAGAAAAAGCTCCACTTGAAACATCAAGACAAATGACCTTTTCTTTGTAAAATTTCCCTCAGATAAAGGGAAATAAGTAAATTTCACAGGAACCAGGGCATCTGCAGGATATGGTCAAAAAAGTTGAGATTGTGGCCGCAGCATTGCAGTCAAAGCTCTGCCTGTTTTTTATGTGTTTCACACGATTGTGGCTGTCATTATGTCTATGAAGGTTCTCAGTCATCCAGGTGGAATTGTCTGTAGCTTGAATCATGTCAACTGGATTTCTATTTTCTCAGTGGAAACGTTTCGCTCCTTATCCAAGGAGCTTCTTCAGTCTGAGCAAAGTTGGTAAGGGAATCCTAAATATGTTTCTAGGTGGCTGTGTGACCTTACACCTGGGGCTAGGTCATGGTTATATTGAGATGTTATTTTAAGTCCTTTTATTATCTAAAGGAGGATCGTTAAGATCACCATGCTGCTGTTGAGCTTGTGAAATGGTCTTAATCTTCCTAGGCACAGAAGACAGAGCCGGGAGAAAGATGGGGAGAAAGATTGTGCCTGAGGCCCCCACCTCTATTCAAGGAAGGATTTTCCAAGTTGGCATAAATGGATTCCTTGACCCCTCTCTCAAACCACCTATCTTCTCTGTCTAAAATGTGAACATTAATGTCCTCAAATGAGTGTCCTTTTTCCTTTAAATGAAGATACACTGCTGACTCTGGTCCTGTGGTGTTACTTCTCCTGTGTTGGGCCATCCTCCTGTACAAAAGTTGTTTGGTTTCTCCAATGTAGAGTTCAGAGCACTCCTCACTGCACTGGATTGCATAAACTACATTGCTTTTCTTGTGTTTTGGAGTTTGATCTTTGGGGTGTACAAGCCTCTGTCTCAGTGTGTTGGTGGGTTTGAAATATACAGGTATGTGGTGTTTGCCAAATATCCGTTTTATCTTTTCAGACACGCCAGCCATGTAGGGAATGACCAGGTTCTTTCGTTTATTCTGAGTCTCAGCCCTATCTGTCGCTGTTTTAGGTCTGGTAGATTTAGATTTGGTGAAGGCCCAATTTGGATATCCACAGGCCTTCAGAGCTGTTCTCATGTGCTGCTTTTCATTCTTTTTGGAATCCATGGAGGTGGGGATGGTTTCTGCTCTGTGTGACAATGTCCTGATGACTCCTAGTTTGTGCTGCAGTGGATGGTGGGAGTCAAACATCAGATATTGATCTGTGTGTGTGGGTTTCCTGTAGATCCCTATTTCTAGCTTGCCACCGGTCCCAATGAGGACTTCACAGTCTAGGAATGCCAGTCTGTTGTCCTTGGTGTCTTCTCTGGTGAAGCTAATGTTGGCATCTATAGTGTTTATATGGTTCGTGAAGGCCTGTACTTCCTGGGTCTTGATTTTGACCCAGGTGTCATCCACATACCTAAACCAGTGGGTGGGCACCGTTCCCTGGAATGTGTTGAGTGCTTTCTTCTCCACTTCTTCCATGTATAAATTGGCCACAATGGGTGACACAGGAGAACCCATGGCACAGCCGTGTTTTTGTCTGTAAAAGTCACCTCTGTATGTGAAATAAGTGGTGTTAAGACACAGGTCCAGAAGATGGCAGATCTGGTTTGGGTTGAGATGGCTTCTCCTTTCAAGGGTGCTGTCCTCTTCTAGTCTCTTCCTGACAGCGGATAGAGCATGAGTGGTGGGGATGCTGGTGAAAAGGGAGGACACATCAAAGGAGACCATAGTTTCCTATTTGCCATTGTGGCTGTCATGTTGACCTTTTTGACTATAACCTGCAGACATCTGGTATGAAACCAAGATAGGCCTTATATTGCATGCTTTATTTTTAAATATCAAAGAATGAGGTATTAATATAGCCAAACACAATTTCTGTGCAAAGAAGAAAGGAAATTCCTGTTGGGGATGATTAAGAGAATGCCACATACCCACTACATTAAATTCAGACTTGTAATCCAGCAACACACTACAACTCGAAGAATACAATTTGGGTGGTAGTGTTTTCCAATTTTTAAAAGAATCCATAGTTGGGTTCAAGTCACCTCTGACGGGGACAGGGTCCCCAGATTTACAAAGCAATCGCCAATCCATATTCGAAAGCCTTCTCCATATGAAAGTAGGTTTTCTGGGCTGATCATTGAAGAACAACCTTTTCCCTTGCTACACTTCATGCCTAAAAGTCATCAAAAAGGGTTGTTCTGCTCCGGATCCACCATAAAGAGTTGACGCGTGACGGAGTGAGCTCCCGCACTAGCCCCAGCTCTTGCCAACCTAGCAATTCGAAAGCATGCAAATGCAAGTAGATTAATGGGTACCACTTCGGTGGAATGGTAACAGCGTTCCGCGCGCGTCATGCTGGCCACATGACCGTGGAAGCGTCTTCGGACAACGCTGGCTCCTCAGCTAACAAACGGAGATGAGCACCGGCCCCTAGAGTCGGACACAACTGCACAACTGTGCGGGGGGAACCTTTACCTTTCTGGACTGATCGTTGAAGAACAACCTTTTCCCTTGTTACACTTCATGCCTAAAAGTCATCAACAAGGGTTGTTCTGCTCTGGATCCACCATAAAGCGACTCTTGCCAAGGTCTTTCACATTTCTTGTTTTTATTTCCTGAAAAGAAGGTTCATAGAGCAGGACATTCTCTGGGAGCAAAAGGTTGGGCGGAATCCACATGGGTGGAAGCCGTGTTCCAGCAAGTCAACCTAGAGTGCTTGGCGTTGTTTCTCTTCCACACAGATCTCTCCGTATCCTGTCATCATATCCCTGGAGAATCACTGTAGCCTTGATCAGCAGGAGACTATGGCACGCCACTTGCACTCCATTTTGAAAGACATGTTGCTGGTGGCACCGGTTGACTCCAAAACAACCGACTTACCTTCCCCAGAGGTGAGCTTTGGGTGGCCTTGAAGTTGCAGGGATGGCCATCTCAGTCAACGCCACTAAAGGAGCCGGATCCCTGAGGTGGCCTCCACACGTGCTGGACCCAAGCTTTCATCTCCTTCATCTTGTAGGCTTGCTTCTCTGGTGAATGAGGATGGGAGTCGGGGTCTGGTAATTCTGGAGGACCCTGAACCAGAGAAAATCACCTCAAAGTTCTCTATGTTACTTCCTAAAGTACAACAACAGGCTGCAAAAGGAATGGTAGATTTTAAAAATACCACTGTTTGAGGGTCCCCACCATTTCATCCAAGCGTTTCCTTCCCTGTAGTCAAATTAAGCCAAGTAGGAACTCTATCTTGAAATTAGCCACCCAGAGTCCCCCTCGGGGGAGATGGGCGGTGATAAATTTGATAAATAAATAAATAAAATTAATTAATTAATTAAGGGAAGACAGAAAAGCATACATTAATTTGACTTTAAGAGAAGGTTAAATATTTGCAGATTGCCCATATTTTTTGGAGCTACATTCCTATTCCATGGAAATAGACAGCTGGACCATGGACCTCTGTGTCCTTTGTACTGCTAAAAGACCAGTCCTTCAACATTGGAAAGATAAATTCATGATCCCAATTGTTAATAAACTGAAGCCCTGATGTTACTTGCGACTTATGAAGGATTTACTTTCAAACATAGACTGCGTATGGACAGTTACATGAAATATAATAATATTTTATTGAAACTGTTGTGTAAAACTTGATAGACAGACAGTCAGACAGACAGAATAGATAGGATAGGATAAGATAGAATAGAATAGGATAGAATAGATAGAAAGTACAGGTAGTCCTTGTTTAGTGACCACAATTGGGACTGGCAAATCGGTTGTTAAGCAGAGCAGTCGCTAAGTGAAACCTCGTGATTTTACAATCTTCCTTCAGCTTTCCTTTGCTTTACAGACCTGCGAAGGTCATAAATGCGAGGACAGGTTGCAAAGTTACTTTTTCATCACCGTCGTAACTGCGGACAGTCACTAAATGAGAACTACGTATATGTGAATATATATATATATATATATATATATATATATATATATATATAGTGTGTGTGTGTGTGTGTGAATACACACACACATTACTTACATACACACACATGTATGAGAAGTCCATGTGTGTGTGTGTGTGTTTGTGTAAAAAATTTTGTCCATTTTGTATTGCTTCCTTTTTTCCTTTTTCTTCCCTTTCTTCCTCGTTCTTTTTAACAAAATAAAGAAAGCAAACAAAATGAAACAAATTTGAAAATCTTCATAGCTGCTGGGCAGGCAGGACACCGGTGTTATAGAAAAGGTTTCCCTGAAAAAAGAGTTAAGAGACAAGTAGGTCAAATATTCAACACCTCCCAGGAAGATTAAAATATCCTAAGGACTGTTAATCATCACTTGTCCTCTGTCACGTTTTCCCACCTGTCTTTGCGGTCCCAGGTTGCTTTGAAGCTGATTATAACATTCAGAAATCTTCCTACAGAAGGAGATGATGTATAATTTACATGGCTCTAGAGAATTTCCCAAGCAATCAGGGTAGAAGTGAACATCCTCATCTGCATGGCCAGAGCAAGTTTTCATCTTTGCAGCTGGTGATCCAGACGTTGACACCAGCAACTGAATGCTAGTTCAATGCATCCAGTTGCTTGTGCGGATTAGCTAGCTGTCTGGCAGGGCCGTGCAGCTTTCAAAAATGATTTGAAGGAAGCGCTCTGGACCTCACCTGGGCACAAACACCACGCCTCTATTCATTAAAGCAGCCCTTTTTTTTTCAGCTTTCCACACAAGCTTGTAAAAAAGATGCAGCTGCTTTAAGAGGTAAGTGAAGTCTAGAACTAGCTCCTTAAAACAGGAGCTCTAGGCTCATGTGGAAGCTGGAAAAAAAAGTGCTGCCTTAATGAAGGGCAGAGATGTTGCACTCATGTGAAATTTGGGGCATTTCTGTACCTTTTCTGAAGGACACATAGCCCTGCGGTCAGCTATGATGCAGTGCTTTGTTGCATTTTTCAAGGAAAGAGGGACATACGAACTTGTATCTCTAGATATTCTGCTTTTTCTCTATTGTTGTTATTGTTAATGTTTTACGTAATGGGCAGTAGGAATAACCTTGAGAAACAGGAGAAAGAACCCCAACCAAGACAACAGTCAGATAAAAGAAAGTTGAGTCCGAGGCTGAAATGTAATCTGAGAAAGTGTTTCAGACTTGACCCTCCCTAGTTCTCACAAAGATAAAGGGAGGGGGAAAGGGCATTCAGATTTGCAAAATTCTGTTACTATAACTTTACTCTAAAATTTGTATTGGCCTGTATAAATTTGGTTTCCTTGAAGGTCTGACATTATTATTATTGTTTTTTTTAAAATTATTACTATTTTAAGTTGCTTTCGAAACTTCATAACAAGAGGGTTGCGTTGATGTTGCAGTTCTTTGTATGATTACAGCACAATAAATAGTTAATCTTAATCCTGAAATGAAGCTAGAAATAGAGAATCTCCCTTTTTACTCTTATAGTTTCATTACTATCAAATCACTTCTAAAGTCAGTTCCTCCTCTTTTATGGTTATAGTAAGCGGTTACAGGTAGTCCTCGCTTAATGACCACAGTTGGGACCGGAATTTTGTTTGCTAAGCGAAGCTGTCATTAAGCAAATCCAACCCAATTTTACGACCTTTTTGCGGCGGTTGTTAAGCAAATCACCTCTGGTGTTAAGCGAACCTCATGGTCGTTAAGCAAATCACACAGTTCCCCATTGATTTTGCTTGCCAGAAGCCGTCCAGGAAGGTCGAAAATGGCAATCACATGACCATGGGATGCTGTGATGGTCATAAATGCGAACTGGTTGCCAAGTGCCCAATTCGTGATCACGTGACTGCAGGGATGCTGCAACGGTTATAAGTATGAGGACCGATCGTAAGTTGGTTTTTTAGCACCGTTGTAATCCGAACCGTCACTAAACGAATGGTTGTTAGGTGAAGACTACCTGTATTGGCTAATAGCCATGAAGCTAATACCTGTGGAAAACCGTAGTTCTTTTAGATGAGCTCCCTGCATCTGATCACTTTATTTTCTCCACTGCATTGTAGTCAGTTTGTGCCTTTGTTATATCTCCTAGCAATTAAAAGGGAAGATTCTTGTGAAAGGGAAGAAGCTAAGCCCAGAAACGGAAGAGGTTTCAGATGAGGATGAAGCAGCTGAAATGGAAGACGAGGCTGTGAAGCGTGAGGTAGAGAAGAAGAAGGTGGTGAGTTCCCTGCTACATGATCTATGTTTGTACTAGGAGGAAGTAAATTGAGACCCTTTAAAAACCATTGTGGGGTCATAGGGGTTTTATTTTGCTCTTGAAGGAAGATTATTAAGGGTTAGAAGAGGTGTTTGGGGTGTGTGAGAGCATGAATGCAGCACTTCTTTAAGGCAGCCTGGCCTTTTTTCAGGCTTCCATGGAAGCCTGAAAAAAAAGAGAGACATAGCTGCTTTAATGAGTTGCATAGAAATGGGGCTGCTTTAATGAGTCAATCCTTACAGCAGCTGCATCCTTATTCAGACTCACACAGAAGCCTGAAAAAAGACCAGGCTGCTTTAAAGAGGCAGTTTGCATGTTCCAAAGCACCTTGCTGACTAATGTTTGAGGGATCCGCAGACCGGTAACGTGGCTGACTGATCATCATTCTCTCATTCTCTGCTAGAGCGACAAGTTAAAGCTTGCAAAGGAGCTGTCTGATACTGTCATCTACTGCAAAAGTGTCCACTTTCAGGGATTTGAAGACACACAGTCCCAGCCTTCTGATGAAATGTCCTCTTTCAGTGAAAGCAAAGCCATTAAATTGGCTCAGGAATCTGGTATGTAGCATCTTCTTAATGTTTTTAACAAGGATTTTGGAATATATAACAGCATTCCCAACCCAGTACTCTTTTTAAATTTATTATTCATGGTATACATCTGGCTTGGCAACCTGTGGTCTGCCGGAGTTGTTGGATTACAGATCCCAGCTGCCTTGGTCCTAGTCATTCTGGCTAGGGATACTGACATTTATAGTTCAAGAACCTCTGGAGGGTTCTCTGCTGGGGGCGGGTCAGCATGTATAATATGGTGGGTTGAGGTTGCGATCAAAGCCCCGCCCCTTTTATACACCTCTGAACCTCTGCAAGGCAACAGGTTAGTAAGATACATCTGTACAACATTTAAAAAATGGAATATGAAAAAATAATGATCTTCCTTCCTTCCTTCCTTCCTTCCTTCCTTCCTTCCTTCCTTCCTTCCTTCCTTCCTTGCTTGCTTGCTTGCTTGCTTGCTTGCTTGCTTGCTTGCTTCCTTCCTTCCTTGCTTCCTTGCTTCCTTGCTTCCTTGCTTCCTTGCTTCCTTGCTTCCTTGCTTCCTTGCTTCCTTGCTTCCTTCTCCCCTCCCTCCCTCCCTCTCTTGTCTTTTGAAGTTCATAAATAGTAAATCACATCTAAAAGCAAACATTGGGTTATAGCTTAGCCTGTGTCATTCCAAGACGTGATGAAGATTGCATTTTTCTACAAATCTACAGCCTGGTTGCTTTCTTTAACATACTTTTTGCAAATTTGTCAGTTTGATAAGAGACGTCATTTCCCATATTTTGATAAGCCATTTATCAATTAATGAGACACTGGATTTTTAACAATTATAAGTTAATGACTATTTAAGTTACTGTTTACAAATATACCAGCACTTTTGATTTTGTTTATTTGAAGGCATTTTATGTGTATGAGTATCATCTCTCTCTCTCTCTCTCTCTCTCTCTCTCTCTCTCTCTCTCTCTCTCTCTCTCATATCTATCTCTCTCATCTCTCTATCTAGAGAGAGAGATATGATAGATAGATAGATAGATAGATAGGAGGGAGGGAGGGAGGGAGGGAGGGAGGGAGAGAGAGAGAGAGAGAGAGAGAGAGAGAGAGATGATACCCATACATATCTATCTCTATCATACATATCTATCTCTATCATATCTATCTCTCTATCTCTCTAACTGGAGGGGCGTGGTGGCTCAGCGGATAAGACGCCAGGCTTGTCGATCGGAAGATTGCAAGTTCGGAGGTTCGAATCCCTAGCCCTGCGGGCGGAGTGAGCTCCCGCACTAGCTCCAGCTCTTGCCAACCTAGCAATTCGAAAGCATGCAACTGCAAGTAGATTAATAGGTACCACTTCGGTGGGTAGGTAACAGTGTTCCGTGCGCGTCATGCGGCCACATGACTGTGGAAGCATCTTCGGACAATGCTGGCTCTTCGGCTAACAAACGGAGATGAGCACCGGCCCCTAGAGTCGGACACGACTGCACAAATGTGCGGGGGAAACCTTATCTCTCTCTCTCTCTCTCTCTCTCTCTCTATCTATCTATCTATCTATCTCATAGCTTTCCAAACTGTGTGTCGTGACACTTTAGTGTGTCACGACACAACCTGGAAGTGGACGTGCACGGTGGCGTGTGCGGTGGTGTGCATGGCGGCAGCAGCAGCGATGACGGCAGTGGCGTGCCATCAGCGCTTCTGTGTTTTAGCGGAAAACACGAGGGCGCCGCCGCCATGCACGCTACCGCCGTGCGCACCGCCGCCGCTGCCGCCGTTGGTGTGTCGCCAACGGCGGCAGTTTGGAAAGCACTGATCTATCTAATCTCATATCTACATGTATTCATACATACGCAAACTCAGCTAGATGGCAGCAGGAGCCAACATTGACTGTTTATAGAAAGCTTAGAAGGGGTGCATCTAGTCATTACTTGGATAGGAGACTATCAGGAAACCCCACAGCTGAAGGTAAGGTTGGGAATTTGGAAAAACATCCTGGCAGAAGACGATGGGGAACCACTGCTATATTGTTGCCAAGAAAATCCCATTTGGACACCAAGAGTTGAATGCAACTTGAAGAAGAATTTAGCAACAAGCTTCATAGCTGGTAATGGGCTTGATCTCCCAGGTTCAACACTCTAACCCTGCCACCATATAGCTGCACTCTTTTAAAATTATATCCTATCTCATCTTTTCCGACAACAGCAGCAAGATACACCTGTTCACCTTACAAGGGGGATATGAAAATATTGTGTTTCCCCATTGGGTACCTCTAGAAACTGCTTCTTATCTCCAGAGCTGGACTGCTCCTGTATGTGGCTTTATAGAGTGAATAGCTGTTGATCCATTGATTTGATCTAATTCCTACTCAAATAGTAGGGCTGCAGAAAATGCTGGGGTCTCAGCATCTGGTAGTCCCCAAAACTTTCCTCTTTCTCCTGGGACACACCAGTCTGGCTGTTCTGATCGTGGTTTGTGGTTGTTTAGAAATAAACACTCCTGAACAGGAAATAGTGTGCAGTCTTTCAGATCTGGTCCTGCCCCAGAGAGCTACATTTTGCATGCACCTGTTAAAAGCCACCTTGTAGCTACCATGATCTGGTCTGGCATTGAATTCCATAAATTATGGGTTGCTTGTCAAAGTTTCTCTCTCTTCTCTGTCCTGGATTGAAATGCTTGTATGGGGTTGTCCTGAGAGAGGGAAAACAAAAATGTATCTCTTATTCTTCACCCAGGAATTGACTTTATCCATCATAATGTCCGGCATCTAAGCAGGATCTATCCAGCAGGATGGAGGACAGATTCATCCAACTATAACCCTGTTGAGATGTGGAACATGGGTTGCCAGATAGGTAACTACAGTGGGGAGACGGTTGTTAAATTATTGGATTCGATCCAGAAGCAGTCATACCTAGAACAGACCCGTTGCAATCGGTAGGACTAAATAGAGATGCTCCAAGCTTTTTGTTGGATCTATTTTAGTCATCTCAATAGCATGGATCAAACTCGCTGGCTGCCGTCGGTCTAAGGAAGAATCTCAGAGGCATCTGCAGGAGCCGATATTTTCGACAAATTGATGAAAACAGTGCCACACCGTTGCTTTGCAAGCTCCTCCGTTTTTGTACCTATGCACAACATCACAGTGAATGTACAAAAGGGACAGAACTTCTGTTGCAATGGTCTTTTCATCATATCCCCGCAGCCCACAACCTCCATGCAGATGCCTGGGGAAGGGATTGGAAGAGTCATCTTGTGTAAATATTGGGTGGATTCTGCATGAAAATTGTGGCATCTAGATCGGTGTTGGAAAAGTTTTCTGCCTGCAGATCCATTCCCATGGTGGAGCTGCTGAAGGACTTCCATCATGTTTACTGGGATTTGGGCAGGTAGAGTAAGGAAGAAGATCACATCCTTCCAAGCTAATTTGTAACCTTCTCTCTCACAAGCTTTCCTTAAGGATTTAATGGCTGCTTATTATTATAAGAACTCAGCTAGAAAAAATATTATTGGGATGACGACAATGATGATCATGATCATGATTTCCAAAAAAACACTGAATTGCTTTTGTCCTACAATTCCTCCCAGTTGCCCTGAATTTCCAGTCCAGGGGCTCAGAAATGGATGTCCACCAGGGCCGATTCCAAGAAAATGGATTTTGTGGCTATGTCCTAAAGCCAGAATTTCTTCGAGATGAACGGTCCAAATTCAACCCCAAGTCCATCACTGAAGGGCCGTGGTACAACCCTAAGAAATTCCAGGTTAAGGTAGGAGTTGAGAAAGAAAGCCCATTCACATAACCGCAGGTTGCAGTGCAGCTCTGCAGCATAGCTGTGTGCTGGATGGGACCACTTTTGCATC
Organism: Charina bottae; assembly: GCA_023362775.1. Classification (NCBI taxonomy): domain Eukaryota; kingdom Metazoa; phylum Chordata; class Lepidosauria; order Squamata; family Charinaidae; genus Charina; species Charina bottae. The sequence goes on along the minus strand of JALMGJ010000037.1, from coordinate 5,796,458 downwards.
CCATCCCATCCAATCCAAGGCTTGCAATTTCTCAAGGTCTTTAAAAAAGGTAAAGGTTCCCCCCACACATTTGTGCAGTCGTGTCCGACTCTAGGGGGCAGTGCTCATCTCCGTTTGTTAGCCGAAGAGCCAGCGTTGTCCGAAGACGCTTCTGCGGTCATGTGGCCGGCATGACGCACGCGGAACGCTGTTACCATCCCACTGAAGTGGTACCTATTCATCTACTTGCATTTGCATGCTTTCGAATTGCTAGGTTGGCAAGAGCTGGGGCGAGTGCGGGAGCTCACTCCGTCACGTGGGGCTAGGGATTCGAACCTCCGAACTTGCAATCTTCCGATCGACAAGCCTGGTGTCTTACCCGCTGAGCCACCACGCCCCTTTTAGGTCTTAGGAGTGTGCAAAATTGTTCCTATTCAAAACACCTGTTTCAAATGTGAAAGGCCCCATCTTGTGTGCAAAAAAGCCATTTATGAGTGTGACATGGGATATTTTGGACATTTTTTAAGTTGCCCAAGTCTGCAACCTTTTCGTCTTCTGTTTCAAATCTTAACAGAAGTTTATACAATCTTTGCTATTCCATGTTCACCATTTGTACATAATTCAATTTCAAATTCCGTTTTGTGTGTTTCAGTTCCAATGATCTTTTTATCCATAATAAAGCTTTCTTTTAACTGAGCATATGAAAACCATTGAAAACTTCTTGCTGACAAAGAAGAAATGATGAGATTTTTGGATTCTGTTTTTTAGTGAAGAGATGTGTAATGGGGTGAAGAGAGTTTATGTTGTATTTAGAGATGGTGATAAGTTATTAAAATTGTTTTTGCTTGCTGGGATGAAGGGGGAAATTACTTCTTTTTTCCTTTTTTCCTATTTTTTTCTTTTTTACACTTTTTTCCTTTCCTTTCCTTTCCTTTCCTTTCCTTTCTATTTTTCCTTTTCTATTTTTTGTAGTTTGCGTTAGCTTTCATTCTTTCTATTTGTAATTCTTAATAAAATTATTTGGGGGGGAAAAAGAAAAGAAAACTACATCCTTCTACAGGGAAGTGCCCAAGGTAGAAACAGTCCTGTTTTGAATGCAAGACATACTGTTCTGAGCTTCAAACCTTTCCTAGTTTCAAAGCAACTTGTTTCCCTCCCAGGACAATCGTTTCATGCTCACGATGGGCTGTGCCAAACTCGAGGTGCTGCAAGTGTGAAATGTTTTCTGTGCACCCTTATAGGATGTGAATATTTGAAGCTTAGGATGGGTTTAGGGCCTCTAAAGAATCTGAACTCTTGTTATTCTCCTCATGTTCCTTTTCTTGCAGATCATCTCCGGCCAGCAGCTGCCGAAGGTCAACAAAAGCAAAAATTCCATTGTGGACCCGAGGGTGATCGTGGAGATCCACGGTGTTCAAAGAGACAATGCGAAGAAGCAAACCAAAGTAATTGATAATAACGGTAAGAGGAGAGAGACCGAGAATGCCTTCGGCAAGAAACCATAATTTAGGGAGTAGATAAAAATGGGATTTTCAACAGAACGTTGCAGCTTCTCTTTTCTACTTTTCTGTTCAGGTTTCTAGACTTTCTGTCCGATTTTTCCTTCTCTCTGGTTCTCCACGTTTTCCTCCCTGCAAAATTCAGTCAGCATTTTATGGCTATCAATGACAATCAGCCCTTTTTGAACTGGTTGAGCTGATTTTCTTTTTTTTCTGTTTTTTGGCCCCTTTAAGAGTTATGCAGGACAACTTGTGCTGTGTAATAACCAGCACTCAGGAAACTGCTATTAGCATCTACAGGTAGTCCTCGCTTAACAACGATTCGTTTAATGAAACAGGGACGCCTCAACAGTCATAAGTGTGAACACCAGTTGTAAGTCGTTTTTTCAGCACCGTCGTAAGTCTGAACTGTCACTAAATGAATGGTCATTAAGTGAGGACTACCTGTATTTAAGGCTAAAACTCCATCTCCTGGGGATTAGTTGACCAATGTCCATCTTTTCATGTTTTATTTATGTATTGCTAAATGCAGTACCCTAATTTTCTGTTTATTCCAGTGTCCCAGGTGTTCCCGCAACACGCTAACCTTCTTATTAAGTGGGTCATAGGAATGGGGTGCTCACTGGGTCCGTGGCCTTTTTCTCACACTTTGGCTCTGCTTCCCTCTTGCCCAGGTTTTAACCCAGCCTGGAATGAAGCCTTTGAGTTTGAAGTCGACGTCCCCCAACTCGCCCTGGTCCGCTTTGTGGTGGAAGATTTTGACGCCTCGACGAAAAATGATTTTATCGGGCAATTCACAGCCCCCTTCACGAGTCTGAAGCGAGGTGGGTCTCCTTTGGCTTCTTAGCCCAGAGCACCGCGCTCGGCTCAAAGGGGAGGGGGACGTTTGCCAGGCCAGTTGGCATCATACAACTTCTCACGACATCCCTTTCATTCATGGATACAGCCATGTTTAAGGGGGCTCAATTCAGCCAACTTCAAATGGAAAGGAAAGCCGAAACTGAGAGTTTGATTGTAATAACCACAGTCCAACAACGTCTATTATTTGGCTAAATGGTTTAGGTCCCCAAGGAAAGGGGGGCACCGCAGATTCCCACCCCCCAGCTTTCACTGCCACACTCAGCTTTAGCCAATGATTTTTTAATCGTCTTTCTCTGCCATGTTCAACTTTAATCTGCATTGTTAAAAAGGGGCATGTGCTTTGGCATGGTGAGTGACTGAAGCAGTGCTTTCCAAACTGCCGCCGTTGGCGACACACCAGCGGCAGCGGCGGCGCTGGGGCGTGTGCGGGGGCGGGGGTCGCACGGCGGCGGCCTCGCTAAAACACGGAAGCGCTGATGGCGCGCCGCCGCCGCCGCCGCCGTGCACACCGCCGCTGCCGCGCGCACCCCCGCACCGCTGCCGTGCACGCTGTCGCCGCCGCCGCTTCGCAACACACTAAGCTGTGTGTTGCGACAAACTAAAGTGTCGCAACACACAGTTTGGAAAGCTACGGACTGAAGATTAAAAGGTTGGGTTGAAGGTGTGGTCAGATACCACACTGGTTTCCCTCTCATGGTGTGAGAGTTTCACTTTTGTCAAGGGGCACCATTGTTGGGCTGTGCGGAGGGCATCCGTTGGCCTAAATCTGGCCCTGCTCCAACCACTCGCTTGGCTCTTGGACAATTTGGTCCATTAAATACCTTTTATGTACGCTTTACACATGTGTAAAGTCCCACTTACGGGTAGTGCTCACTTAACGACCACAATTGGGACCGGAAGTTTGGTTGCTAAGAGAAGCAGTCATTAAGTGAATCTGACCCGATTTTATGAACTTTTTTGTGGCGGTTGGTAAGCGAATCACAGTGGTCGTTAAGTGAATCACGCGGTTCCCCATTAATTTTGCATGCCAGAAGCCGGCCAGGAAGATTGAAAATGGTGATTACGTGACCATGGGACACTGCAACGGTCATAAATGCAAACCGGTTGCCAAGCGCTCAAATTGCGATCACGTGACTGGGGGGACGCTGCAACGGTTGTAAGTGTGAGACTCGGTCATAAGTCGGTTTTTTCAGCACCGTTGTAAGTCTGAACCGTCACTAAACGAATGGTTGTTAAGAGAGGACTACCTGTACTACTTAATGGACTCTTGGCTCTAAGAGACACCTCTGTCTCTCTGTTAGTCCATTAAATTGAAAGTTTACCGTAGATCTTGAGAGGCGCTGCCATGAGGAGCTGACAGAAAGACAAGACCTGAAAAACAAATGAGGGAATTCAAACTTTTCAAAAACTTCTTCTGCCTGCCTCTCCCATTCATGGTTTCTGGTTCTCCTTCCCACTCCCAAGGTTGGCCAGCATTCTTGGCCCACTGGCTGGGAATGATGGGTGTTGTAATTAAGCACCTCCAGAGCACGGTGGCTATTAAGGTAGAGCCGTGTTTCTCAACCTTGACAACTTGAAGAGGTGTGGACTTCAATTCCCAGAATTCCCCAGCCAGCTTTGCTGGCTGGAGAATTCTGGGAATTGAAGTCCACACCTCTTCAAGTTACCAAGGTTGAGAAACACTGAGGTAGAGAGTGTTCCAGCCAAGATGCAGGTCCTACTTTTGGAGCATGACGCCTTCTACTGTCCAAAGAAGGGAATTGCTTCCCGAAGTCCTAATAATTAGATTAAATTTCTTTTTGAGGGATTATTAATTGCACCCTGCCTTCTGCTGCCCCTTGCCCTTATCTTCCAAAGCCAGGGGCGCACCTAGTGGTGGAAAAGGAATCATCTCCTTTGCGGGCCTGCACAAGTTGCTGTGTTGTGTGTACGTTCTGCCTGGAAGGTGGCGGGTCCGATCAGTAGCAAGGACACAGCCAGCCAATCGGGGGGTGGGGGTGGGGGAGGCAAATTGCTCTGTGGTGGCCCCACATCTGGAGGGTCGGAGTGCTCCAGACCAGCAGAAGGAGTCAAGTTGAAGAAAGACAGTCCTACAAATCAGAGCAGGTTGTCCATTATACTTTTAAAAATCACCCTCTTGTGATTCTCCCCCTGCTCACTGGCTGGGTGCACACATTATAAAAGCCATAATGTGGGTGACATGTATGAACTGACTCTATGGCTTCCTTAACGCATGGTTTAAGAATTCTGGCTTAATGTTAAGTAAGAATTTAGCCATTTATCTTGGCTTAGTCTAACTTAGAAGGTCCCAGTGGAGATTAAACAGGGCAGGAAGACCAACTAATTCCCTTTTGACCCCCTTGGAACGAAGCCCAGCTCTTCCGCAGACTATTGTGACTTGCTGTTGATCCGTGTTTTTCATCTTATCCCCAAAAGAGGTTACTGTGATGTGACACAGACTGACTTCTAAATTGTATGTCAGATCGAAAACCTGAAACCCAGCTGGGTGGAAGATGCCCAGGAAAAAACTTGATGCCCCCTTTTGTCTCTCTCCCCTTCTCAAGGCTACCGCCACATTCACCTTTTGACGAAGAACGGAGATCAATACCCATCCGCCACGCTCTTTGTGCATATCAGTATTTGGAACAATTGCTAAAGAAGAAACAGACTTCTCTTTTTACATTTCCAGATAGACTTTTGGTCCCCACAGCCTGCAAAGAAAAACTCAACTCTCCGGAGGGCACGTCGTGGGCTAAGCCATTCCATCCACAGTGTAATGCTGGCTGAATATATACGCTGGGAAACAGCTAGAAAATATTACCTTTTCGAAGTTGTGCATTAACTTTTAGTCCGAGTTGCTTTTCTAGGGCAAGAAAAGAGAGAGGATTTTGAGACCTGCTGAGAAGCGTCCAGGTTAAGATAAGAAGAGGGCTGTTCTTGGTTTTAGCTCTGCAGGATCAGAATCGTGGCCTTCCATGCCATAAATCTCAGGAGCTTTCATTGGTGCTGTGGGAATGGCAGTAATAATAGTAAAGACATTTTTAGGTTCATTTTAATGCAATCTGAACTGAATTTGCACTTCCCCAAGTTTTATGTTGACCTCTACGACGCTGCAGAGGCCAGTGGGGACCCCCCCCCCCATGTGTTATATGAAGGACAATTGCTTTATAAAAGGTGGGTGTCAGAAGGAAAAAGGTGTTTGGGGAAATATGAACCAAAACACGTCCATTGTTTTAATGCCAACTGAAGACATTTGCAGGCTCCTGCAAAAAGAAAAATGACTGACCCTCAAATTGGGAAAATGGGAAAAGGAACCAATTTGGATCCTAGGATCATAAGTGTGATCCTAGGATCTACCTGTGGGGCGATCCAAGTGCCTTTGCTTCTGTATCTACGTTGCTAATCCTCATTGCTGCTAATTGTATTTTATTGTTTTCCCTGTGGGGGAACTCTGTAATTTGCCAGGACAGCACAGATGTTGTGTCTGGGAGAGTTAGAAATTCAGTAAATAATAGGCGAGTGTGTCAGATCCAGCTTGGTCTGGTTGCTCCAGAACCTCAAAACGCTACAGACGGTGGTGTGGTGTGGCATTCAGGCCCCAAACAAAAATAATAAATCAGTTATTGCTTACATAAAACTTGTGATTAAGAAGGAAGTTATGGGGTCCAACGACAGAAAGGTCTTCCCTTAGATCAGAGCTTTCCAAACTATGTGTCGGGACACGTTAGTGTGTCAGCTGCAGTGTCTGGGCGTGTCACGGCTGCTGCTGCCTCCGAGCCCTGCCAGGATTCCGTGCAGGTCCTAGTGCCTGCCTTGTGCCTTGCGCCTCCAAACCTGCCCTGCCAGGATTCCACGCAGGTCCTAGTGCCTGCCTTGTGCCTGGCTGCCTCCAAACCTGCTGTGATTCCGCGCAGGTCCTAGTGCCTGCCTTGTGCCTTGCGCCTCCAAACCTGCCCTGCCAGGATTCCACGCAGGTCCTAGTGCCTGCCTTGTGCCTGGCTGCCTCCAAACCTGCTGTGATTCCGCGCAGGTCCTAGTGCCTGCCTTGTGCCTGGCTGCCTCCAAACCTGCCCTGCCAGGATTCCACACAGGTCCTAGTGCCTGCCTTGTGCCTGGCTGCCTCCAAACCTGCCCTGCCAGGATTCCACGCAGGTCCTAGTGCCTGCCTTGTGCCTGGCTGCCTCCAAACCTGCTGTGATTCCGCGCAGGTCCTAGTGCCTGCCTTGTGCCTGGCTGCCTCCAAACCTGCCCTGCCAGGATTCCACACAGGTCCTAGTGCCTGCCTTGTGCCTGGCTGCCTCCAAACCTGCTGCAATTCCACACAGGTCCTAGTGCCTGCCTTGTGCCTGGCTGCCTCCAAACCTGCCCTGTCAGGATTCCGGGCAGGTCCTAGTGCCTGCCTTGTGCCCTGCTGTAAGAGTGTGTCGCGAAATGATGCATGTCTAAAACTGTGTCACCAACATGAAAAGTTTGGAAAGTTCTGCCTTAGATAGAAATGTTCTGGTGGACATTGACCAGCCCACGTTTCATAACCCCAACCACGACATCTTGGATGGGGAATGACATACGGAGAACGCTAGGAAAAATAACACCTTAGTTGCCCTGTGACGTTAATTCTTTCTCACTCAGCCTCTAATCCTGGACATTTTCTGAATTGCATTCACTGGCCCAGCAGCTGGTGGGACTTTTATGGGAAAGACCAGAAAGTCTTTTGCAATCCATGGCAATCCATTTCTGTTTTGGGAAAGGATGTTGTTTTTCTCCAGTTTTATCCCTTCCCTTTGCACACACATTCTCAATGGATTTGTCTGAAATATGGCAAGGGTCTTCTTCAGGGAAAGGGCATTCAGGGTTGCCAATATTAACACACTCAACAAAATGACCCAGTTCTGAGCATTTTTAAAAAAATCCAATTTTAACGAAGTATAAACTGGAAAATTTGGGAAAGATTTATAGAAAATTGGGCACACTTCTTTCCCATATAATCTCTAAACCAGTGTTTTTCAACCTTGGCAACTTGAAGATGTATGGACTTCAACTCCCAGAATTCCCCAGTCAGCATGCTGGCTGGGGAATTCTGGGAATCGAAGTCCATCTTCAAGTTGCCAAGGTTGAAAAACACTGGCCTAGGCTGTTGGGATTTTTCATCCCATTCTGTTGAAAAAAGCAAAAATGTACAGCCATGGGGGCTTTCTACAGGAATCCCTACAAGAAAGCAGAATGCCACATTTCCAAACATGGCTGGATCTTGGCAACGTTGGATAGGACTCACCCACAAAGTAAACAGGAGTGAACTGGGATATTTCTAGAGCTTTGATCTGATGCCTCAAAATGGATTTGATGATCTGCCCACTCCTATGGCTAAAAGATAGACACAGAGGTGTCTTCAGGGTGTGGTCAAAAAAAGTCAAGACGGTGGCCGTGATGGTGTGATTGAAGCTCTGCCTTGACCATTGTGGCTGCCGTCTTGCTTTTTTGACCACACCCTGCAGTTTCTAATTCTGATCGGTTTTATCAGTTAACTGCATTTCATACAAATGCACAGTATAAAGGCTTTCTAACCCTGCAACCAGTGCAAGTTCTCCCAGACACTCTTCTGAGATTTCATTGGCATTGCTTACATATCCTTTTCCCCTTAGTCTAAATTAGCAATGATAAGGACTAGTAACTTGACCATGTGAGAACCTCAGGATGCTTCTTTTTAGACCAATATTGCACATTCTGTCCTTTGCTGCATCAGCAAAGTGGCAACACATTTGTAGCTTGATTTTTATTTTATTTTTGTAACTGCAAAAATTATGCTTTTTTTACAAAAAAATCTCAACTGTATCCTCTCACTCTGTACTGACTTCTGGGACCTGGGGCAAAGAGAATGGCAGTGGGTTGGATCCAAGCTTAGTTACACTAGAGTAGAAGTGAAATTAATAGTTTGCTTCAGGTGTGACTGAATCCAGCTACTGGCTATTCGGTTGATAGCATTTTATTGGTTCATGAGCTGTAATTTAGTTTAAACTTTGATTACGATTACAAAAATGATTGTTGAACGAGGAAAAGGAGGTGTGGGGTGATTTGTCTCTGTATGTGTTCTGTACCTGCGGGAAATATATGCAGTAATTTTCTGAGAGGAGTGTTTTATTCCAAATGCAATTGATCTGAGCAGAAATTCATGATGATTAAGATATCCAAATGATTACCTCCAAATCACCAGATGGGCATTTGAGTTAATAGAGTTGTTGGTGGTTCTAGACCGTGATGTAATGAAATCTTTAATGAACATTTTTCTTTGAAACGTGGAAAACTAGAAATGTTCAGAAAACTTCCAGAATTTCATATCCAGGAGTTTTGAATCAATGTCCATGCAAATGGGCGTCCAAGGGAGGGAGGGGGTCAAAAAAATCAAGATGGTGGGCACGGCTACAATCGAAGCCCTGGCTTCTTTTGATGTCTGTTGCATCTGCTATACTGACTTTTGAACTTTCTTGTACAGAGTTAACATTTTTTCTTATGAGCCTCTGCTTTGTATTAGGAATCTGCATTTTTTAAACATAGAGTTCAGCTGATCCACTGATCCAATGATGCAACTTTTTGTGTCTTCCCCAGCTTTCAGTGGGGCTGATTTGATCTAATCCTTCCTAATTTAGAGCATTCTCTAAGTTGGTGTTGGATAACTTGCACATAAGAAATTGGGCAAATACTGTTTTATGGCCAATTTTGCGTAGTCTTTATATCCCTGCTCTACTTCTGAGAAGCACGCAGCATCTCGATCCAGCTGTGGATGGAAAGGGCTGAGCATCTGTTCCACCTGAATGATACCTTCATTTACCATATTCTTGCTATAGGAGGCCCAAAGATGGTTTCCGTTTTAGTGCATTGCAATAAAATTATTCACCCCACCCCAATTTATAAAGCACTATTTACTTGGAGATAATGGAGATAATTGGAGAACAATGACAACTCTCGATAAAATAGTTAAGAGCAGAGACATCACACTGACAACAAAGGTCCGCATAGTTAAAGCAATGGTATTCCCCGTAGTAACCTATGGCTGCGAGAGCTGGACCATAAGGAAGGCGGAGCGAAGGAAGATAGATGCTTTTGAACTGTGGTGCTGGAGGAAAATTCTGAGAGTGCCTTGGACTGCAAGAAGATCAAACCAGTCCATACTCCAGGAAAGAAAGCCAGGCTGCTCACTTGAGGGAATTATATTAAAGGCAAAACTGAAGTACTCTGGCCACATAATGAGAAGACAGGATACCCTGGAGAAGATGCTGATGCTAGGGAAAGTGGAAGGCAAAAGGAAGAGGGGCCGACCAAGGGCAAGATGGATGGATGATATTCTGGAGGTGCCGGACTCAACCGTGGGGGAGCTGGGGATGGCGACAGCTGACAGGAAGCTCTGGCGTGGGCTGGTCCATGAAGTCATGAAGAGTTGGAAGCGACTGAATGAATAAACAACAAATTTACTTGGAAAGAGGCAAGGGATCTCCTAGATCAGTGTTTTTCAAACTTGACAACTTTAAGACGTGGACTTCAACTCCCAGAATTCCCCAGCCAGAATTCTGGGAGTTGAAGTCCACACGTCTTAAAGTTGCCAAGGTTGAGAAACACTGTTCTAGATAAATGAATTAAGAAATATGGCCTGTTCTTGGTCTTTTTCTGTTTTGCAATTCGGCATCAAAGGAGGTTGCAGAAAGATCACGAAGTTTGTACAACATGGTGGACCATAAATCAGCCAACCACATTTTAATCTAGTGTCATGAGCATTTAGTATAGTCAGTTCATGGTCTGGTATGTTATGTGAACCCAGAAATTTGGGGTCATTCTAGAATCCATGATTAAGAATCTGTGGTGTTCATGCAAACACAGGAAGGTGTGTGTGACATACATGAAATTCTTTCTGTGTAAGATTTGTTTTGTCAGGATACAAGCAGGTAACTTGATGCTTCCAAGACCCTTTACGTTATCTCTGGAGGGCCCTCGGATAATATGCCTAATTTCCATGGCATAATTACTAAATATATGTGGTTTGGTTTCCATTCAGACCCAGTGCGGAATCTGGGGGTCCTTCTGGACTCTCGGCTCCTGCTCGAAAAGCAGGTGGCAGCCGTGGCCAGAAGGGCCTTTGCGCAACTTCATGTGGTGCGCCAGCTACACCCTTTCCTGGATCAGGATGCCCTCCATACAGTCACTCGTGCCCTGGTCATCTCCCATAAAGACTACTGCAATGTGCTCTACATGGAGCTACCCTTGAAGAGTATCCGGAAGCTTCAGCTGGTCCAGAACGTGGCTGCACGCGCAGTTATTGGTGCCCCAAGATTGGCACATGTGACACCTCTGCTTCGCGAGCTGCACTGGGTGCCAGTATGCTTCCGGGTCTAATTCAAGGTGTTGGTTATCACCTTTAAAGCCCTACATGGCACGGGACCAGGTTACCTGAGGGACCGCCTCATCCCCAGAACATCAAACCATCCCACTCGGTCATGCAGAGAGGGCATGCTGCGGACCCCGTCGGTAAGGGAGTTTCACTTGGCGGGGTCCAGGAGGAGGGCCTTCTCTGTAGTGGCGCCCGCACTCTGGAACATTCTAACCCCAGAGGTGAGGCAGGCCCCCTCGCTCCCGGCCTTCCAGAAGCATTTAAAGAGCTGGTTCTGCTGCCTCGCCTGGGATGGGAAAGGTAACAGCTCCTCCTGGGGATGGCTGGTGCCATAGAGCCCTTTTTAAATATGATCGTTATCACCCCTAGGATTTCATACTTAATTTAATTCCCATCATCAAAAGAATTCCATCTAGCGGGGTCCAGGAGGCGTGCCTTCTCTGCGATAGCACCCGCCCTGTGGAATATCTTGCCCCCAGAGGTGAGACGGGCGCCCTCGCTCCTGGCCTTCAGGAAGTCTTTAAAGACCTGGTTCTGCCGCCTTGCCTGGAATGTAGGAACTGATAGTTCCTCCTGGGGGTGGTTAGCTTAGTAATATCCTCCTTTTAAGAACATACCATCTTTTGGATTTGGATTTTTTATTTTTATAGTAGCTTTTAAATGCATAGTGTTTTTTAACTTTTTATATATTCTGATTGTAAACCGCCCAGAGTCTACCATGGTAGAGATGGGCGGGGATAAATTCAAATAATAAATAAATAATAAATAAATAAATAATTTATTTTACCTCTATGGTTTCTGTATTGTATTATATTTCATGTATTTTAACTGTTGACTCCTTTGTAAACCACCCAGATAAAGATACAAATAAGGCTACCGAATTACAGTCCACTATCAAGACTGCATTTTTCATTGTCATGATTAAAATGGAACTTTTTAGAAGAATCTGTGTTTTGATGCCTGGTTTTTTCTCTCGTACCCCTTTATAGAAATCCACATGCCTGCTCGCAGGGCCTCGTCTCTGGATTCCAGAATTGGAAATACTCATCCGTGGTTGGGATTGAAACTTCAGGTGGTGTTGATTTCTGGACTAACAGGCAGTGTTAGGTGGTGTTGATTTCTGGACTAACAGGCAGTGTTAGGTGGTGTTGATTTCTGGACTAACAGGCAGTGTTAGGTGGTGTTGATTTCTGGACTAACAGGCAGTGTTAGGTGGTGTTGATTTCTGGACTAACAGGCAGTGTTAGGTGGTGTTGATTTCTGGACTAACAGGCAGTGTTAGGTGGTGTTGATTTCTGGACTAACAGGCAGTGTTAGGTGGTGTTGATTTCTGGACTAACAGGCAGTGTTAGGTGGTGTTGATTTCTGGACTAACAGGCAGTGTTAGGTGGTGTTGATTTCTGGACTAACAGGCAGTGTTAGATGGTGTTGATTTCTGGACTAACAGGCAGTGTTAGGTGGTGTTGATTTCTGGACTAACAGGCAGTGTTAGGTGGTGTTGATTTCTGGACTAACAGGCAGTGTTAGGTGGTGTTGATTTCTGGACTAACAGGCAGTGTTAGGTGGTGTTGATTTCTGGACTAACAGGCAGTGTTAGGTGGTGTTGATTTCTGGACTAACAGGCAGTGTTAGGTGGTGTTGATTTCTGGACTAACAGGCAGTGTTAGGTGGTGTTGATTTCTGGACTAACAGGCAGTGTTAGGTGGTGTTGATTTCTGGACTAACAGGCAGTGTTAGGTGGTGTTGATTTCTGGACTAACAGGCAGTGTTAGGTGGTGTTGATTTCTGGACTAACAGGCAGTGTTAGGTGGTGTTGATTTCTGGACTAACAGGCAGTGTTAGGTGGTGTTGATTTCTGGACTAACAGGCAGTGTTAGGTGGTGTTGATTTCTGGACTAACAGGCAGTGTTAGGTGGTGTTGATTTCTGGACCAACAGGCAGTTCAGTGACTTCTGTTAGGTCAGCTGCTCAAGAGGTCCTCATGGGACCCAGCCAGCTAATCTCACCGCTCTATGGCTAGGGAGAGATGCAAAAGGGTTGGTTAAGGCATGCTACACTTTTGCGAAAGCTGCCTGTGAGCTATGGAGATCAAACATATCTGGAAGACACTAGATGAAAAAGCTAAGTGAAGCGGAGAGGGGGTGGGTATTGGAGATTCCCAACTTTTGGGTTCTTGGGTTAGTGTAGTGGTATGTGAGAAAGACCTTGAGAGACGGGGCGAAGAGATGCTGCCAAGGGAACGGTCAGATAAGAGGCAGCATAGCCCACAGCTGCATAATGGGAGGAGAAAGAGGCTCAGAAGGGACCCTCCCTAGCTTCTCAGGATGTAAAGGAGACGGGGGGGGGGGAGATTTGTACTTTCAGACTTTCAAGATTGATGTCAGCCTTCCCAGGTAGACCAGACAGGAAACACGACCAGATGAGCTAATTCTACTTTAATGTAAGGCTACATGAACAGAATCTTGCAAGTCTGAACGTACAGCTCTCCCCTATCTTGGGCCTTTACAGCCCAAGAAACCAGGGAGGGTCCCTTCTGAGCCTCTTGCCCCACCCACTCTCCAGCTGCGGGCTATGCCCTCTCTTATCTGGCTGTTCCCTAGGCCAGTGTTCTTCAACCTTAGCAACTTGAAGATGTGGGGACTTCAACTCCCAGAATTCCCCAGCCAGCAACGCTGGCTGGGGAATTCTGGGAGTTGAAGTCCACACATCTTCAAGTTGCTAAGGTTGGGGACCCCTACCCTAGGCAGCATTTCTTTGACCGTCTCCCAAGGTCTTTCTCACATACCGTTACAGTTAGATTAGCAGTGAAGCAAAGAGAAATTCTATGGGTAGAATAATTACCAAGGCAGCGTATGGGAAATGTCTTTCAGGTTGAACAGCAGGAATTCCATTCTAACCAAAATGACAGTAGGCAGAAATGTAAGCCACTTTTATAGCCCTGGAAAAGAAACAACATGAACTGGCTCCTAGCAAGGAATATCCTGGGCTGATGGCTTCCCTGGACTATGATTTAAAGCTGATCAGGAAGAAAAATAATTTGGCTTTGTAAGCGTCTTCGGACAACGCTGGCTCTTCGGCTAACAAACGGAGATGAGCACCGGCCCCTGGAGTCGGACACGACTGTGCAGGGGAAACCTTTACCTTTACTTTACTAAGAGTGAGTGAGTGAGAATGAGTTAACCATGCATAATCTGTACGGAATGCATTTGAGAGTCATAACTGATGTTACCTGCAGGATGATTAAGATACACACTTAATACCAACCCTTTTATTCCTAGCAAAAAGCAGTGATTGAATTGGCACTAAGTAAGGGGAGGCAGGAAAGAGTGTGTTATCTATAGAAAGTACTAACTTTCGTTCCTGTGCTAATTTCCTGCGGGAAATTGCCCCTCTTCCATTTGTCCCCCGGAATGTCAGCTTTTAAACAAGTTCAGATGCAGCCGCAAACAACTAATCTTACAATGGTATGGTTTTTCTACTGGGGGAAAAAAAAAGTAGAAAATGATGACCAGTTTTAAAATCCTTGTGATGTCAAGGTGAAATACATAACGTCCTTGTACTTCTCACATCATTGGGATTTCAAAATGTTCCGCTTCGGCTGAAGTGCTGTCTGTTTTAATTGCATTATGGATCATTTGCAGTTTGATAGGTAACAGAAACTGAAGCACGCATGGGTTGATTTTTCTCATATCCCACCAACAAGGCTGCAGGGACAATCGGTGGTCATGTTCAGAAAAACCCAACGCAGTATTTTGTAATACCCCATTTTAATCCAATGTTCTTCACAATTTGGTTCAACTTTTGAAGCAAGTGACCTTTTTTTTAACACAAAGAATGAAAAGAATGCTGACTTTTGGTTGACAACTTCCAGCTGATCGCCTACTGACCATGAACAGGAGAATTGCAAAATTGGAAGAGTGTTGTAACCCAGTGGCGGTGCACGGTTTGGCACACAGAAGACCCCCATATCCAAGTATGTGCTTGTGGTAGGACATTGGGCTGAGTAAGCCATGTCATTTGCATCATGATCTCATGACACAGGGGTCAGCATTGGCCCCACCACCACCTCCCGTGTCCGTCCATGGTCGATCAGCCTCGCTGGAGCTACGCCCACAAGATAGGTTGGAAGTAACCAGAATTCCCCATTGGTGTGACTCTTCTGGGGCCTGCAGTTCAAGGCACTTGGAGGTTGACAGGTTGCCAATAGAATGGAGGCATCTAATCTAGCATCCCTTCCAACAATGGGCCACTGGATGGATAAGGGAAGTCCACAGTCCCTCTTTTGTTCCCACTGATAGCTCAAAACTCTGAGAGCTGGCAAAGCCAGGGGCATACAGTACCTGTGAGTTCAGGTGCTCGAGGTTCCCTGTACAGGTGAATTCCCAGAAGCTTATCTTGATAAAGATGGAGTCTTGCTCCATCACAACTTTTAACTCTGGCTACACTGAGACTCCACTGCAAAAGGAAAATGTTTGCCTCTCTTTCAATTATGCCATTGGGATACAACACCCAGGAGGCACCTGCCGTTTCTTCTTTCCTTACTATTAGCAATCTAGGCCTGAAACTTTGTATTTACTCCTAGAATTAGACGCATTGGTTTCCTTTGCTCCACAGTTTGCAACTCCCTTCCTGTCTCCCCATTTCTGGTACAGGTAGTCCTTGACTTACAACCATTCGTTTAGCGACCATTTAAAGTTACGATGGCGTTGAAAAAAGTGACAACTGATCCTCGTACTTACAACCATTGCAATGTCAGGTGTTTGGCAACCGGCTTGCACTTACGAAAGTTGCAGCATTCCAGGGTCATGTGATCGCCATTTGCTACCTTCCCAGCCGGCTTCCGACAAGCGAAGTCAATGGGGGAAGCTGGATTCGCTTAATGACCGTGGCAAAAAAGGCCGTAACATCGGGCGTGACTCACTTAACAACCGTCTCGCTTAGCAATGGAGGTTCCCGTCCCAATTGTGGTTGTAAGTTGAGGACTACCTGTATTGTGAATCAGTATACACTGTTCCTTTGCAGCACCTAGAAGCTTAGCATATGTTTCTAAGAACAGCCAGCCAGATTCTTCCATGTCCTTATAAGATTTCTGATTGTTTGGCATCTAAAAGTATGTCTTGACTTTTACTCAGGGTATTTCACTCTCCCTTCAATCCCTCCCCAATTTCACCCAGGTGGAAGGTGGTATATTTTCACAAGCCCTGATCACATGCAATAATCATTGTATGCCAATCGTTCCCCGAACCGTGGCCCCATTTTGCTTCCATTTACATACAACACCTACATTTCCAAAAAAAAAAAAAAAAAAAAACCCCGAGAGAAACTTTCACATGTTTCTTGTGCAAATAAATGAAACCATTCTGGTAGCGGGGAAAAAGCTGCTATTTTCATGGCTGAGAGAACGAGGAAATCATTTGTTAAGGTTATTGTTGACAGTACTGATTTCAAGAACATTTTGTTTTAAAATTGTCCTCTTCAGGTTTGGGGACAGGCGCCTTTCCTCCAAGTTCGTCTTCTTTCTGAGCAGGGATGCCAAAACCGTCAAGATGGTGGTTGCGACCGAGTGATCAAAGTCCCACCACTTTTTTACCTGCATCAACACTTCTAAGATACACTGTGGCCACCACCTTGGCCTTTATGACCCCCTTGCAGACATTCCTGCTCTCAGGTGTCACCAACTGCCCATCCCTTGGTTCAAAAGAGTCCATATTGTTTCTTCTCATTTTGCTGTTTCCACTTAGGCATCTGGTAAAACTCATCCTTTGTCTTCCCAAAGATTTCATAAAAATCTGGGTCAGACAGATAGTACTGCAAAGAGAGGGAAAAAGATGAGCCCCAGGTGAGTTATTCTTCATTTATTAGCTAAATAAATAACTATGAATTGTTATAAAGTTGAAGGGCATAAAGTGTAGTCTACTTTAGATGTCTTCTATCAGAATGGTTGGGGCTAATTTTTTTAAAAGAAACTAGGGAGAGTTAAGATGCCAAATAGAGCAGGGGTACCCAACCTTTTTGGCACGAGGGACCAGTTTCATGGAAGACAATTTTTCCATGGACCGGGGGGGGCGGGGTTTGCAGGTGGGAGCCAATCGCGCAGACCAGGGGCAGGGTTTGCAGGCAGGAGCCAATCGTGCGGACCGGGGCAGGGTTTGCAGGCAGGAGCCAATCGCGTGGACTGGGGGCAGGGTTTGCAGGCGGGAGCCAATCGCACGGACCGGGGGGGCGGGGTTCGGAGACCGACATGGTGGCCCGGTTCCTAACAGGCCACAGACCGGTACCGGTCCACGGCCCGGGGGTTGGGGACCCCTGAAATAGAGGCTTGCAGAAGGTCAAGGCACTCATTTTGCCCCTTGAAATATGTGATCCTCAAATTGGAAGTTGGCTCCACCACCATCTCTCCTCCCAAACTGATGGAAGTTGCCTGCTCCTGTTAGAAAGGATTTCTTAAAGTCCCAAACACCTTTTGGCCTTTGGGGTGAAGTTTCTGGTGGAGGATTATACAACACCACTACTCCAGGCTTGGAAAAATACGTTCCTTTCCAAAATCAATATATTGGCCACGTTCACAGTTTGTGCCCTCCCAGAATGGAAGCCCTGCACTCTGCAAGTGTTGGCTTCCACCTGAGACGTTGGGGCCGGCCCCAGCTCAAAAGGTAATCCAAGGATGAAATTTTCTCCCATTAGTTCATATTTTGCAGATACCACTTCTTAGCGCGTTCTCTATTCACTTCACAACTTTATCCCTGTCATGTAAGGCGGCCTTCTCAATATGGCACCTTTCAGAGACGTTGGCTCAGCCCCTTTCCAGATGGGGTTTACCAGGATGGGGCGTTCCAATATCAGTGGAACCACTAACACACACCTAGTATCTGGAAAGGACACAGTTTCTGAAAAAGTCAGAAAATCCCCCCGAGTTGGCCACTTGGCCTCTGCTTGATGCACGAGAAACTGGTCCCTTCCCTTGTCATCCCTGTGACGCAGTTCATCAGCTTGTTGGAACAAACATCTAAACGACACCCCAAAACTGTACACTGTGCGAACCCTACACTGTGTAATGCTACGCAGGTAAGACGACAAACCACCCTACCTCCTTTCTGGTGGGGTCTACCTCTTCTGGAAGCTCATCCACCGTCTTGTTCATCAGCAGGTCTCTAGGAAATGCACCATTCTCATTTGTCTCTTGCAAGGGTGTGTGGGCGTTGTAAACGTTACTGCTGTTAGTGAGCGTTCGGTCTTCCTGCAGATTTGACCTGCCCTCTGAAATGACCGGATTGGCAGCGACGGGCTTACTGCTGGTGCTTCTGTTTTTGAAGTTGGCATTTTTCAGATCCTGTCAAAATGGAGGAAAGCTTGTGAAACGGAGAGACACTTTGCAGATTACGTAGCGGGAGAATTCTGTCTACTGCAAGGAACCGCAGTTGATCAGACATACCCAGTTATGTTCAGGAATATAACTCATCTGGGTTACATTTGGTGGTCACGATCCTGCTTTAGAACAATCAGCAAGGATCTGCTCTCACATCTCCTCACTAAGATAGAGAGAGCAGAACATCTCTCTGTTTCCCAGCCCTATTATGAGGCAAGAAATGTTGTGGGACAGAAGAAGGATAGCAAAATGTTGGAGGATGGAGCTGTGTCAAACCATTCGATGGGCCCTTTGCCCTCCAGTTTGTCTGTTGCCCTGAGAGGATACACTCCACACCACAACCGAATGAAATCCAACTGAAGCCGCCTTCTGCCTAGGCATTCCACATGCTAATTGATGCATTGAATCAAGCCATCCTTTCTCTAGTCCAATGCTTCTCAACCATGGCCACTTGAAGATGTGTGGACTTCAGGAATTCAGCAAATCAAGCATGCCTCGTTAGCATATGGGTGATTGCTCTAGGAGGCAAACTCTGTGCTACTAGAGGAAGCTGCTTGTTGCCCCTCCCACTTCTTCTCTCTCTCTGATTCTTCCACCGATGGGGTAGGACGCACGTGCCTGAACTCCTCCATGGAGAGGCCATGCCTAGGCCTCAAGCCCCCTTTTTTCCACGCAGCCTCTGGCAGCAAACAGGGCCAGAGGTATTCAGTTTAGGGTATATGCTCTAATCCATTCAAAACTTACTGCACATTAAGGACTTTGTAAGAAAACAGCAAAGCAAGCGGACTATGTTCATGGAAGGCAACCATCTTTTGACATACAACACCGAGAACTTTTCCGATGACACAAATTGATCTCCTTTTAATGAAGTCCACACATCTTAAAGTTGCCCAGGTTGAAAAACACTGCTATAAAAGAACTCAAATAAAAGATTCCAGTGGGCGCTCTTTATCCAGTGGATAGGGGACCTCCGTGATCTTGGACTAAATTTGTCCAACTTTGGTCGCAAGAGCCAAGCAAGTGGTTGGAGCAGGGCCAGATTTAGGCCAACGGGTGCCCTACGCACAGCCCGACAAACTCTCGCACCATGAGACGGAAACCAATGTGGTATCTGACCACACCTTCAACAACCATTTAAACTTTAGTCACGCACCATGCCAAAGCAAATACTTTTCTTAACAATGCAGATTAAAGTTGAACACAGCAAAGAAAGACAATTACAAAAACATTGACTAAACTTGAGTGTGTTCGGGTGTCCCTTTAAGTCATCTGCTTTACGTGTCAGACCCCATGTGCTGGAAGGAAAAGAGACACCCCCCCAAAAAAAATATTATCTTCTTAAGGAGAAGCCAACGAGGTGTACTCACCATTGTGATTTCTGATATGGCAAAGACATCTCCTAAACTGTTCTTCATCTGTTCGTAAGACTTCCCATCCTAAGAGGGCAGAGAATGGGTCGTGGTTCAGAAAATGAAGGCGTTGTTAAATTAAGCCATACAGAAATGTTGCTGGCATAAATCTGAAGGACACCTCCTTGATGCAAGGAGAGGGAAATTATACAGGGAAAGAAGAGAGGGGCAGCCAGCCTGACCTTCTAGAGATGCTTTTAATTAACATCTTCTCAGCCCATTAACTGTATCCTTATTTAGCTACATTGATGTTGGACTATTACAATGGTACTCAATTTAGGGATGTCTTTGGAGAGACTTAGGAAAGTGCAGCTGGTACAAAATGGTTGGACTATACCGGATCATTTCTGCAGGAGCTATGCTGGTTACTAATTTATTTCCAGGAACCGTTCAAGTTTTGGTGATGACCTTTAAAAGACCTGAAGGGTTTAGGTCTAGAAAACTTTAGGGACCATCTCATCTCATATGGAAGAGATCCTTTTCTTATGTCCCAAAGAGGCACAAATGACCAGGGTTAAATTATCCTAATTCAGACACAAAAATCACTATTCTTATTGGTTCTTTGATCTCGGAATGGCCCCATCACTTTTTCAATACTGTCTTGTCTCATTCCCACCCCTCCATTCAGAATAATTTTTCATTTGGATTGCATTCATTCAGAATTTCCTCCCAAATCCATTCTTGCTTTTTCTATTATTCTTATTTGCTAAACATGCAGCTATCACCAACCTATGGATTCTTACTTTCATACACACAACAACCTAGATGACATTAATTCATACCTTCTGCCATACTTTGGCGCTCTTTCATTCATGATGAGACCTACATTTTCTCTTCAATTCACACAATCAAGTCCTCCATTCTGAACTTAATGTCACAGACGTGTCGCAATCTTCCATATGCCATGATCATCCCCAGATACAGTACAAGTAGTCCTCGCTTAATGACCATTCGTTTAGTGATGGTTCAGACTTATGATGGTGCTGAAAAAACCGACTTACGACCGGTCCTCACACTTACAACTGTTGCAACGTCCCCGCGGTCATGTGATCATGATTTGGGCACTTGGTAACCAGTTCACATTTATGACCGTTGCAGCGTCCCATGCTCACGTGATCGCCATTTTTTACCTTCCCGGCCGGCTTCTGGCAAGCAAAATCAATGGGGAACCGCGTGATTCGCTCAACAACCACATCGTTCACTTAACACCCACAGTGATTCGCTTAATGACTGCCACAAAAAAGGTCGTAAGATTGGGTCGGATTCACTTAATGACCGCTTTGCTTAGCAACCGAAATTCCAGTCCCACTTGTGATTGTTAAATGAGGACTGCCTGTATTGGTCTTCACTGCCCATCATGGTTTGCAAGGCATGAGTTTTCATATAAGACTTTTCAGTAAGAAACAGGAAGGATAATGAGCAATTTTTACTAAATTTTAAGGTGATTATGAGATTGTTCTTTGATGAGAACCGTATATCACTGCTACTTACACTCCACTTGTAGGGGTCCCAGGCAGTGAACCAACCCGTGAAGTTCAGGGGTTCATGACCTTGTTTGACCATGATGATTGGGGTTGCTGCATCTCTCCCCGCTGGGTGAGTCTTCAAATACTCTTTGGCTGCAGAAATGGACTCTGTCCTTTCATAGTTGTTAGCAGTTTTGCCAACCCAAAGGAAAATCTGAAGGAGGTGAAAGAGGGAGCTGGTTGGAAGAAAAAGAGCTAGAAACTCTGAATAAATATACTCATTCTTGATGCTTTTTATGTTTGAAGGTTGGGGAAAGAGAGGATGTAATTCCTATATTCACCCGTAGGTGGCGCTAACATTTGTGGCTGTATGTTAGGCGAACTTTTTTGTTGTTGTTCAATCGTTTAGCGAACTACAACACCATAGATTAGTGTTTCTCAACCTTGGCAACTTTAAGATGTGTGGACTTCAACTCCCAGAATTCCCCAGCCAGCATGCTTTAAGATGTATGGACTTCAACTCCCAGAATTCTCCAGCCAGCATGCTGGCTGGGGAATTATGGGAGTTGAAGTCCACACATCTTAAAGTTGCCAAGATTGAGAAACACTGCCATAGACTTTGCCATCTGATGCCCCCCACAAGGGGTATACTAAACCCCCCATAATCTCCAGTCAGACTATGCTGTAGTCCAACATATCTGGAAGCCACCAATTTGGGAAATGTTGCACTACAGGCAATTTTATATTATGTGACACTCCAGATGTGTGTACGAAAGTGTAAATACTTTGTATATATAAGAGGCACATGGTTAAGTCTTTTTAAAATCAAGATCCTGATCCCTTTATTGGACTTCAGTCCCTTGCCATCTGACTAAGATTTATGGGAGTTGTAGTCCCAACATCCAATCTGGAAAGCAGCTGTACTTAATCTTCATTAATGCATGGAGTAATACTAAGGAAAGCTCTTTCTTTAATGAGACCATTGCTGGTTTATTTTAAGTTAGTCATCCTTTTAATCCTGGACTGAAAATTTAAATTCAACCGGAAAAGCTTGCGCATACACCAGGAGTGCCACGCATGCACGATCACTGTAATCCATCCTGCACTGACCTCTTCCCAGGTATCCAACAGCATGACGTCATCTTCATCCAAGTCCTCCTGGCCAAAATCCACTATTTCAGTCATGATGAACCGCCCGGTCTGATTGGAGCATTCAAACAAGCGGGGCTGATAGTGGGGGACTTGTTCGTGGAACCTTTCACATTGCAGTGTTGGGGAGGGGAGAGGGGAGAGGTGAAGCACACTTGTTTCCATATGGAACAGACTCTCACAGGACAAGGAAGGAAGTTAGGTTCTTGGCTCCCTGATTGGCCATGCTCATAAATGTCCTAGTTCCCTGATTGGCCATGCTCATAGAGACCCCCTCCAAAATGTCGTTTTAATGATATGGACCTATTCCTTGCAGCTTACATCATTGAGCATTCCAAAAAAGGCGATACTTCCCCTGCGAGTGTGTTGAAAGCAAACATACACATCTAACCCTTTTCCCAGCTGTCCAATGGCACTACATGGCTACACATATGGCCTTGTGCAATGCAGCTGGTCCCTGCCCTAGTGCAATTCTCTTTACCTCAGTTGAATCAACTCAATTCTCCTCCTCAACATGAAGAAGGCAACACGATTCTTCTGGCCAAGGCATTGCGCATTGTCTCAAAGCGTCCGTTGGGAATCCCACAGCCAGAAGAGTCGTCTGCAGATGGCCAGAAGGCTCTGCTGGCTGTAAGATGCAAAGGGCTTCCCAGAGCAGTGTTGAGGGATGCCTCTCTCTAATCTTCATGAAAACAAGGTTTCAGACCCAATAGATATTTGCAGATACTCCTGCCTTTTGAGGAGGAGGTGGATGAGGAGATGGTGGTGAAGAAGAGAAGGAGAAGGAGACGATAGAGAAGGAGAAGGAGGAGAAGGAGAAGGTGAAGGAGAAGGAGAAGGAGAAGGAGAAGGAGAAGGAGAAGGAGAAGGAGAAGGAGAAGGAGAAGGGAACCTGATGTGACAAGCAAGCCTAGTAGATCTTACCTCTTGTCACTGGCGTAGGGAGCTTTGCCTCCAAGGGCAACCCAAAATTCAGCTGGTTCCTGTCCCTCCATAACGGTTTGTTTATCCCACTTGGAGATGATGTCAGCCACTCTCTTCGCCATTTCTCGCTCATCCCCACTGCATCCCTAACAGAAAATCCAGGACAAGGTGGAGTCAATCGCTGTACCATCTTCCCAGAACCCATCCTCCTCTAACCTTCCAAAGCCACTCCTAGTTCCCTTCACCTCCTGCGGCTCCCAGGCTGCTGTAAAGGAATTCTCGGACCCTGAGAATATGAGCAGATGTTTGCCAGACACTGCAGAAGAGGAGCAGACGGGCATTCTGCTTGTAGCTTCTAAATGGCTAGCTAGCTCCCCCGCTAATCACGAGAGGGTTAGAAAGACCATCAAGAAGGACCTGCCTTAGCATACTTGCTTGTAAAGGAGGCAGGAGACGGGGGAGCGAAAGTACACATTTCCAATTTCCAAAAAATCCAATTGATTTGTTTCCTGCTAGAGGATTTGAAACTTGCCTTCAATAGCATCCACAAAAAATGTTAGCGGCATCGTTTCTTGCCCCTTTGAGGTGGCCTACCGAGAAAACTGTAGCTTACCCTCTACACATGGCTTAAAGTAGCTTTCAAAGAATTCAACCAGGTCTTCCCCCATGCGAGAAAGATCGAAAATCCCTGCCACTTTACATCATCAACCCATTCACCATGGTCCTGTATTGGTATGTGGGAAAGACCGTGGGAGATGGGGCGAAGAGACGCTGCCTAGGGAACGGTCAGATAAGAGGGCATAGCCTGCAGCTGCATAATGGGCAGAGTAAGAGGCTCAAAAGGGACTCTCTCTAACTTCTCAGACTGTAAAGGAGATGGTGGGAGAGTTGTAATTTCAGACTTGCAAGATTGATGTCAGGCTTACTAGGTAGACCAGACAGGAAACACGACCAGATGAGCTAATTCTGCTTTATTGGAAGGCTACATTGACAGAATCTTGCAAGTCTGAAAGTACAATTCTCCCCCCCCCCCACCCACGTCTCCTTTACAGCCTGAGAAACTAGGGAGGGTCCCACCTGAGCCTCTTGCCCTGCCCACTATCCAGCTGTGGGCTAAGCCCTCTCTTATCTGGCCGTTCCCTAGGCAGCGTCTCTGCCCAGTCTCCCAAGGTCTTTCCCACATACCATTACATCACCCTCCCCTTCAGACTCATCCCCCCTCCCCGCCATCTCCTTTACAGCCCAAGAAACTAGGGAGGGTCCCTCCTGAGCCTCTTGCCCTGCCCACTATCCAGCTGCGGGCTAAGCCCCCTCTTATCTGACCGTTCCCTAGGCAGCGTCTCTTCACCTGGTCTCCCAAGGTCATTCCCACATACCATTACGGGCCCTCTGAGAAACACTGAGAACAAGCTCTGCCTGGTCAGAAGTTGCCCATCCTTGGTTTCGGGGGTCTTGTGCTGATCGAATAGCACATTTATTTTGGGTTGAGAAGGAATTGTCCTCAACTCAGAGGAGTGGAGTGGACAATGCTTAAAACTGCTTTGTTTCGGTCAAGGAGCTGATATGGAGGAGTGCTTTACTGGGCACGAGCCAGATGCCTTGAAAATCTAACTTTCCATAGTCACGCATGTTTTTGATCTTTTGCAGAGGGGCAGGTACAAATATCTGCACAGTTACTGGAAGCCAAGCAAGGTCTATCCATGAGATCAATTAACCTACAGCCTTGTCATCTTTAATAATTGTACGTCTGATGGATTTGCAGCCTGTTGCATCCAGTATCATCCTGAAAAAGAGGAATTCCTTTTTTAACCTGACCAGGGGGAGAAAGGATATCTCTAGGGCACGCAGGTGTAGCGCTGTTATTCATTCATTCATTCATTCATTCATTCATTCATTCATTCATTCATTCATTCAAATTCGATTTATATCACTGCTCCATCTCCCCCAAGGGAGACTCTTGGAGATTTAAAGGTAAAGGGATTTACCTTCCCACACCACAGGTAACACACTTGGTTGGTCTTGAGAAGGAAGACATCGTTGGAATTGAGAGAAGAAGCTCGGGCTGGGACCTCAACCGTTTTGGTGTTGTATGCCTCTGCACCTCTCACTTGGAAGAGCTGGACAGCTGGTTCAGGTTCGTTCTTCTGGCCACGGCTGATGCCTCCCTGGAAAGGTCAATCAGGTGGTGAAACATGATGACCCAGAACCAAACATTTCTAAGCACCTAATCAGAGATGGTTGCCACTTGGATTCCTTCAGATCCTTTCCCACAACAAGATGGAAATGGGATTGAAGGAGAAGTATTCCACCCTGCAGGGCAAAGGGGATCCACAGGAGAGAGCATCAGGTGGGCTTTTTCTTCCCAATAAAGCAAGCAAGGTTAGTCACCCTTTTCACTGTAGGAATTCTGGGATGGTGGTACCAGAACTCCACGCAGCTTCTTATTAGTATCTAGCAGAGTAGAAGCATTCCCATAAACTTGCACAAGGCTTAATCAGTTCAAAACACAAAATAAACACACTTCACACGTTAAATGTAAAGTTACATAAAAAAGAGTTTACGAGTTTATTGTAACTCACAGCTCCTTAGTAGAAACGGTCCATGCGTGCGAGCAAGTGGTTCTGACCAAACCCACATGCTTCTAATGTGGGCCTGCTGTTTGGAAGTATGAGAAACACGTGGCAGCAGCCATGGCTGCCACCCTCCTTGGTTGGAGATTCAAGCAGAGAGAGAGAGAAAGAGAAGGGAACAGGAAACAGGAAACTGGGATTCAGCCCCTCCCACACACAGCAAGCGAGATCAGGTTACAGCAGAGGCTGTCTGTGTGTGAGACGTGCTTTGTTGAAAATCCTATCTCTAACATTCACAACAACGAAACAGCATCAGGATAATGCCAGGATAGGCCATCCAGATGCTCTGGACAACAACATCCACCCGAGATGAAAAGAGAAGCGAAGAAAGGCTAATCTTCTGTAACAGGAAGGTCTTGCCAAGGCAGTTTGTACCTCATAAATGATCAAATTCCCCTTGAAGATAGCGAGGAAATGTCGGGGTTCCTTCCCCATTGTCACTCGAACCTGGACTGGCTCATCCCCATATTTCTTGTCCAGCTCCACAGCATTGATAGCACAAGCCGTAATTTCGTCCACCGAAGCATGGCGGCCCTAGGGAGGAAAAGGTGAGATCTGAGCTCCCTTTTCCAAGATCCAAACAGAGTAGCAAAAATGGTCAGTTGTCCAAAGCATGAGGGATTGTCGGAACACAAGAGGAAGAAGAGAAGAATAGCCCTGCTGGATCAGGCCAAGGTCCATCATGGACCAGCATTTTGTTTCTCCATCCAGATGCTGCTGGGTTGCTCACAAAGAGAAGATGTAGACCTACCCACTTCCCTTGTTGTTCCTCTATAACAGGCTGCCCCCAAACTGAAGGTAAGACGAAGTCTTCAAGACTCATAGACCTGTCTTCTGAGAATTTACCTGACTGCCCTTTAAAGCCATCCTGTTAGGGGTCATCAACATATCTCATGGTCCACAGGTTAATTATGTGCTGTGTGATGAAATACATTATTTTGCCTGTTCTAAATCTCCTTCCAATAAGAACTTAAGGGTAGCCTTGCTGGATCAGGCCAAGTCGCTCCTAGACCAGCATTTTGTTTCTCATAGTGGCCATCCAGATGCCTCTGAGATGCTGGGAGGCAGGAAAGGAAGACAGATGTCCCCCTTTCCACCACTGTTCCTCTGCATCTGGTATCTGGAGGTATTATGGAGTCTTCAATACTCATAGACCTCAATAGACCTGTCCTCCATGAAGGTATCCAATTCCCTTTTAAAGCCACCCAGTTACTAGCCACATCTTGTGGTCCTGAGTTCCACGGGGTTAATTTTATGCTTTCTTTTGTCTGTTCTAAATCTCCTTCTAAGCTTCATTGTATGACCCCTAGTCGTGGGGTTTCCAAAGAGGAAGAAAAGCTTCACCTTGTTCTTTTTCTTCAGGCCGTGCATGATTTTATACACCCCAGCAGGGAAAGAAGCATGGATATATTTTGCCAAAGGGAAGATAATTATGCGCCTTGGTACCAAGAGTTAGCCAATTTGATTCTCCCAGTGCCTAGGGCTCTGTGATCTCAGGTGTAGGCTGGTTCTAAGATTGGCAACGACCTGAAAAATAGGAGACTAACCAATCATCTGGGCTAGAGCCCTCCCACCAGTGGGGTTACCCAACAATGACATCTGTCAATCATTTTTTTTTTACTTACAAGCCACATGTAGATAATGTAATGAGGTCGGCCCGACTTCATGTAGGCGTACAAGACAAGGTAACAGTCACCCCCATAAAACTGGCCATAGGTCCTGGGATTGACTGGAATCATCTCCTGATTCTCAATCCGCCATACCTGAAAAGAAACCCAGATGCAGCATTCACACAACATGTGTAGCCCTAATCCCAGGACAATCAAACTCATTGGCAAGGCCTAGAACGCAACCTGTGCCCAAAATAATGGGCCCCATGTTGGCAGAATGGTTTGGCTTGGTCATGTGAAACCCTCTGGGTTTCCAATCCCAGGGCAGCCTAATTTCTCTGGTGGTGGGAATCCAGCCACAAAGTTGGTTGGGAAGAATGGGAGTTATGGTCCACCACATCTGGCGGACACCAGGTTGGGGATTGTTGGGCCTAATTACTGGGAATATTCATTTTCCAATGTGAATCATGGCTGCAAACTTTGCCTGCCTGCCTGCTTTATTTATTTATTATTTGTTTATTTATTTATTGCACTTTGATGCTGCTTCAGCCATTGCACTTTAAGCAGCTTACAAGCGGCAGTGTAGGAAAGCATAATACAATAATAAAAATGTCAATATATCAAACAGCAAAATACAGCCAACAGTTATAGTATTACCATGATAAAACCGTATCGTATCAAAACACAGAAGTTCATCACAAACTCACAAGTTCCTCTAGCCAAAATCAAGCCCAAAATCACACAAAAAACCCTATATTTTTAAAAGCCTATTAAATTTAAAATTGATTGATTGATTACGTGCCATCAAGTTGTAGTTGACTCTTAGCAACCACATAAATAGATTCTCTCCATAACAATCTGTCCCTAACTTGGTCCTTCAGATCTTCTAGAGGTATACCCAAGGAAGACCCAAGGACCAGATTGTGGACAGATCATCTAGAAATCCTGACTGCTCATTGGAAGGACAGATACTGAAGCTGAAGCTCAAATACTTTGGCCACCTAATGCGAAGAGAGGACTCCCTGGAAAAGACCCTGATGCTGGGAAAGACTGAAGGCAAAAGGAGAAGGGGACGGCAGAGGATGAGATGGTTAGATAGCATCACCGATGTAATGAACGTGAATCTGAGTAAACTCCGAGAGACAGTGGAGGACAGGAAGGCCTGGCGTGCTGTGGTCCATGAGGTCACGAAGAGTCAGACACGACTAAACGACTGAACAACAACAACAACATCCTAGAAAAGGTCCGCCTATGTTGACACTGACTTGATAGCACATACAGTAATATTATATATTTTTAGAATTTATTTTAACTTATTTTATGTTAACTTATTTGTTGTGAACCGCCCAGAGTTCCCCATGGGGGGAGATGGGCGGTCATACAAGTTGAATAAAGTCATACAAGTTGAATGAATAAATAAATAAATAAATAAATAAATAATCAATCAATCATTCATTTATAGCTGAAGGATCCCCTTCCCATCCCATCTTTACACAAGATCAACTGTAATCTGCAGGTGACTTCAGAACTCTTGTATTATCTACCACCAAGAGAGTACAGTAGATGTAGTAGATACTTCAGTAAGTATCTCCTTCAGCAAAAAGAGAAGTCTAATTCTCTACATCTCACTGCCCTCTTTTAATAGGGCATGGACGGATTTTGTGTGGCTTGCTTTGAAGAAATATTGGTTTTTTTTCCAATAATAAACAAAGAACTTTGGGAGTGGTATTCCTCACAACAACGAAAACCTCCTATCATAATTACATAGGAATAAAATCTTACCTATCACTTTGAATGTATAGAGATTAATATTCTCTGTCCTGGATCTTTTAGTTTAAAGGGTTCTTATTTTATAGAATGATGTTGTAATTAATTGTAATATCTTATTGTTCCAATTGTTATTTTATTTTTTTATTCTTGTTAGTTATATGCCAGAATAAATAAAACTATCACTCCACATTTTTGTTTCAGTTTAGGCAGAGCACAGTTGCTGCTACGACGAGGGCAAGTGGAACTACAAAAATTATTACAAGTATGATTATTGAAATGTCTCACCTCAATTTTTCCGGAGGCGTCATCCGCCATCCTCTCTTCAGCGGCCACTTCTGGTCTCACGTATAAATGAGTGGTGTCGAATTTAACTTGGTCCACTTTGGCTGCACGTAATACAAGAATATACATCTCAACAAAACAGGCCATCGAAGAATTTTCAACAACACACATGTGTTAACAGCTGGGCTTCTGCATAGTTTTGAAGGAAGGGGAACACCAGTCATATTGTGCAAACACTGCACAAATCCAGTCGTTATGGCATTGAGCGTTATTGCATAGCCCCACTTTGTAGACCAAATCAAGAAATCAACTCCACAATGTTGATTTATTGTTTTATTAATATTGGCTGTACTGTAGTAACAGAATCTTGCCAGTTGGACTGTGCTTTACCCCCCCCCCCCCCCCTATACTCATGTGAATTAGGGAGGTCTCTGCCTGAGTTGCTTGTACATATCTTTTTCTTGTTTTGGACTTAAGCCATGTTTTCCCCTTGTCACTTTGGTAATGGATCTGCCTATCTCTGTCAAGGTCATCTTCCTTAACTCTCTACAGCGGTGTCCCCAAATGCATCCGTTGATGCTCACCTCCCTCTTCCTCTCCCCTGACTTGACTCTTTAAAAATTGGGAAGCTGTTGCAAAACACAGTGCCAGAACGTAGAGCATCATCTTTGTTTCCAAGAAAGACTTTCTGGGCCCCAACTGGACACCATCCGTTTTTCTAAATGAAGTGAAAAGGAGTGGGAACTTGCAGGATAGCGCTCAGTTTGGAAGAGTGTCCAAAACGTCTGGTGGAAAGACTTATCCAAGGCCCATCATCCTTGCCTCTGTTTCTCCTCTTGATTTGGGAGTGTCCAACTCTTCCAATCAAGAGGAGAAACAGAAGCAAGGATGACAGGCCGTGGACAAGTCTTTCCACCAGCCATTTTGTGACAAAGCCAGGATATATTTCCAAAATTCTAAATGGGCCAACTATCCCATAAAGCAGGGGTGGGGAACCTTTTTTCTGCCAAGGGCCATTTGGATATTTATAACCGGGGACCAGGGGGTGGGGGGCGGGGTTTCTGGGATTTCTGTGGACCGGGGGCCGGAGTTTGCGGGCGGGAGCCAATCACGTGGAAGGGGCGGGGTTTATGGGCGGGAGCCCCGCAGGCCTTAGGCGGGAGCCCTGCGGGCTTTATACGGCCCACGGGCCTGACGTTGCCCACCCCTGCCATAAAGGATCTCCATGGGAGGACATCTGAGCTCAGTTTGGTTTTCCAAAGCAAAAAACAACCTTGAAATCACATAGTTTAAGCAGGCCGAAATTCCAGAAATTGTTTATACACTGGCATTCCAACATGAATCAGCAAGGACACATTTTAGATTTTATTAGCAAGGAGGAAATCTCTCCCCGCCATCATACTGAAGTTTAGATGACTGGCCTTGGATTTTTAGAGATAGCCAAGATTACATTGCAAAGAAAAACAAAAGTATGTTCAAGATGAACAAAGAGCTCTAAACAATTTAACAGTTCTTGATCGACCGAATGACTTCCCTGAATTTGTGCCATGTTAGCTAGTTGTCCTGTGTAATCTTGTAGCAGAGAGTTCCACAAGTTAAGGCTGCATTGTATAAGAACTAATTTCTATTTAGAACGTTGGTGAAATTAATTGTTCATAGCCTTATACGTGTCTCTGCAAGTATAGCTAGCAAGGCTTAATTTTTTCTGAGAAATCTGGATTATAAGATTGGGGGAAAGCTGAAGTCTCTTTTGAGCTGAACATGTCTGAACACTTTTCTTGGCAATGATATGGAAGTAGTTTCCTCTTGTCCTCTTCTGGGATGTTTTTTCAACTTCCCAGTCTAGCCTACACTTGTGGGATTTCCTGGTGGTCTCCCATCCAAAGATGAATTTTATTTTATTTATTTATTTATAGTGGTATTTATACCCCGCCTATCCCCTCCCTAACGGAGGACTCTAGGCGGCTTACATATATGTCTATATACATTCATCTTTATACATACATTTATCACCTAAGTGTAATTTTACCCGCGCACCAGGAGAGGGGGTAAGGGAACCGGCTCTTAAGGCTCTGGACTACAATTCCCAGGATGCCTTGAGCCGGCTGCTGACGTCCTGTTGATGTCACTTCCGGGTCTGTCTGTCCTCACCGGCAGCATTTCAGTCTTCCTCCGATCTTTTTTCTCCATCTTTTTTTCTCCGGTGGAATGGCTCCCCGACAGGACGTAGCACATTTTTCCCACGTAAGTGGTACCCAACTTATCTACTCGCCTTAATTAGCTTTCGAATTGCTGGGTTGGCAGAAGCTAGGGTGAATGACGAGAGCTCACCTCGCCACGTGGGGATTAGAACTGCCGACCATCAGATCTTATACAGGCAGTCCTTCCGGCTCAGCGGTTTAACCCGCTGAGCTACCGCGCCCCTATAGGAATTAGGTCTGGCCCTGATTAGCTTTTTCAAGATTGGCTCGGTGCTATCATCCGCTGGAGCAAAAGTTCATCGTTACATTGGGAGAAAATCCCGTTCTCTCCTCAATGGGGATGAAAAGAGATTTGGGGGGTGGGGGTGGGCAGGGTTAGGAGCTCTATCTCACCAATTTTGCCAATAGTGTAGACTTTGCCAAGTCCTTGAGTCTCATATTTGTCTGTCCACTTCTGGAAGAGCTGTTTAAACATGGCTGATTCTCCTCCATCATTTACAACTTCCACATTTGTAGTCGGAGGATATCCCTTGGCTTGGATGAAGCCCTAGGAGGATTCCAACACACACACACAAACACACACACACACACACACACACAGAATGAGAGAGAGAGAGAGTGTTTTAGCAACTCCAACAAGGCGCCAAAGGAAAAGTAAAATTCCACAACTGCTAAGGAGGAACGGCATGAACAGAAAAAGGAACCGGCTGGCTAAAGATGCAAGGAACAGCTTTTCCTTTGGCAACACTGTCTTTGTGGTCCTGACTTGGGATTTATTGATTGCATTTATTATCCATGCTCTTATCCTCCTCGCAACCCTGCAAGGTAGGCCCGCCTGAGAGAATCACTGTCATCATGAGCAGAAATCCAAACGCAGTGCTCCATAGTACAAGTCTGAGGTTCTCTCCACCCCTTCAACCAAACAAATCTCCACTAACTGCACCTGTATGAGTTCTACCTGCATCTCTCTCCTGATTCACATTCTCATTGTTTTTTTTAGATAGAATATAAATTAAGATGTTTCCCAAGCCTGTTTCAGCACACAACTTACCACTGCCCGACTAAAAGCGGCCTTTTTTTCTTCCTTGCTGGAATCTTTTCCTCTCCAGACGTAAATTTTAAAACCTCCCTGGTCTAAAATGTGACAATCCTATAGAAGGAGAAGGGGAAGGGGGAAGAAGAGAAGGAGAAGGAGAAGATAGACAAGGAGAAGAAGGAGAGGGAGAAGATGAAGAAGGAGAAAGGGAAGAGAAAGAAGAGGAAGAGAAAGAGGAGGAGGAGGAGGAGGCGGAGGCGGAGGAGGAGGAGGAGGAGGAGGAGGAGGAGGAGGAGGAGGAGGAGGAGGAAAAAGGGAGAAAAATATCACGGGATTTCAACCTGAGATTCCCAGATCAGAATTGACATCTTTTACATTGAGATGTCCCTTTTGTGGGGCACCCAACAGTACAGTGTCAGGTCAGCTGTTGCGTATCTTACCTCGTGACTCAGGAGGTCTTGGGTGAGGGGCCGGGTCGCAATTTCTTGAACGACAAGATCTTTGCCATTTTCGTACACACTGTGGGGAAAAGCGGGCAGTGTAAATACCTTAGAGCAGTGTTTCTCAACCTTGGCAACTTGAAGATGTGTGGCCTTCAACTCCCAGAATTCCCCAGCCAGCATGCTGGCTAGGGAATTCTGGGAGTTGAAAGCCACATAAACTTGCTGAGATTGAGAAGCACTGTTGTAGAAGATCCTCAAGTTCTTTTCCAACTCCACAGTTCTATTATTCTGATTCCTGGTACCATCCATGCAGTTTTCTTGGCAATAAGATGGAAAGGGTTTGTTGTTGCCTTTTTTCTGGAATGTTTTCTGGACTGTTTCCCAGTCTAGCCAGTTTGGTCTCCCATCCAAGTCCTGGCCACATCCAACCCTGCTCAGCCAAAATCTGATCTGGGCTGGATTTTACTATAACAAAAGCATCATTGAACAATTGATTTGTAAATAATACAAGTTTTGTTTCTGATGACTCTCTGGACACACCCATGCAGTTTTCTTAGCAAGAGTACAGAAGTGGTATTTATTAAGCCTAGCCTACAGCTCTGATATTTCTTGGAGATCTCCCATCCAAGTACTAACCTGGCTGAACCCTGCTTAGCTTCCAAACCCAGACAAGGTCACGAAATTTAATATTCAATGGCCATATGAAGCAGATTAGTTAGATGTCCCTTCTCCCCCCAGAATTCAGGATTTCAGACTTGCAGAGTTCATTTTTCTGCACTTATTTCCTAACTAACCGCAGCCTTTGGCCATTTTAAGCAGTAAAAAGGAAAGATACCTCTCCAAATGTGTGAAAGACAGGAACTTACTGGTAAAGGCGGACGTTGGCTTTCTGATGTTCATCTGCTTTTTCATCTGGTAGCACTTCTCTGATCTCTCGGGTCCTTTCTCCCAGCGTCGCCTTCATGATCTGCATGAGCTCTGGACAATCTTTCTCGTTGTCGATTATGCCAATTTGGGCACGCCCCCCTCTCTCACCATCCCGGATGCTTCGTGCCAAGATCATTCCCTGGCCAGTAACGAAAAGACATGAACAATGAAAACCAACTTCATATTGTAAGAAGAGCTTTGAGAATTAAAAAGCTAAGAATTTGGCTCAGGGTGAGGAACTGTTGGTTCAGGGGCCAAATGAGGAATGGAGGCTTCTCAGCTCAGCCCATTTGGGAATCTATGCTGGGACGTCAGCTCTCAAAACTCCCAAGATAGCTGGAAATTTAGGGACATCTACTTCCATTGCATCTGGAGAGCATTGGATGAGGAACATTGCAATGCTTTTGGCCCCCACCTGCTTCAATTTGCAGAACGTATCTTCAAACACATCAGTTGAACCTTGCCTTCTGTCAGTCTGGAGAGCACAGTGGAGCGCTGCAGTCATTCTCGACATTCCCTCCCCTAGAGAACCTCTGCCATCGACTGGGCCCTTTTCTACCTTTGTGGCCATCCTCAACTCCATGAACTTTTCTTGTACACAGTTTGTAACTCAACTTTGGAATTCGCGACCATGAGATGTGCTGCTGGCGACCAGCTTGCTTGGCTTCCAAAAAGGGCTGGACCCATTCGTGGAAGTCCTGGAGATCAGTGGCTCTCGGCCCTGATGGCAGTGGGGCTGCCCCTGGAGGCCATCTGCTGGGAGACTCGTGGGCTTTCTTGGGTAGTTGGGGGGGCCACTGGGAGAACAGACGGCTGGACCAGATGGGCCAGTGTCCAATCCAGCAGGGCACTGCTTATGTTCTTATAACATTGGTTAGCATTTTAACTCTCCAAAACTGCATCAAGGTATTATTCTCCAATTATCATACTGACCCTCGATTTCTCAGCAACGTTGCAGGAAGGTCCATTCCACTGGAAATGGAAAAACCTTTTGAAGCTAAGCTACGAACAGAAACACTGTCTGACGACTGGTGGAGGGAGAACAGACATACGCTTACTGAAAGCAATGGGCTGTGGTGGAAGGAAGGAAAGGTGTACGTCCCCAAAGGACTTAGGAAGGGGGCATTAGAGAAAACACAAATGTATTTTGAGGGTGGGGGAAAGCAGGCTTCTCTTTCCTTACCTCTGTCGCTGACACGTGCTTCTTGCCCTTAACGTGAAGGAGTCGTTTGATGTTGTACATGTTCGTCTCAACATGCTTGAATCCTGAAGCGATCCCCCCCTTCTTGTAGCTGTTGGAAACAAGACTTCATAGTTAATCATAGAAGGGGGGAGTTTTATAAAAATGCCCGCCTGCTCTAAAGAAGAGTTGACGGGAGTGTATTCCCCATAGGGCCACAGAGCTAGTTAGAATCTTGCTTTTAAAAAAAGAATAGGTTACTAGACCTCATGGTTATTAGCATATTGTTAAACAGGTGAACAAAAATAAAACAAATGAAACGGGGGATTAGCAGAGTCTTCGTTCACATCATACGCACGTTTCGTGGTTGCCATCACTCACATTATTCCTTTTTTGAAATAACTTTTAAAGGCAGCCGATTCATGTCCTTCGACCTCTCGGTGCTGCACGGCTCTCCCTCCCAGGGCATCGTCCAGCTGGGTCACATAGAAAGCAGCGGCCCCTTGCTCATCCTGGGTGGCATCGTGCCCAATCCAGTAGTGGAGATCGGTGGCCAAGCCATGTTGCATCTTTGACTTCTGGAAGAGAACGACTGCAGGGTTGAACAACTTTTACAATTGATGTAATTGAAGAATTACAAAGAAGAAGAAAGAAGAGAAGAAAGAAGAAAGAAGAGGTCGGAAAAGAACGGGTCTGGTTGATTTTTTAAACAGTGGCGGAATAATGCCAAAGTACAGGATGAGATGCTAGCAAGTTGTATAGAAGAGTAATGTTTCTATTGGAATCTCATGCATTTTCTTTTTCTGGGATCCGTTTTAGGAGGATGAAATGATGGGGCGGGAGAGATGCCATGGACAAAATGGGCTTCTTGCTACAGAAAATCATTCTAACTCTAATCCAAAGTGGTATGCCCGGGCTCTCTCCCAGCTCCGATCTCCAGTAAAATATGCAGTAGTTGAAAATATGAAATAGTTGAAA
Source organism: Charina bottae (assembly GCA_023362775.1). NCBI lineage: Eukaryota > Metazoa > Chordata > Lepidosauria > Squamata > Charinaidae > Charina > Charina bottae. The sequence continues at coordinate 5,760,374 of JALMGJ010000037.1, read as the reverse complement.
AATCAGAGAAATCTTGTGCCTTGCAAAATCTTACTAAAATGTCACTTTTGGGGGTGCCCAGGCACCGAAACAACAACGACAATAGCAACAACTGGACCTCCATAAATGCTCCGACCTGATTTAATGCTGATTTCAGTTGATTTCAGCTTGATTTCAGCAAGACAGAATTGCTGGAACTCCATTAAGAGGACAAATGTTCATGTTAACATTGGAAAACAGGGAAGTTGATCCAGAGATGCCGGCTCCTTCTTTTAAAAATTAGCTGATTGAATTTCATTTTTCCCTGTTATTCCTTGAAATGCAAAATATGGAGACCAGAGACCCTGCATCTGTACTTAATTTTATTTTAAAATAATAGAAATTTGGGGATCTTACTTTCTACTATGTACATAGAAGACGTTAAACCCAAACACTCATGTTTTTTTTTCTCTAGAGCATAACACATTTAGTTCAACTATCCCTTCCCCACCACAGCTTACATTTAATATGATGTAGCAGTCCCCTTCAAAGAAACTCCCATAAGCCTTTTCAGGAATAGGCACCATCTTCATATTCTGAAACAGAAGAGAATAGATTATATGCCAAGGAAGAATTCCTTGTAAAATGCTTTGGAAAGTGGCATAGACATCCCATAAACAAACAAACAAAAATAAATGTTTAGTATAGGGCAGTACAGCCAGAAATGTTTTGGTGGTGAGAAAGAAAGAACTTGTACATACAGGTAGTCCTCGCTTAACAACCATTCGTTTAATGATGGTTCGGACTTACAATGGTGCTGAAAAAAACTACTTATGACCGGAACTCACAGTTACAACCGTCACAGTGCCCCGCGGTCATGTGATCACGAATTGGGCACTTGGCAGCCAGTTCACATTTATGACCGTCGCAGCATCCCTTGGTCATGTGATCGCCATTTTCGACCTTTCTGGCCAGCTCTGGCAAGCAAAATCAATGCGGAACCACATGATTTGCTTAATGAACATGTAGTTCGCTTAATGCCCGCGGTGTTTTGCTTAATGACTGCCACAAAAAGGTCGTAAAATCGGGTTGGATTCGCTTAATGACTGCTTTGCTTAGCAACCAAAATTCAGGTCCCAATTGTGGTTGTTAAGCGAGGACTACCTGTAATACATTAACCCCTTACTCTAAAATTAACCTTAGTACACTATATTTCTGTAATCATAAACAATTCTAATCATCAAATCCCAAAATTAAAGTTTCTTTTCTTTCGGTTTCAAGAAAAAGTCCAAAAGTGGTTTCCAAGTAGAAACATAGCTAGACAAAGTCTTTTCTTTAATCAAAGTAGTCCGTTTCGCCATCCCGGCCAATTCCATTAACTTCACCCTCCATTCTTCCATTGTAGGTATTTGTAAGTCCTCCCAGCTCTGGGCATATAATAGTCTTGCTGCTGTTATCATATATCAGAACAAAGACCCATGTTTTCTTTCAGTCTGTTAATCCATCAAACCTAAAAGGAAAACCTCTGGTTGATCTCCACAACTACTAAAGAGACAGGAACTGTGCCTTCTTTTGATCCAACTCTTGCAGGCAAGCATCGCAAATAGAGGAAACAAATCCATTCATGTTTCTATGTAGGGTTAAACCATTAGAGCAGAGCTTTCCAAACTGTGTGTCGGGACACGTTAGTGTGTCGGCTGCAGTGTCTGGGTGTGTCGCGGCTGCTGCTGCCTCCAAACCTGCTGTGATTCCGCGCAGGTCCTAGTGCCTGCCTTGTGCCTTGCTGCCTCCAAACCTGCTGTGATTCCACGCAGGTCCTAGTGCCTGCCTTGTGCCTTGCTGCCTCCAAACCTGCTGTGATTCCGCACACGTCCTAGTGCCTGCCTTGTGCCTTGCTGCCTCCAAACCTGCCCTGCCAGGATTCCACGCAGGTCCTAGTGCCTGCCTTGTGCCTGGCTGCCTCCCCAAACCTGCTGTGATTCCGCGCAGGTCCCAGTGCCTGCCTTGTGCCTTGCTGCCTCCAAACCTGCCCTGCCAGGATTCCACGCAGGTCCTAGTGCCTGCCTTATGCCCTGCTGTAAGAGTGTGTCGCGAAATGATGTATGTCTAAAAAGTGTGTCACCAACATGAAAAGTTTGGAAAGCTCTGCATTAGAGCAGCCTTTCTCAACCTTTTGACCCTGGAGGAGCCCTTGAAATGTTTTTCAGGCCTCGGGGAACCCCTGCACATTCAGGCTCAAACAGAGGCCAGAAGTTACAAGATTATTATATTCGTTTCCTGGGTAGGTCTGTCTATATGCATTAACAGTGTCCTTACGGAAAATAAAGAATGAAACTTACCTCTTTAATGGGAAGTTGCCCGAATTTGAAATAATTTTTAAAATAAATCGTGATCTCCCAGGGAACCCCGAGTGACCTCTCGCGGAACCCGAGGGTGCCCCGGAACCCTGGTTGAGAAACCCTGCATTAGACCTTGCTGAGAATCCCTCCCTCCACCCCCATTTCCCCCCGCTGAAATGGGATTCCTGGAAATTCCGCGCATGGCTGCACAGTCTTATTTTGAAACCCATGGATATCCTTTTTGGCTTCATTCATTAACCAGGTGAAGTTTTCTGCTCCACCTCACGCAAGACTTGCTGAACCGGACAAGCTTGTTGGTTGGAAGCAACCAACTAAAGATCCACGGCTTCTAATAGGCGACAGCTTGGGGGCCAAAGGGGACGGTGTCTGCAATCTTTGTCTCAAGGGGCTGCAAATGCTGATTCTTCATCTGCCAGGGTCAATGTTAACTGGTTGGAGCAAGGAGAACGCAGTTCAGTCTTCATCAAGCCTTCACAACATCACCTCTCTGCCTTGCTTGAGAGAGGTTGCATTGACAAAGGCACTGGTTCACACAACCCTAAGCCCAAGTATACTTAATCATGATTTGTTGAATAAGCTACAGTTGGTTGGGTGCAAGCACAGCACTAAACCATCATATGCTTCAGGTTTGGCCTGTGCACAAACAATGTGGGTCCACTAGGAACACAGCCTCTGTGGTTTGTGTATCACGATTCGAGGCTGACCGCCGTTTGTAAACCCGGCTAATTTCGATTTATTAAAAAAAACGAGGTTTAACCAAATCATGGGTGAAACAGGCACTGATTTTGACATATGGATCAGCAGGGTTTTGGATCTGATTCTAAAAGGGTGCTTTGAGGTAGGTGTGAAGAAAGGACCCGTGTGTGGCTTTTTAAAGCAGCTACATCTTTAAAGACAGGCCTGCTTTGAGGAGCTGCAGACAAGGGCTGTGTTTGTCATTGTGTAAACCCTGTTAGATTAATAAGAACAATAGGAAGGCTGCTTTCAAGAGACATATCTGCACCCATGTCTCCTTGCATAAATCACAGCTGGCTGGGTTCACAAAATATGCTCATTCGTAAACCATGGTTTGTAGAATATAACAGCTGAGAATCAAACAAACAACATTACAGTTTGGGTTAAGGTGTGAGTCTGTCTGTAACAGTTTATAATCCAAAAGTCACTTTTTGCTCCAGCAAAGGAGATCGTTACCTTGTTGTGGTGCTGGAGCTTGAGCACCTCAATGAAACCATGAGCTAAACCGTGAAGGGACACCCAAGACGGGAAGGTCGTGGCAGAGAGGTCAGACTAAATACGATCCCTGGGGAAGGTAATGGCAACCCACCCCAGTATTCTTGCCATGAAAACTAAATGGATCAGTACAACCAAAGATATGTCGGTATACCATCGGAAGATGGGACTCCCAGGTCGGAAGATGGTCAAAATGCTACTGGGGAGGAACAGAGGATACGTTCAACTAGCCCCAGATGTGATGACGCAGCTAGCTCAAAGCCGAAAGGACGGCTAGCGGCCGACGGTGCTGGTGGTGAACGACGAATCCGATGTTCTAAAGATCAACACACCATAGGAACCTGGAATGTAAGATCTATGAGCCAGGGCAAATTGGATGTGGTTATTGGTGAGATGTCAAGATTAAATATAGACATTTTAGGTGTCAGTGAACTGAAATGGACTGGGATGGGCCACTTCACATCAGATGACCACCAGATCTACTACTGTGGACAAGAGGACCACAGAAGAAATGGAGTAGCCTTCATAATTAATAATAAAGTGGCTAAAGCAGTGCTTGGATACAATCCAAAAAACGATAGAATGATCTCAATTCGAATTCAGGGTAAGCCATTTAACATCACAGTGATCCAAATATACGCCCCAACCACAGATGCTGAAGAAGCAGAAGTAGATCAGTTCTATGAGGATCTGCAGCACCTACTAGATAATACACCAAAAAGAGATGTTATTTTCATTACAGGAGACTGGAATGCTAAGGTGGGTAGTCAGACGACACCTGGAATTACAGGCAAGCATGGTCTGGGAGAACAAAATGAAGCAGGACATAGGCTGATAGAATTTTGCCAAGACAACTCACTGTGCATAACAAACACTCTCTTCCAACAACCTAAAAGACGACTTTATACATGGACTTCACCAGATGGTCGACACCGAAATCAGATTGACTACATCCTTTGCAGCCAAAGGTGGCGGACATCTATACAGTCGGTAAAAACAAGACCTGGAGCTGACTGTAGTTCAGATCACGAACTTCTTATTGCAAAATTTAGAATCAGACTAAAGAGAATAGGGAAGACCCACAGATCAGTTAGATATGAGCTCACTAATATTCCTAAGGAATATGCAGTGGAGGTGAAGAATAGATTTAAGGGACTAGATTTAGTAGATAGGGTCCCAGAAGAACTATGGACAGAAGTTCGCAACATTGTTCAGGAGGAGGCAACAAAAAACGTCCCAAAGAAAAAGAAAACCAAGAAGGCAAGATGGCTGTCTGCTGAAACACTGGAAGTAGCCCAAGAAAGAAGGAAAGCAAAAGGCAACAGTGATAGGGGGAGATATGCCCAATTAAATGCAAAATTCCAGAGGTTAGCCAGAAGAGATAAGGAATTATTTTTAAACAAGCAATGTGCGGAAGTGGAAGAAGACAATAGAATAGGAAGGACAAGAGACCTCTTCCAGAAAATTAGAAACATCGGAGGTAAATTCCAGGCAAAAATGGGTATGATCAAAAACAAAGATGGTAAGGACCTAACAGAAGCAGAAGAGATCAAGAAAAGGTGGCAAGAATATACGGAAGATCTGTATAGGAAGGATAATAATATTGGAGATAGCTTTGACAGTGTGGTCAGTGAGTTAGAGCCAGACATCCTGAAGAGTGAGGTTGAATGGGCCTTAAGAAGCATTGCTAATAACAAGGCAGCAGGAGATGACGGTATCCCAGCTGAACTGTTTAAAATCTTGCAAGGTGATGCTGTCAAGGTGATGCATGCCATATGCCAGCAAATTTGGAAAACACAAGAATGGCCATCAGATTGGAAAAAATCAACTTATATCCCCATACCAAAAAAGGGAAGCACTAAAGAATGTTCAAAATATCGAACAGTGGCACTTATTTCACATGCCAGTAAGGTAATGCTCAAGATCTTGCAAGGTAGACTCCAGCAATTCATGGAGCGAGAATTGCCAGATGTACAAGCTGGGTTTAGAAAAGGCAGAGGAACTAGAGACCAAATTGCCAATATCCGCTGGATAATGGAGAAAGCCAGGGAATTTCAGAAAAACATCTATTTCTGTTTTATTGACTATTCTAAAGCCTTTGACTGTGTGGATCATAACAAATTGTGGCAAGTTCTTGGTGGTATGGGGATACCAAGTCATCTTGTCTGCCTCCTGAGGAATCTGTATAACGACCAAGTAGCAACGGTAAGAACAGAGCACGGAACAACGGACTGGTTTAAAATTGGGAAAGGAGTACGGCAGGGTTGTATACTCTCACCCTATTCAACCTGTACGCAGAACACATCATGCGACATGCTGGGCTTGAGGAATCCAAGGCTGGAGTTAAAATCGCTGGAAGAAACATTAACAATCTCAGATATGCAGATGATACCACTTTGATGGCTGAAAGCGAGGAGGAGTTGAGGAGCCTTATGACGAAGGTGAAAGAAGAAAGTGCAAAAGCTGGGTTGCAGCTAAACCTCAAAAAAACCAAGATTATGGCAACGAGCTTGATTGATGACTGGCAAATAGAGGGAGAAGAAGTGGAGGCAGTGACAGACTTTGTATTTCTAGGCGCAAAGATTACTGCAGACGCTGACTGCAGCCAGGAAATCAGAAGACGTCTACTTCTTGGGAGGAGAGCAATGGCAAATCTTGATAAAATAGTTAAGAGCAGAGACATCACACTGACAACAAAGGTCCGCATAGTTAAAGCAATGGTATTCCCTGTAGTAACCTATGGCTGCGAGAGCTGGACCATAAGGAAGGCTGAGCGAAGGAAGATAGATGCTTTTGAACTGTGGTGTTGGAGGAAAATTCTGAGAGTGCCTTGGACTGCAAGAAGATCAAACCAGTCCATACTCCAGGAAATCAAGCCAGACTGCTCACTTGAGGGAATGATATTAAAGGCAAAACTGAAGTACTTTGGCCACATAATGAGAAGACAGGATACTCTGGAGAAGAAGCTGATGCTAGGGAAAGTGGAAGGCAAAAGGAAGAGGGGCCGACCAAGGGCAAGATGGATGGATGGTATTCTGGAGGTGACGGACTCAACCATTGGGGAGCTGGGGATGGTGACGGCCGACAGAAAGCTCTGGCGTGGACTGGTCCATGAAGTCACGAAGAGTCGGAAACGACTGAACGAATAAACAACACTTTTTGGTGGCACACTGCTCTGAAGATACTTTGCAGCTAGTTAAAAGGTTTTAACTAGTTTATCCACATCTTTCCCATGGAGAAAAAGGAGGTGGGAGGTGAAGGATTAAGTCCTCCATACCCAGCCCCCACCTTTACAAGTGATTTGCAATGGAAGAAAGGCTGATGTATTTAATTAAATTAATTAAATTACAATGACAATTACAATTACAATTAAATGCAACTACAATTTGATGTGCAACATGACTTCAAACAAAAAGAAGGATGTTTGGTAGCTTACAGCACTGAATAAAAACCAGTTGCATCTCTTAGCTACTGAAGGAACTAATTTTAATAAACCTTACGCTTTTTTTGGTCATTCTGAGCATTTATCTCTGCACAAATGCAATTCCAGTTCCTGTTGTACTCAGTCTCTTGCATACAAGCTAAGCAATGCATCGATGTGTCGATCAAGACAGAAATGAATGAAATGAAATGATGGTCCCTGTTGGAATAAATTTAGCCTTGTGGAAAACATCAACAATACTTTACCTCGATGGTCCATATTTGGAGGCCTGATTTTTGCTCAATAGGTGGAAGTCCCATTTCTGTTTCAACGTTCATCTTCCTTTATCTGGTTAAGCTGCAAAAACAACCAGGGGATAAATACTGTATAAAGAGGACCCTGCAAACTTCATTTTAATCAACCCAAGTTTGAATCCTTTCTGAATTTTTCCCTTTAACCGGGGAATTTACAACACCTTATGCAGGAACATCCCTGGGGGCTTTACAGGTAGTCCTCGCTTAATGACCACAATTGGGACCCAAATTTTGGTTGCTAAGGGAAGTGGTCATTAAGTGAATCCAACCTTTTACGACCTTTTTTGCGGTGGTGGTTAAGTGAAATACCATGGGCGTTAAGTGAACCATGTGGTCATTAAGCAAATCACGTGGTTCCCCATTGATTTTGCTTGCTAGAAGCTGGCTGGGAAGGTCGAAAATGGTGATCACATGACGTGATGCTGTGATGGTCATAAATGCGAACCAGTTGCCGAGCGCCCAAATCATGATCACGTGACCGCAGGGATGCTGCAACGGCTGTAAGTGTGAGGACTGGTCGTAAGTCGGTTTTTTCAGCACCATTGTAAGTCCAAACTGTCACTAAACGAAGGGTTGTTAAGCGAGGACTACCTGTATTACTTTATGATTTCAATTTATATCCCACCTTTTTTTCACTCAAGGGAGCTAACAATCAGAAATAATACAATACAAAAAAAATTCCCCTTAAAATTGTGACCAATCCCATTCAAAAAGGCCTGATTAAAAAGGAAGCTTGGGTTCTTTTTTTGCAGCAGGAAAATCTGAGTGTTCAGCGCAACTGCTAGAGAAATGTGTTCCCTGGTATAGGAATGAAACAGGAGGAAAAAAGGATGGAATATATAAATAATAGGGCTACATAAATTAGAGATTTGCCCCTTTATTTAATAAAGGAGAACAAAAGGAAATATAAATTGATAACAGAAGAAAAAGAAAGGAAAAGGAACAGCAGTAGAACAAAAAATTGCATATAGAAGTGTCTCTCGCACATGTGCGTGTGTGTGTGTGTGTGTGTGTGTGTGTATTACATTTTTAAAAAAAATTAATTGGTGTTTAAGTTGTATCCATTGGCAGCCTACCAAAGCTGAATTATCAGCATCCTCTCTCCCATCATCCACTACATTAATGAGGACTAGCGACTTGCCTCTTTAGATCTAAATTTCTCAGAATATCAGGACCTGCTCACTTCCTACCTCTGCCCCGGCCTCTGTACCTGAAGCTGCAGTCTAACTCCACTGTAAGCCTTGGGTGTATCTGCCAATAATCAGTTGCTCCAAGAAAATCCCTCAAAATGGAGAAGATAAAAAAGTTGGGTCCTGTGGTGATTTTCTCCCCAAAGTAGAACTTCACTGAAAACAACACTTTGATCCTCTATCTTCTATTATTTTCTCTCCGACTTCCTGAAAATTGACATTTGCAACCCGGTCCTTCCAGTTTCACTCTTTCCTGCTCTTTCGTTCAAGGGTTTCAAATGTCGGGAGGCTGCTGATGAAATCAATCCGGGCGCGGTCCTGAGTTGCGTTCTACCAGTGGCGTCCTTTAGATGTGTGGAAATATAGACGGGTTTAGCACGTAGCCCAAATCAGGCTGAAGAACGCTTAGAAGGCCGGTGTCCTTGCATGCTGTAATTTTTTTGGGGGAAAGAGATAAAACTATCCTTTGGGGAAATGGGTTCACTAATATTTGTCAGCCTTACCAGGTGGACCAGACAGGAAACGTGACCAGATGAGCTCATTCTACTTTATTGTGAAGTTACGTTGACAGAATCTTGCAAGTCTGAAAGTACAAATCTCCCGCCGTCTCCTTTACAGCCTGAGAAACTAGGGAGGGTCCCTCCTGAGCCTCTTTCTCCGCCCATTATGCAGCTGCAGGCTATGCTGCCTCTTATCTGACCGTTCCCTAGGCAACGTCTCAGGGCCCAGTCTCCCCAGGTCATTTCCACATACCATTACCAAGTACTCCTGCTTGTGCTTCTGGTCTGGCCTTTGCCCTCTCTGCCCCCAGACAAGAAGAAGGTAACTAACTGTCAGCCTTACCAGGTGGACCAGACAGGAAACACGGTCAGATTAGCTCATTCTACTTTATTGTAAAGTTACGTTGACAGAATCTTGCAAGTCTGAAAGTACAATTCTCCCGCCGTCTCCTTTACAGCCCGAGAAACTAAAGAGGGTCCCTTCTGAGCCTCTTGCCCCACCCACTATCCAGCTGTGGGCTATGCCCTCTCTTATCTGACTGTTCCCTAGGCAGCATCTCTTCACCCTGTCTCCCAAGGTCTTTCCTACATACCATTACATCTTGAATTTCTCAGGGTGGAAGACCTTTTCGATTTCCCAGGGCCATGGAAAGTTTTTCCCAAGACCCCACATTAAAGAGCAAGGATTTTACATTATCTTGTAAAACAGAGGGCCATTCATCACATAGCTTCAACCCCTCACTAGACCAACTTCACACTACCCAGAACCCATCACTCCACCAGCTTCCTCCTCTCCTTCCAACCAATTTATACCAGCCCTGATTTCCATCTTCTCTCGCTTCAAAATCATCAACAACCTTGTCCCAAGAAAACTTGTAATTTTCCCCACCGAGTCTTGTCCTCCAAACCACTCTGTGGGCAAAATCTGCCTTCCAGACTTCCAAAAGTTTTCTTCCCTTACAACAGAGGCTCCTGATTTTCCTATTTTATTGTCGAGGACATTCAGAGTTGCCCAATGTCACTCGGCAGTGTGTTTGAACTTCTTTATTGTGGGAATGGAGTGTTTTTGGTGGCACACCGTGACAAGGTCTAAGATCTCCCTGGCGGTCCACGCTGTGGAGTCCGAAATAAAACCCTCTCTTCTCTACCTGTCCTTGAATGGAAAGGTCAGACAGGTGGAGAGACAATTGTGCAAACAACAACAACAACAACAAAACCCTCAAAAGTTTCACAAGAAATGCCATCACTTTTGTGAAACAGAAGGAGAATTGGCAGGGAAAAAATGCAGGATAATTTTTTGCAAAGAGCTGATTTGAGTGCAAACGTCTTATTACCCAAGTGCCTTTCCCAGTGTGGTTTGGCAACCCTTAACTCCCTATTTTTTTTCCCTTGCTATTTTTTCCTCTCTTTTTTCTTTTTTCCTCTTGCTATTAGGAAATCAACATCATCATCATCATCATCATCATCATCATCATCATCGTGCAGTCCAATATCAGTGATGGAATACTAACCACAATTTATAGAAAGAAAAAAGACATTAAATAAATATGTGAATTTTTCACATAAACATATTCATAAATTAATTTCCTCTGCATTCTATATACCATATACTTATTTTCTTCTCAACTGAATGCAGGTAGTCCTTGAGTTATGTCCACTCGTTCAGCGACCATTCAAAGTTACGACAGGGCTGAACAAGGGGGACTTACGACGAGGCCTCGAAGTTGCGGCCGTCGCAGCGCCCCCACAGTCACGTGATTGCAATTCAGGCGCTTGGTAACCGGCTTGCAATTACGACAGTTGCAGCATCCCGCGGTCACGTGATCGCCATTTGCAACCTTTCCTGCCGGCTTCCCACAAGCAAAGTCAATGGGGAAGCCGGCAGGGAAGGTTGCAAGTCGTTCCGTCAAGACGCTTCCACGACTTTTTCTCCCGAGGAGCCCAACTACAGAGTAGGGATCTCGTACTCCATAGCACCGCCTGCACTCCCGCCTTCCATACCGCACACCCGCCTACAGCACCTCCTGCCTGTGGTCCCCGCTGGCCCACCGGTGCTCCTTGGCGCCTGCCCGTGGCACCCCCACCCGCCTGCGGCCCCCGCGCACCCCCCCCGGCCTCCTTGCCTGGGACTCCCACCACTTCCTACTTAACGACCCACGCAGACTTGGGGTTACGACAGCAACGTGGACTGCCTGGATTGGTGTCGCTAAGTGATGTGGTCATGTGACGTTGTGCTTTATGACCACATTGCTTAGCAACGGCAATTCCACTCCCAACTGCCGTCGTAACCCGAGGACTACCCGTATAGATGTGCAAATATCTAATCAAGGATGTTTTGACCCTTTTGACATTCGCCATTTTTGACATTCAGGAACCATCAAACTTTACCATCAAATTTAGCAAAGCTGTCTGCAGCCATCACCTGGACTGAGGGGAGTTCCAGGGGGAAAAAAGGGAAGTGGGGTCACCAATGTCATTTTATCTAAATTATAATGCAGTTTTCCTCGGTGATATACGGAGTATGATGCATTCCCAAATTGGTAGCCTATTTTGAATGATGGAATAAAGGCGCTGGAAGAAAACAGAACTTTTGAACAAAACAAAAAGAACAGTTTGCTTTGCAAAACAGGATCGAGTTTGCAAGAACAATAAAAATAAGAAGGGGAAAGTAGGACGAACCTGCATCTCGTCTCATCCAGCCAGGAATGTCCATAGCAAGGGGTCAAAAGAGTCAAAACAAAGCTGCAGCTGTGCGGCTGAAGCCCCGCCCCAGTTTTACATGCACACATGTAAAGCCCCACCCCTTTTAGAATGCATGGGGATTCAGCCATGCAGTTGCAGTTGCCATCTTGACTTTTTTGACCCCCTCCCAGCAAATGCCAAGTGTAGTATAGAAAGGGAGATAATTGCTTGATTATTTCCAAAGCTGGAGAAGAAAAGAAGGGGTATACACCGCCAAAAACATTATACAAGTAGTCCTCGCTTAACAACCATTCGTTTATTGACAGTTCGGACTTACGATGGTGCTGGAAAAAACGACTTACAACTGGTCCTCACATTTATGACCACCACAGCATCCCCCACGGTCACGTGATTATGATTTGGGCCCTTGTCAACCAGTTTGCATGTATGACTGTTGCAGCGTCCCGTGGTCATGTGATCACCATTTTTTACCTTCCCGGCCAGCTTCTGGCAAGCAAAATCAATGGGGACCCACATGATTCACTTAACGACCACATGGTTCACTTAGCGCCTGCGGTGATTTGCTTAACGACCACCGCAAAAAGGTCATAAAATTGGGTCGGATTTGCTTAATGACTGCTTTGCTTACCAAGTGAAATTCTGGTCCCAATTGTGGTCATTAAGCGAGGACTACCTGTACAGAATTTTTTTGGATCAAAAGGTTGCTTTTCCTACTTCTCTGTAACCTTGAAAAAAAAATGTAGGTTTGGGCAACTTGTTTTGGGAGAAGTACATTCAAAACAGGCAATTACTACCAAACAAAGGGCTAAAATAGGAGCCCGTTTGAACTCCCACCTCTTGATTTCCATCAGCATCCGGTCAGTCGAAATGACACCGACTAGCTTCTAATTAGTTTCACCCCTTCTAGACAGAGGGCTGTATTTTTAAAGAGACACGCGGTAGTTTCGGAATTAAAGTTCTTGGTCGAAGTGACCAAAAGTAATAATCTAGTTGAACTACTTCAGAACCTTTGTGCATCTGTGCTTGAGGCCACCTAGTCTTTGCTTGATACTAACATCTACCCTAAAAGGAGGATCCCCACATCCAGGGGATGTAGGATTTGGTCTTCTGAACAGGACCTGGGGATGGGTGACTGAGGGCACCAGAAGGGCCTCTTGGAAAGGAAATCTGCTCTGAATCCCTGCAGAAAGTAAGCAAGAACAGGCCAGCTGGGCTGTGAGTTTGACCCAGATCCATGCATTCAGATGAAGGGGAAATGAGGCTTGGTCTGGAGGCTGATCTTCCAAGGACAAGGAAAAAATTAAGGCTGGTGGATTTAGGCATCAGCAGGCCCTTTCATTGGTTTATCACTGGTGCTTCCAATTCTCCTAACTTATCTATTTGCATTTGTTTGTTTGTTTGTTTGTTATTATTTATTTGCAGGATTGCTTCCAATTCTCCTGGCTTATTTATTTGCTATTATTTATTTCTTTGTTGTTTGTTATTATTATTAGTCATTTGCTAGATTTACAGTATATCCACCTTGGAGGCTGGTGTGACGTCAGCCTGCATTCACAATAATAATGCTCGGTTTCCCAAACTGAGAATACTTATTTATTTATTTATTTATTTATCTGTTTATTATTCCAGTTTATATAGCTGCCCATCTCATACATGTGACTCTGGGCAGCTCCCCAGGAATGAAAGCAAATATTAAACAATGACAAAAAAGAACAGTACCACAATTTTAAAAACAAGAAAAAAAGAATATCAAAAGCATCTCAAAAACCATCATAAAAAATTCACAAAACTCGTAGCGGCGGTAATCACGTCTAACAATAACACTCAATACAACCACTGTGAGAGAGGGGTCAAGGAATCCATTTATGCCAACTTGGAAAATCCTTCCTTGAATAGAGGTGGGGGCCTCAGGCACAATCTTTCCCCCATCTTCCTCCCTGCTTTGTCTTCTGTGCCTAGGAAGATTAAGACCATTTCACAAGCTCAACAGCAGCATGGTGATCTTAATGATCCTCCTTTAGATGATAAAGGGACTTAGAAATAAACATCTCAAAATAACCATGACCTAGCCCCAGGTGCAAGGTCACACAGCCACTTAGAAACATATTTAGGATTCCCTTACTAACTTTGCTCAGACTGAAGAAGCTCCTTGGATAAGGAGCGAAACGTTTCCACTGAGAAAATAGAAATCCAGTTGACATGATTCAAGCTACAAACATGTTTTCAGGGTCTTTCAATATTCCTTGCCTCAAGGAAAATCATCACTGGGGGAAGCTTCTGTCTTATAAAGGAGCATTTCTCAACCTCAGCAACTTTAAGATCTGTGGACTTCAACTCCCAGAATTCCCCAGCCAGCGAGGGTGAATTTCATGCTGGCTGGGGAATTCTGGGGGTTGAAGTCCACACGTCCTCAAGTTGCCAAGGTTGAGAAACACTGATCTACAGGGACAAATTTCAAGCAATTTCAGATCTTCACTGGCTTTCAGAATAGGGTTTCTGTGCTCGGTCTTAGCAGTTGAACAGAAAAGGCACATAAAGATGTTTCATGCAAAAGCTAGCTCCAAATCTCATTCTTAAGCCAAAAGGAAGGTGACCCTGGATTTATCCTCTCCTCCAAAAAGAAGTTTAAACAGAAGAAAATTCACCTTTTGGAAGAAAGAGTCTCTTTTGGTTTTAATTTCTGGAAACCCTTTTTAATTAGTACGCTTTTGCTTTCACTGTTGTGTTCTAAGCGGTGTGTGTGTGTGTTTTAATTGTCAGTCCCTTTGAGAGGTGATTGCATAGGAAGCGGTGGTTAAAAATACGACGTTAGAATAATAATATCAACAGCCATAGTAGTTAAAAAGTGGTACCGTATTGAGGCAGGAAAGAAATAGAAACTCGAGTGGAGGCCCTCGATAGGCTCCCCATAATTAAAAGGGAAGGAAGCTCTCCAAAATTCCCGCAGAACGCAAACACCCTTTCAAGAAATGTAAGCTACGTGGGTGGGGCGGCGAGGGAAAGAGAGGTGCTCGTTGTCGCTTTCACTGGGACGCCACCCCCACCAGGAAAAGCTCGCCTTGCTGATACAAACTGGTTTTCTGCTTCACTTGTCCCAGGCATTCATCTCCCTCAACCCTGCAAAGAAGTCTCTTTCCAGGCCAAGAAGCAGGGAACCCCAAGTCTATCTCCGAGGGATGGGCAAAAAAGTCAAAATGGCAAGCATGCTGGTACAATTGAAGCTCCCCTTGTTTTTTATGTGCATCACGCATAAAAACCAGGAGAAGCGCTGATCACGTTGGTGTGGCCGCCATCTTGCCCTTTTTGACCACACCCTGCAGTCATCTCTGTCTGTCTTGCTCGACCAGGCACTGGATGGCCCCAAGCTTGGAGGAAATGAACTTTTGCCTTTCTTTGTGTTAAAACAAAAGGCTGGCTTGGTAAAGAACGGACAACTCCTGTAGCTTGTGCGTGATGACCACAATTTCTGCAGTGTAGAGGCGTCCCAGGAAAATAGCCCTGGTCTATATCATTCCCCCAAATTTAGCCCCTAGGGATGAGGGGATGTCTCAAAATTGGAGCTGCAGGGGGATGATTTACTCATTGCTTTTCTTTGGCTTCTCTTTGTAGTATTTGCACCATTTCTTTATAATGTAATACAGGCAGTCCTTGCTTAATGACCACAATTGGGACCAGAATTTTGGTTGCTAAGCAAAGTGGTCATTAAGCAAATCTGACCCAATTTTACGACCTTTTTTGCAATGGTCGTTAAGTGTATCACTGCGGGTGTTAAGCGAACCATGTGGCTGTTAAGTGAATCACACGGTTCCCCATTGATTTTGCTTGCCAGAAGCCGGCCAAGAAGGTAGAAAATGGCAATCATGTGACCACAGGACGCTGCGACGGTCATAAATGCGAACCGGTTGCCAAGCGCCCAAGTTGTGATCATGTGACTGCGTGGATGCCATGACGGTCGTAAGTGCGAGGACCAGTCACAAGTTGTTTTTTTCAGCACCGTCGTAAGTCTGAACCATCACTAAAGGAATGGTTGTTAAGCGAGGACTGCCTGTAGTGTTGGAGAAACAAAGAACAGGCTGAATACCTTTCCTTTGATGCGGAATCATTTAGTCTCTCACCCCAAGAATAAATACTTCAGAGGTTACCATCCTGTAGTGTTTGAAAGCCATTCCATTAATAAATAACTTGGCTATGTAACTTGAAATGTCCTCAAAATGCATCCAGGGTCTATCATGTTTTGGACAAGGAACTGTCCTTCAAAATCATGAACTCAAAGTTCAAATAATGGGGGGAGATGCACAAAACACCCTTGACCGACGGTCATGGTTGGAAAATCTGTGATGTGGAAAACGAGCAGTTAAAGATCAGGAGCAAAGTGTGAGTTGGATGGCAGCTATAGCCTTTTTCGTGCAGAAGTGCTGGACTACAGAACCTATCAGCCCCAGTGCACGTGACCAGTGATGGGGACTGTAGTTCAAGTCATCTGAAGAAGGACAGGTTGGGAAAGAAGGTATGTGATTGTATTGTCTAGATCAGTGTTTCTCAACCTCAGCAGCTTTTAGATGTGTGGACTTCGACTCCCAGAATTCCCCAGCCACATCTTAAAGTGGCCAAGGTTGAGAAACACTAATCTAGATTGAATCTGTTGTTTAAAAATGGAATCACAGGGATTTGTGTAATTATGATGTTGCTATTTTACTATCGTAGAAAACTAGGGAAATATTTCTGTCCCGTTTTTTTCCAGTTAGGTTTCCTTTCCCTTCTTTTCGTTTTTATTAGTTCATTATTGCGTATTCATTTCAGACGGCTTTGATCGAGTAGTTGGAAATGAAATGAACAAAAGAGTGCTGTTCCTTCTACATTTTGGAAAACAACTAAATTACGATTTTTTTAAAAGGTTGGGAAAAACGTACGCAGTGTCACATGAAAAAACCCTTTGCGTTTACCAGCAGATGTCTGTCACTTTGCGGAATTTGCTTTTGAAAAGTTTTCAGAGAAATTCTTGCAAGTGTACTGCCTCCCGGTTCCTACAAGATCACCAAATGGGGTGTCTCTTATTATACAGCCATTTTTCAGCCTGCTGCAGCCTCCCTGGCTTCTGACACGTTGATTGCACGGATCCTCAGAAAAGAAACCTTTTTTTTTCTCAGATTGAGGAGCAGACGCAACTCCAAAGGGATGGAACAATCACAAGAGAAAAGAACAATTAACAGCAGTTGCTCCTTCCGATATTTCCAGCAAGGAAGTCCTAACACTGTCAGAAGAAATTTGAAAGCAATTTTGCACAATTAGTGCCCTTCGTTTGCTATGATTTGGTTCTTTTCTTCAAACCATGACAGCAGGAGGGACCCTGCTTGGATTTTTGTTTTGCAAATGGTCTTTTGACGACAGGTAATCCTAACTTAACGACCACAATTGGGACCAGAATTTTGGTTGCTAAGCGAAGCGGTCATTAAGTGAATCTGACCCGATTTTACGACCTTTTTTGCAGTGGTCGTTAAGCGAACCATGTGGTTGTTAAGTGAATCACACAGTTCCCCATTGATGTTGCTTGCCAGAAGCCGGCCGGGAAGGTCGAAAATGGCAATCACATGACCACAGGACGCTGCAACAGTCATAAATGCGAACTGCTTGCCAAGCACCCAAATCGTGATCACGTGACCGCGAGGGATGCTGTGGTGGTCATGAGTGCGAGGACCAGTCGTAAGTCGGTTTTTTCAGCACCATCGTAAGCTCGAACCGTCACTAAACGAATGGTGGTTAAGCGAAGACACAAATACCCCCAGGAAAATAAAATCAAATCCTAATGAAAGGACTGGCCACGAAACGCTCTGGGTGAATTGCAATTCCTTCTCCTTCCTGTTGCTACCTTGCTGAAATTAATGTTAGCAAAAATATTGCTGTTGGGATGATGGCATTGCCTTCTCCATGAACTGCAGGTGGCAACTGACCCTTGTGGTGAGGATATTGCCCTGGCAATTTGGGGCATCTAAGAAAAGGCTGAGCACCTGGGGGGGTGAACTTCCTCCTCCCGCTTTGCCAGTTGGCCCCAAAGTGTGGCCCAATGACCCCGGGACCTGCACATTTTCACTTTGGGCAGTTGGGGAAAATTAAAGTACCCATTTTGCTTCTTCAGTCCTCCTCCCTCAATTTGGGGAATGGGCCCATCTTTGGATTTGCAGGAGTGCTGAGGGCGCGTCTGAAGTTTCTGTGCCACGCTTGACACCCGTTTTGCCCCGTGAAACCTCACGCAGCAAACAAGTGCAAAATTTTAGGGTTCATGCACCCAGGGGCACCTACGTGGCCTTTTATTTTTATTCCTACTCTATGATTAAAGGATAATTTCTGGTGGGAAGCTTGCAGCCCTCGAGGCCCCACAACTAGGAAGCTATAGCTGACAAGTTCTTAGCAAGCGTTGACCCTGGAGCTGAAATAAGGAAGGAGGGGAAGATTGTTTTCGAGCAAGGAAGGAAAATCCAGATCGGTTTGCCCGGCACCGGCAGGAACAGGCTAGAGCAGGTGCTGCAAATGACTTCCCGCTGGTTGAATCGTAGCAAAGCCCAGCCAGGTTTCACCCCTGAGAATCGATGCAAGGGCTTGTTCGGTGCTCCAGACGCACAGGCGAAGAGTGGTCAGGAGCTAATTCCATAAAAACAGTGCACCGCACGAACCTGTCGCTGCGCAACCCTCCTCCTCATCCCCATTCCTGGTTGGATGTCGGCCAGGTAGCGAGTCCTGTGGGATCGGAGAAGGCGGTGTCCTTGCTGCGATGTAATGTTTACAAGGACACCGAGAAGAAAGGGGAGAAGAAAGCCACAGTGCACCGGCCAAATTCCGTTCACCAAGAACGAAAGTCAGACACCATCGGAGGGCCGCAGAGAAACGCTTCTGAAGTTTGATCAGGCAGTGCGGTCTTGGGTGGTAAAAGGCTGTGCCTGGGAAACGGAGACCTTTCGGGAAAATACGGTTGCAACGCTGAAGTTGAAATGTCTCAGAAGGGCCCCCTAGCCGGGCGCCGCATCAAGACCCACATCGGAGGACAGAGCCGCCATGTTGACTTTCTTCACCATCCCTGCAAGCACCCCGGTGGAGGATCAGCTTAGAAACGAGATATACTGATCAGAAACAGGAGAAGCGCCAACTGAGAGGGATCCTGTAAACCCCAATACACTTTTGATGTTTCCACTGTAGGAAGTGGAGAATTTTGGGTGTTGGGAATAGCGACTGGTCAGTAGGTGAGCCTCCATCTTGTTTTCCAACGGGCAAGGGTGGACAGGAGTGAAAGGGTCCCCGATAGGGGAGATGGGCGGTGATATAAATTTAATAAATAAAAATAATAAAATCATGGCCCTTCCCTCTGGCTGGCTGATCTCCAGGGCCACCCTGTTCTGCTGCTGATCAGCCGTATCTCAGGAGTAGAAGAAGAGGAAGGGTGGAAGCCGGCTAAGGAGACCATGTAGGAGTATGTAGGGCCAGAGATTCCCCAGGCCTCGTTTATGGGCTTGTTTTCCTCTTAACAAATGCAAAAATATTCAACCAACCAAGAACAAACCCTGGAGTAAGATTCTGCTCTTCCAGGAAGCCTGGATCCCAGTACGAGTCACCCAAAGTGAATCATGGATGGAGATCTCCTGAAATGCTCCGATGATGAGCCACACGGAGGCACTCGGCTGCCACCCAGCCTCATTCTTCACAAAGTATCTCCATCAACTACGTCAACAAGGCTGGGTACCCTTCATTTCTAGACCAGCAATGAAACCGATGCTAAACGGGCAGTCATTTCATCAGGGAATTTTCTGGCGATAAAAAGGCGGGAGAGGTATAGTTGCTCGGCCCAGCTCTGCCCTTAACTCATGGTGGGAAAAATAAGCTCCATTGTGCCTTTGGTCAATATTATCTTTCACAAACGAGCCTTTTCTTTGTTAGAAATAAATGCACCTCACTTCCTCTTTCCAGCATACTTCTAGATCTTAGCTAGTGCTGCCTCAAATCAAGGGCAACTTTTGGACACCTCCCAGATTTCCAAGCCGCTGCCCACCATCTTCATGAGTTTTGGAGCCTCAATGCCTCGGGGGGGCGGGGTATCAGGTTGGGGAAGATTGATTCAGGGAAACCACAGAGGTAAACTCTGGACATTTCCTGATGAGGCTGTTTTGCCTCTCAAATTATTACGGCGCGCAGGGGAGAAACAATTAGGTCAAAAAAGCCGGTTCCAGATCTGTTAGAATTGCACTTCTAAAATTAAATGATTTTGTGTCTTTGGAAGACCCGAGAGACCTCCGCTCTGATATCCCGTTGATCAACTGAGAGAGAGAGAAAAAAAATTGAACCAAAGAACCATCCCTTCTCCTCTCCATCCGAGATAAATAATCTTGCGGAACATAAAACTTTAAATTAAATGGAGCTCCTGCCAGAAGTCAAATGAGTCATTCGCGCTGGACAAAACAAGAGAAAATTACTTGGTATGTGAAAGTCAGAGCGATTTTACTGTACCCACCAGCAAAAAAACAAAAAACAAAAACAAATCTAGCGATTGACTTGCAATCTACATCTAGAGCTGGTTTGGAAAAGCTTTTCCTTGGTCCTGCAACCCACCTCAAACTGTAAAACATTCCCCCAAATGCAAAAAAAAAGAAAGATTTTTAGTCTATGTTTGCACATCATGATTAAATGAAACATGGTTACTCGGTTAATCCAAGTGCCTGGGTTCGACAATACGCTGAACCATCAGTGGTGCTCACTTCACACCCTGTAGCCAGCCACAAACCAGCCAACCCCATTTTAGTTTTATTGTGCTGTGCAAATGCCACCTTTGGCACTTTCGGAAGGCCATTTCTCAGCAGACCTTGCGATTTTGCTGTGGGACCCCTCCTTCAAACAAGAGGCTGCTGCAAAATTAAGGGAACGTCTACTACCTTCTTCCTATGAAGGGAAAGAGAAGAGGTAGTTTTGCCTCCCACCTTCTGGCCTGAGACACTGTGCTTCAAGGTGCGCCGGAGCTCTGCCCCCAGAAAATATGGCAACCCTAATTTCAACAGGAAAAGCCGAACCTAAACAAACTGCATTTGCTTCAGATTCAATAGCCTGGACAGTGAAATACATCAACCACTTTGAGGGGGGGGGGGGGCTGTGAGAGTCACTGTTCCCGGGTTGAGCTGCTTTGAGAGAGAGAGAAAAGAGTGCATTTGCTCATGTCTGGCTTGGGGTCCAGCCTCAGAGCGAAAACAATTCAAAGCAAAGGAGACATTTTCTTCCTTCTCAGAGAAGATCTATGAAGTTCCGCTTACCTTCCAGTCCAGAGTATTCTGTGTTTCTCGCCGTTCCTTCCCACCTGCCCCAAACCACTTTCCAAGCTGCCTTTGAGCCCAGGCTGGCACTGTATGCTGCCCAGCTGCTGTGCAATCTTTGGCAGAAGAGGCATGTCACGCAGAAGGTAACCGGAGTGGTTGCTAACGTGGAACCCTCCCTTGATCGGCCACACCCAGCCTTGCCAATGAAACTCCCTGGAGGGTTAGAGAAGCAGCTGGAATGTGCTGGCCGTGGTTGCGTTCAGTGC
This sequence comes from Charina bottae, assembly GCA_023362775.1. Classification (NCBI taxonomy): domain Eukaryota; kingdom Metazoa; phylum Chordata; class Lepidosauria; order Squamata; family Charinaidae; genus Charina; species Charina bottae. The sequence continues at coordinate 5,739,145 of JALMGJ010000037.1, read as the reverse complement.
TTGGAACAGGGGAAAGAGATTGAGAAACTGCTTCCCACTCGTAGCTGGATCATGGGTCTTCTCCGAACGGTCCTCCTGAAAATGTGAAGCCTGCTCGAAACTGGGTGCGTCTTCTCGCCTGCGGAGAGACGCCCATCCCGAAAAGGCAGCTCACCAAAGCTTCTGCTTTTTAATCAAATGTGTGTTTTGGAAAAGACCCTTCGCTTGTTGCTCCTGTAGATGAACACAGCTCTCCTCTTTAAAATGAGAAATCTTGCAAATGGTTTAGGAATACTGCGGGTCCGTCTGGAAGATCCTGTATATCACAGGACTTTGCATGTTCAGAAGCCCTCAAACTATTTTTCTGTGTGTGTGTGTGTGTGTGTGTGTGTGTGTGTGTGTGTGTGTGTGTGTGTTTTAATGGTATATTTTACCTTGGTGGTACTAAGGGCAAAAGTGTCAAAAGAAAGCATATCTACAAATGCCCATTTTCAGCAAAAAGAAGGTATTTCTTCCTCCAAATGGGTCTAACAGAGAGCAGTATTTGTCTGTGACGCACTGATGTTCCCAGCTTCAAACAAATGGGCAATGGAGGCGTGGAATCAAGAGCGATTTTGTGTTTACGCACCTGGCCTATAAACCAGACTGTAAGAAGTGAAGGATGGAGATCAGATTGGAAAAAGTGACCCTGCTGATGTTTCAGTGTAGGACTGATTGATTGATTGATTGATTGATTGTGTGCCATCAAGTCGTTTTCGACTGCTAGCGACTGCGTAGATAGATTTTCTCCATGATGATTCAGTGTAGGAGAGATATTCGAAATCAATTTATATGCTACTTCCCATGGGGGAGAGGGGAGAAATTAGTCATTTCACCTCTGATGAATTATCTCATTTCACATATTACAGTCAATGCCCAAACTGAAATTTAGTTATTCACAATTCAGTCTTTCAATTTTTGCAACCCAGTAGGCCAATCATGGACGTGGACAAGTATCAGGGGAAAGATGTACTTTCAGACTTGCAAGATTGATGTCGCCTCATGGGGTAAACCAGATAGGAATCACAACCAGATGAACTAGTTCTACTTTATTGGGGGGTCCCTTCTGAGCCTCTTGCCCCACCCACTATCCAGCTGCAGGCTATGCCATCTCTTATCTGACCATTCCCTAGGCAGCATCTCTTCGCCCCGTCTCTCAAGGTCTTTCCCACACACCTTCACAATAACTCAAGGCGGTGAACATACCTAATGCTCCTGCCTCCCATTTTTCCCACAACAACCACCCTGTGAGGTGGGTTGGGCTGAGAGACAGTGACTGGCCCAAGGTCACCCAGCCGGCTTTCATGCCTAAGGCGGGACTAGAACTACCAATCGAAGAGAATATTTGGGACTAGAACTCTCAGTCTCCTGGTTTGCCATTGGCTCCTTCCTAGGGCTGAGAGAGTGTGACTGGCCCAAGGTCACCCAGCCGGCTTTCATGCCTAAGGCGGGACTAGAACTACCAATCGAAGAGAATATTTGGGACTAGAACTCTCAGTCTCCTGGTTTGCCATTGGCTCCTTCCTAGGGCTGAGAGAGACTGACTGGCCCAAGGTCACCCAGCCGGCTTTCATGCCTAAGGCGGGGCTAGAACTACCAATCGAAGAGAATATTTGGGACTAGAACTCTCAGTCTCCTGGTTTGCCATTGGCTCCTTCCTAGGGCTGAGAGAGTGTGACTGGCCCAAGGTCACCCAGCCGGCTTTCATGGCTAAGGGAGGCCTAGAACTCACAGTCTCCTGGTTTCTAGGCCAGCACCTTCACCACTACCCCAAACTGGCTCTCCATGATCAGGAGTCATGATGTGTGGGATGGGACTCCCTGCTCCAGCTCTTTTTCTCTCTCTCTCTGTCTCTCCTTCCCAAGCTCTAATCCCTCCTTGCATGGCAGTCTCCAGCTTTTGGCTCCTGACACAGTGTAATTTAGCGTCTTGAGGGATATTTTAAGACTGCAATTTAAGGGTTGGGGTTTTAGAGTTGGGCAGGACACACAAGGAGACCTCCATTCCTTTTTTTTTCCCCTTTCTTCTCCTTCCCCTCCCTTTCTTCACTCCTTTCCCCCCATCCAGCCCATCTCTCCTGTCTCTACCCATCTATTGATGGGAGAAAGCCAACATTTATTTATTTTATTTATTTATAAGATTTAGAGGCCACCCAGCTCCATAAGGCTCTCGGAGGCTTACAACATTGAAAGGCATAAAACAGGAAAGCATTGTACGGATGGATGTCTGTAAAACACAGAGCTCAACAGGGACTCAGGACCCATCCTGACCCTGGTTTTCAAAGACCTTAAATGTCATCAAGGTGGGAGCGATATGAATCCTGGGGGGGGGGGGATGCTGTTCCATAGGGCAGGTGCTGTGACAGAGAAGACATCCTCCATCCTCCTTGGGTTCCAATAGATGATTATTTATTTCGTATGGCATTTTCTTTGCTGGGAAATCCCTTGTGAGGGCCAGCAGCCGGCTGTGTAGACTATGTAGCCGTGACAAGTCACGTTGCCCGGGGTGCACCACGGGGGGCTAGTCTACATTGCACCCGCGGTTCCAATAGATGACACTGTTTATCAAAGGGACCCTGAGTGGACCCACTTTGCCTGATCATACACGAAGAGGGACAGAGCTCTTGCTTAAAATTACTTACCAACCATCACCCCAACCTGAGGTCCTCCAGATATGTGGGATCACATCTGGTGGAGAACGCTTGATTTGTCCTGTTGATACCTTGGTGGCACCTCCAGAAGGCACTTAAGGGGTAGTGTATGCAGTGATATTCCCCATAACTCCTGTGCCATATTATTCTTGCAGGAAAAGCTTTGCATGCCAGTGGAAACCCTACAAAATGTCAGGTCTCAATGATGGATGATGATGATGATAGTTGGTCGCACAATCAGCCAGATGTTTAGCCTGGATTTGGCATTTTTGTCCACCTATCGAGTCCTTCCCAAGGACCTGGGATGGGCAGATGTTGTTGTCTGATGGTGTTATAAATGTTGTCGCAGGATGTGAGTTGTTCCAAGTAGAGCTGCCTTTTGCAATTGACTGATGGTGATTTTGTCAATGCCGATGGTGTTCCAGTGGTGCTCCAGATGCTTTGGGATTGCACCCAAGGCGCCTATTACTATCTGTACTACCTTTGCTTTCTTTTGCCATGGTCGTTCTACTTCTATTTGAACGTCTTTGTATTTTTTTTTATTTGTATGGCCACCCATCTCATCCAAGCGACTCTGGACAGCTCACAACAGGTAAACTACAACACATCATTGGACATTGATAGGATGTTTCACCAAACGCACAGATCTCTGGAACCGTTGGGTTGATTCGCATCTCCCCCCCTTCTTCATTTTGCCCGATTGGCACCTGGAGAAGGTCAAAGGTAAGCATGGATTCTCAGCCAGGTCTAATCTTTTACTGTATAACTTTGGCTGTGTTGAGCTCTCTCTCACTTATAGACATGCACAGTATCGTTACAGACCCTGGAACTTTTCCAATAGGTTAGAATTACAGATCTACCTGTTTGTCCTTCTGGGACGGTGGCCTATTGAAAGCTGACAATCTGTACAGGAAATATTTAGGGATCAGCGGAGGGTGGAAAGAGAAAAAGAAAAAGAAAAATCTTGGCAGCCATGCAAAGGAAGGGGGAATTTTTTTTTACAAAAATCATGCCAGGTTTTTGCTAGAGATTTGGTGGCAGAAGCGTTTCCTGGTTACTGTATTTGCAGAAAGGGTGGGGGAGGAAATAGGCAAGGCGAAAGAATTATGCTCAGGACTGTACCAGCCCAAGAAGCAGGAGGCGGAGAGAAAGCTGCAAATACTGGAATAAAACCAGAGAGTTAAAGCAAGGTTCTTCCTTATTCTGAGAATGGGCTGGGGGTCAATTTCATGAGCTTTTTGGGGAGGTTCTCTTGAGTCCATTCAAATGGTCCAATCAATGCAATATTCTAATCAAACTGATGAATCAGATTGGACTTGAACAAATTGGACACGTGCAAAAACATTCTATCTCCAGAGAATTCCAGTCCACCGTTTTCTTCTACACCATGTTAATCTGGCCATTCTGGGAGTGATCTGCTGGTTTTCTGAAATGAAATCTTCCAGAACAGGAAGTGGTCAGTTGCAGGGCTGGGCCATGGCCAGAACTACCCAAACCACTTCGCATTCCAGAAATTCGCTCCTCAAAACATTCAAGAAATTGCATACTTTGGCATCACTGCTTCTAAGACTTTCCTACATGCACACGCAGAGTCAGTTTGCTTTGCTGATGGTCCCAGGATGGTGTGGTGGTGGTTGGGTTGCCCTGGCCTCCGGAGGACCCAGGTTCTAGTCCCCTTTCTGCCACAGAAGCGCCCTGGGGGACTTTGGGCCAGTCCCTCCCTCCTGGCCCAGGGTCTAATCAAGTGTATTGGGGGAGGTGCTGGACTAGGAACAGGGAGAGCCAAGTTTTATTTCCCCCTGGGTCATGGAAGACCCTGGGAGGAACTGAGGCCAGTCACTCTCTCTCAGCCCAGCCTACCTCACAGAGTGGCTATTGTGAGAGAAACCAGAGGAGCAAATGCCACGCTTGCCTTCTTGGCCTCCTGAATGAAAGGCAGGATATCAATCTAAGAAATGAATAAATGTCTGTGCCAATATATCAGCAGCCAGCCAGAGAAGGTAGTCAAAGCAGCCGTATCAAGCTGTCCAGAGGACGGCTGCTTTGCTTGAACCAAGACACTTGCCTGTTGTTTATTCGTTCAGCCGCTTCCGACTCTTCGTGACTTCATGGACCAGCCCATGCCAGAGCTTCCTGTCGGCCGTCACCATCCCCAGCTCCCCAATGGTTGAGTCCGTCACCTCCAGAATACCATCCATCCATCTTGCCCTTGGTCGGCCCCTCTTCCTTTTGCCTTCCACTTTCCCCAGCATCAGCTTCTTCTCCAGGGTATCCTGTCTTCTCATCATGTGGCCAAAGTACTTCAGTTTTGCCTACGGCATTGAAAAGCATACCTGTCCCATCAAAAGATACACAGTCAAGAGGAGCTGGGATCATTGGGCCACAAGGCCTCCAAGCCCTCTCTTGGAGTGCAATTTCAGAAACAAGTGTCCATCTACGCAACTACCCACAGCGCATACATCATAATTTATTTATCCAACTTATATCACCGCCCATCTCCCCCCACAAGGGGACTCTGGGCGGTTTACAATCAAGTTAGTAGTTAAAAAACATATAAAATACTTTATACAATTTAAATATTAAAAATATAAAATCTAAGAGGCTGTATATAATGTTTGCGAGCCGAACTCTATGGCGCGAGCCATCCCCAGGAAGAGCTATTACTCTTCTCATCCCAAGCGAGGTGGCAGAGCCAGGTTTTCAATTGTTTTCTGAAGGTCAGGAGTGTGGGGGCTAGCCTCACTTCCAGGGGCAGAATGTTCCAAAGGGCGGGTGCCACAGCAGAGAAGGCACGCCTCCTGGATCCCGCTAGGTGAAATTCTTTTGCTGATAATCCACAAGTAGGATAATTCTTCCATCCATCAAAAATGTCTCAAAAGTCACCAACAGATTACTACAACCCCTTGGCACCACCACAGCCCACAAGCCAACAATATCCCTCCATAGCACCCTAAGCAATTATTATAATAATATTATAATAATAATTCAGTAGCCAAAGATGACGAAGCAGGAAAGCAGCAGCTGGGATGTGTCCATATCTACAAAGATCTGAATTGTGCAAGCCATGGTTTTCCCTACGACACTCGATGGAAATGAAAGTTGGTCTTTGAAGAAGCAGGCGAGGAAGAGTGTTGACGCTTTTGAACTCAGGTGTTGGAGAAGACTCCTGAGAATACCGTGGACAGCCAAGAAAACAAACAAGTGGATCACAGAACAAATCAATTCAGAGTTCTCATTCAAGGAACAAATGACCAGGCTCAGATGATCCTACTTTTGACACAATATGTGAAGACCCAGCTCTCTAGAGAAGTCTATAACCCTGGGAAAGGTGGAAGGACAAAGAGGATGACCAGAGCAAGGTAGACGGACTCAATTATGATGGCGATGGGTGCACTGTTGGGGAACCTGAAGGACCAGGTTGGGGACTGATCATCCTAGAGAAGATCTATCTATGTTGTCACTAACAGTTTGTTTTGACTTGATGGCATGTAATCAATGAGATCAAGAAAGCATCTCATTCCGAGATTCAACCAGTTTAACAAGTAATGCCAGTTTTTTCCAGTTATCTCTGGGTGGTATGTTCTACACACAGATCCTGCAGTATAGATTAAAGACGCTAGTCTAGAAAGGCATGCTATCTAACAGAGGTGCGCTGCCTGGACCCTGCACACTGCATTGAATTAAAATGGAATTAGATTAATTGAATTAATTGAATTAATTAATTAATTAATTGAATTAATTAAAGTTTGAATTAAAAATCAAACTGAATATGTCTCTCAGCCCCACCTACTTCTTTCTTTCTTTCTTTCTTTCTTTCTTTCTTTCTTTCTTTCTTTCTTTCTTTCTTTCTTTCTTTCTCTCTCTCTCTCTCTCTCTTTCTTTCTTTTTCTTTCTTTCTTTCTTTCTTTCTTTCTTTCTTTCTTTCTTTCTTCCTTCCTTCCTTCCTTCCTTCCTTCCTTCCTTCCTTCCTTCCTTCCTTCCTTCCTTCCTTCCTTCCTTCCTTCCTTCCTTCCTTCTTTCTTTCTTTCTTTCTTTCTTTCTTTCTTTCTTTCTTTCTTTCTTTCTCCTGATTCTACTGCTCGGAGGGCGGCACCCAGCAGGTCACTCCGAGACTAAACGTAGTAGCACTTAAAGATATTTATTTTTATTTATTTATTTAATTTATATGACCGCCCATCTCCCCCCAACGGGGAACTCTGGGCGGTTTTTTGCGCGTGAATCCACCCAAACGTTGCAGGCAGAATATATTGCAATAAAAATATATTGTGAGAAACAGGAAGAAACCTAACACCAGGCTGTCTCTGAAGTCTCGTACGTTAGAATAGGCATGAACAGACTTTGTGGTAAAATTTGAAATAATGCACCAGAGCAAACTTTGCCACATCCTGGTGTTTTTATCTGTAATCAGGGCTTCCAAGATCAGAGGTTGCGAATAGAGTAGGTTGAAGGCAAATACTTGGCTAGAAAATTGTAATGGCCCCAAAATGGTGATGTGTGTGCAGGGATGTCATCGCACACATGCCATGACATAACTGCATCATGATCTCAGATGCAAGTTTGCAAATCAAAGCATGTCTCGTTCACCCCATCTTGACTCCTCCTGCAGGAGACCATTGGAACAGCTATGATGGAAGATTTACCAAGAGAGTAAGTATATAATAAGTTGACAAGAAGAGCTTTGAGTAGGCTGACCATACGTCCCATTTTGGACAGTCCCGTTTTTTAAGCATTTTTCAAGCGTCCCGTCGTTTTCATAACAATCTCAAATTTGTCCCGTTTTTTAAACCTGGGGGGAATGGCACGGGAGGAGGAGCCGAGCTGGAGCTGCCAATTGGAGGCAGCCCGGAAGAGGAAGCCCTCCCGCCTATCAGCGCGTGGCAAAGGAGGGCCGGGGGGGGGGCAGGGTTTGCAGGTGAGAGCCATTGCGCGGACGGAGGGGCAGGGTTTGCAGGTGGGAGCCAATCGCATGGACTGGGGGGCGGGGTTTTCAGGAGGGAGCCAATTGCACGGACTGAGGGGCGGGGACCTCTGTCTTTTTCATGAATACAGAATATTCCGTAAGTCCCCGTCCCGTTTTTGTCTGAAGGAAATATGGTCAGCCTAGCTTTGAGAGTTGGAACAGGACTCTGGTGCCTCTATTCCAGCATCAACCGCCCAGAGTCCCCTCTGTGGGGGGAGATGGGCGGTGATATAAGTTGGATAAATAAATAAATAAATCTATTCCAGCGGCCAACTGGATGCATTTGGGAGATGGAGGACAGCTACTAATGGAGGACAACTACTAGTATGTAAGCATGCTGCCTTATCAACATTAAGGCAGTGCTGCACTTTGGATTTGACGAGGTAAAAGGTGCTTCAGAGCACCCAAGGACGCCCTCATAACACCTCCCAGCACCTCTTTAACCAAATCCATCTTTTCCAGAATCATGCTGCAGCTGCTGAGGGTACTCCTGCAATTCCACGAACAGCTGCAGCTGTTTGAAGAGGTTGTCCTCTGGAGCATGTTTCCCTTTGAATTCCTAACTGGATCTAGCAGCCATCAATGGTTGATTCCCGTTAGGTCTGGCAGCGGTGGGAAAGTGGACTTGCCTTGATCCGGTGGGACTCTATGTTCATCCCCCCGAATGGGTTCTCGGGAATCCAGCGACACGACTGTCCTATTCCATGATCTTCGACCGGGGCGACCTCTGTAAACGGTGCCCTTAAACCGTGTTGTACCAGAACGCCCATCGGGCGGCTGAGAAAGTTGGGAGTTGTGGATGGACACGTCTGGGCCACTGGCACGAACAGCAGCTATCCAAGCTTTGGCGACCACCGTAATGGGTTTTAATGAAGGCCGGCTACGTGAACTGGAAGAAACATGGACCTCACCTCCAGGATTTAGAAATCATTTGAGTAATGCAAGGTTTCTCCCAAACTAGGGTTGCCTCATGTCAAGGCTGATGAAGCAGCCATCTTACTAGGCTGCAGCTCCATTAGAGTCGACAGGTGGGCAATGTCTGCAACACACCCACTCGATCCCCCGAGCCATTCCTTCTTCCTCCTCTTCCTTTGAGCTCTTCCCCAATTCAGCAACTGCTTGAGGCAGCTTTTGAGTGTCCTGAAAGGAAGCAAAGAACTACCATTCCTCAGTTGCTGCATTTTAACTGCCGCGGGTGGGTTAAAGGGCATGAATGGGTTCTCAGCTCTGGCTGAGAATCAAGAACTTGCTTAAAGCCTTGATTTTGGTGGGGGGGGGTGTATCACTTGCCCTGCTGTACAATAACAACATGCCTTAAGCTGGCTCTCTTGGTAGCCCCCTCCCTATATTTATGGGATATAGGACGGGTACAGCACCCAAAGCAACTTGATTTGCCATCTGGAGGCCTTTCAAGGCATTTCCTGGTCAAAAAATGCTAGCTCAACTCTTCCACCTTGTGGCTTAAGAAAAATGTACCTGAATGAGCTACTCGAGTGATCTCATCAGCCTCTCTTTCTCCCCCAACCCGCCCCCACACTCTGATCCAACACGTTGGGAGATTTTTCTGGATTTTTAGATACAAAAACAGGTCCGTTTCATCGCAACGTTCATTCTCACCCCGGTGGATGCAAACTCTGAAGGATCCTTCACAGAATGAAATCATCAGATTTGAATGAAAAATCCCAGGCAAATTAGAAATGGAATGTATGTCTTGTTTTTGACATTTTTATTCAGGCACACATGCTTTGGAAAGCTGACCTTTCTTTGGAATGTTATTTAACACATTCTAAATTAATCTAAGCACACATTCAAAGAATTGCTTCAATGTAGCCTTAGTTAAGATACCGTCTTGCTTAAATAAGGCCGTTTTGGACAAAAATTGTTTCGTGGTTTTAAAGGTTAATGGTTAAGATTGTGGTTATGTCTAAAAATCAGTAGTTGATCAGGTTCGGGGTGCCAGCTTGTTCAGGAAACCCGTGGCAGAATTTAGAACAGCAGTTCTCATCCCAGGCACTCTCCGGATGTGGGCAGGCTTCATCTCCCAGAATTCCCCAGCCAACATGCCATTGCGGAGAATTCTGGGAGTTGAAGCCCACACATCTGGAAGTTGCCCAGGTTCGGAAACTCTGATCTGTAGAATGAAGCAACAGACAAGCGATCTGCAGGAAACGGTTTTGTTGCTTTAAAGAGGAAAGTTTTGATTTTTTTTAAAGTTGCAGAACATTCCTCTCCATGCCCCGAGTGTTATACGCACAACTGTCCAAATTCCCTTTAAAAAGCACCTTTAATTTTCAACAGCAAAACCGCTCAAGACCCCCCCCCCCCCCCATTAAACCCGATTATCAATGCTTTGCTCCTTTTCATCTCAAGAACTGTGGAATTGTTGAACGCAGGGAAAAGTGTAAACAGTTCCTTTATTAGATTAACAAACAGTTCACCCATTGCTCATTATCCTTTCATATTTCCCAGCAATAAAATAGAAAAAAAAATAGACAGCTTTATTTATTTTGCATAGGTAGCTGATAAGATTTCAAGCAATTTGCCAACCCCAACTGCCTTCCCAGCCAAAGAAATCATTGCAGCACCTTTGAATCAGAGGCAGAAACATTCCATTTACAATAAGACTGTGCGGTTTGGTGTTTTATTATTATTTTTAAAAACAGATCTATAGAGCATTTTTTTTTCATTTTGGAAAATATATTGACTACAGATTTTTTTTACACTGACATTTCCAAGGTCTTTTGAGATGTGATCCCCCCCCCCCCCCCCAATATCATTCTAGTTCATCAATAATGCCAGGACCAGAGATTGCACACACCAGAAATTAAACTACTCTTGAGGTGGAAAGATTCGGCGATCCAAATCTTTCCTTGTTTTTTTTTTAAAGTTACAGTACAAAAAGCTGAACAAGAAGGAACAACTGTGCACCTTATTCAAAAGAACCAAAGCAATTGTATTTCTTTTGGATTATGTCTTCCTTCCCAAATTCCTGCCCATTCCCCCACCCCCCACCCCTTCCAGCTTTGATAAAATATATTACTGGACACAACCAGGATTTGCCCATTTAACGATTGTGGATATTTATTGGTATCCAAGGCATTCTGCTTCCCAGCTTGAGTTCAAAACTAGAAAGTTAGGTGAGTTACACCGGGTGCAATCTAATACACGGTGGATGAAACAGCTCTGCAGACAGAGCTCCCAATGACTTAGAAGACAGCGGAGTGCAAGCCTTCTCCGTCCTCCTTTTCTGCCCTGTGCAAGTTACTCACGGTGCAAGACGTGAGTAACTCTATCAAGCGAGAGGAAAGACTGGGTGGACATAATTCTCCGGTTCGGCCTAGTGGCCCCTCACGCGGCTTATGAATGCAGAGGGGAAAACCGAAGGAAAGGAAATGGAATTTTAAACTCTGGGAATGCTCCATGCGCTGGTGCTGCATCATGCCCATTTTTTAATCATCCCCCCCAGAAAAAAACCCCAACATACAACTGACAACAGAACTTCTCAAGAGGCAACACTTCAAAATAAGTAATAACACGAAGTTGGCATAGCTGCATCACCGCAACATCTTTGCTTGGCATATTCACCTGCGTACAGAGAGACCCAGAGCATAAAAACAATCACACTTGCAGCTGAATATGCAAAGCCACATACCCGCGTGGGGATTTCAGAAATATTACACTGATTGTCATGGCTTTGTTAAATTTCATTCCCGCTTTGCTAAATCATGGGATAAGTAATAATAATAATTTTTGAAAAACAAGGTAAAAGTCAAGCAGAAGGTAGAGTTTAGGGCTTTAGAGCAGGGGTGGGATTAAAGAAGTCAAGATGGCCACAACCATGGGACTGAAGCCCCGCCCCCTTTTACTTGCATCATTGACTTCTTTGACCCCGCCCCCACCCGACACCCCTGGTAGTTTGCAATATATGATGCTTCCTGGGCTGCCCGCGTTCAGACATCCAAAATGCCAGGATGCTGACATTGCAGAACGCAGTGCGTGTCGTCAACTTACTCTCTTCCAAGCAGGTGCGCAATCTTGGCTAGTATTTTTACAAGGGGCCAACGTGTTGTGTTCAACCCAGGGCAAGTGCGACACCACCGGTCGGTGTGTCTGCAAGTTGTGCAGATGTGAACAGAACTCTAGTCTACAGCAACGCAGGATTGCATGTTACACACAAGGCATCCCTCCCTTGCGTCAGATCAGCCACAAACCAGGACAATAGATCTGAGGGATCCCCAAGCACACAGGTGTGGCTCTAATATGCTTCATAAACAAGATAAACAAGTCATAAAATGAATTCTGCCTCAGAAAAGCCAGCCCAAACAGAAGTAATGCCTAATTTTTAAAGCAGTTTTCCCCAGCCTAGGTGCCTCCCCACGAGTCACTTCCAAATCCCCGTATTCTCAATCAGGACTATATAAGTTGTGGAGCTCCAGAATTGAAATCCATCTCTTTGGATGGTGCCCAGGTTAGGAAAGGCTGCTTTAATTGCCATCAGACTGTTATAATAACCACGATTTTCCAAAAATTGAGCAATTTCCATATCCCAGGGTTTATCAGAATTGGGAGAGGGGAGGGAAGAGCCTCCCCCCCCCCCGGCCACAAACCCCACCAGAAGTTCTATTGTCTGCTGGATGTGGGATTCCCACAATGTTACAAGACACTTTTCATAATCAACATTCATTCACAGACATTTAAGGCAACTGGATAGAGGGAAAAAAAATCACTGATTTTATAAAAAGTGAACGTCAAACAAAAAAGGTCTGCGTTATGTACAAACAGATCGCATAAAACTGTCAGAAAGACACACGTCGTACTAGAAAGGGCAAGATATGATGGAAACTGGCAGCTGGGAAGATTGAGAGGTTCAAGACAAGCCAGAAAAACCACTGCAAGTTTTCTTCAACTCAATTCCAACCGTTTCCATCGTATTTGCCCCTGCTACAACCTGAATTCTTTTCCCTGCAGACTGTATCCGTGGCTCAGGAAGCCAGAAGTACAGTGGAAAAATACTGCTCAGAGAACATGCTTTGGCAGTACAAATGTCGCACTATTTTGAAGTCAAACACCCAAATTAAAGATTTGACTGAAGGTAAGTTTCATGGGCTTACCGGCATCCATACTTCAAACCAAAAAGAAAAAGCAAAGAAAAACCACCAACACTCCAGCTGTTGTTATTCTCTGTGTTGCTAGATTCCTGGCAGACGAGACATACAATACCAAAAGAAGAACCTTTAGTAGGCCAATTGAGGATATACGGAGGGGCAACCTGTCCTGCTGATACAATACTGCTAGAGCTCTCCAAACACTGGTTAAAAATCCCTCTGATGGAGTGACAAGTCTGGTTTTTGGCTTTTCGTTTTACTGTGCCTCTGATGACCTGTCTTATGCCTTCGGAGGTTGGCCTGATGTTTGCTCCGAATCAGTGGGTTCATCTGCTTCTTAGTTGATTTTTTTTAAAACCATAATCGGGGAAAGGCAAGGAGCAAGAACCTGCAATTTCAGCATCTGACGGTTTTGCTAGGATTGAGCACCAAATGTTTTCGGACAGTTCTTGTCCAATATGGCTAATTTGAGCAATTAAAAGGACTTCGGTTGGTGCAAAAAAGAACAGAAGTGAATTTAGGAGGATGGAAACATACTACTGAGGTGCGCCCCCTTCTCGGTTCAAGTGGTCCAAAAAAAAAAAAAGATATGGAAGACCAACATCCTTGATATTTATCACAATGTTTCCCTCCAAGGATGGAAAAATGTATACATCTAAGCACTGGAGAACAATTTGACAATCTTGACAAAAGAAAGCCAGCGTGGTGCCGTTGTGCTCTCTCAGCCCAATGTACTTGACAGGTTGCTGCTGTGGGAGAAAAAGGAGGCTTGTCCTATATTGAGGAATAAGCACGTACCAAATAAAAATACAAAAAGCATTTCAATTTCACGCTTGGGCAACCCAATTTTCCCTAAATGACCTTCGGTTCTAATGATCTCAACACTCCAACCCCAGGTCAGGTTGGAAAGTTGCTAAGGAAAAACCCCCACGTTCCACCCTAGAATTAAGCATAGAATCAACACCCCTATTTTTTTTCTTTCAAAAAGGAAGAAGCACGAAGGGAAGAAACCGGAGTGAAAATTCCACTGCGAAACACTCACAGCGGGACACGCAACCCCAATTAAAAAACCAATTGCTTAACGCTTGACTATGTTGGCCAGGAACACTAAGGAAAGGGCGTTTGCAATTTCAGTAGCAGAGGCACAGCGGCGAAGAACAGTATAACAGCCAAGGTTCGGTTCCATTTGGTGAGCCTTCGTTAGCAGCGGTTACAGGAAAAACAAAACATGGGGCACAATTAAAAAAAAAAAAGGAAGCGTCTCCCACATGAGGGCCATTGAAAGGAGGGCAGATTATGGTCACGAGTAGCCGCCTATTCCTTCCACCGGGACTTTGGCCCATCGTTTGCAATAGCTCAATATAAATATTTCAAGCTTAATAAATAAACTCATTGTCTTCTATGCTTTCTCTGTATTTTATCCCTGACATCAGAAACACCTGGCAGTTGTGTGTTAGCAAACACCATAAAAGGCTCTTCCTGAAGGTTCTGAGGACTTGCAAAGGTGGGCATTATTCCCCATTCCATTTTGCTGTGTTCCATAAAAAATTTAAAAATGAAGGTATGTCCTAATCTATGTGCAAAACGTCATCCAAATTAGTAAGGTAGTTGCATCTCCACCCTAGATATCACCCCGTTTACTTCCATCTATTTGTCTGCTGTTTCAAATGTGCTACAAAATAGAGCCATTGATATGACAGTAACTGGGAGAACGAAACCCACCACCTTTTCCAATTTTCTCCTTTGATTCCATATATTACATTGCTCTATAAAAGCCTTCCAACTTTCTTCTTTGTCTTTTTCAAGCATTTAAACAATACAAGACTAAAAGATTCTGGAAATACCCCTCGTACAAAAATGATTCTTTTAAAATCTTAAAACAACATTCAGAAAGGCACTTCATCCTGGAAGAAATTAAGTTCAGAGTCAGGTCAACTGCTCTAGAAGCAGGGTGGGGTGGGAAAAACACTCTGCATAGCAGGATGAGCTGGGAAGGGGATGAATTGACTGGTTGAAATAACACCAAGCTTTCATTTTTTTTTCTTTTTTGGCATGTTTTAAGAAAAAAAGCAGATTTTGTAAAACGCGTCCGTTTATGAAATTCATTAAAAGTCCCATTCAAAATAGCTTCTTTTTCATTTTCTTTCTTGATTTTGCTTTAAAACGTAGTTCTGATCACCTTACAGCATCAGTCATTCCCACGATTTCGTAGCGCTGAGCCGCAATTGTCTTTCACGTCAGAGGGAGACCGGAAGCATCCTAACGCTTATCCAGAGCAGCCTCTGCGAGATGCTGGATGCTTCAGGGTGGCTGCAGCACCACAGCAGCCGGAGTGCAAAGGGCTACCTGTTGCACAGCTGGTGGAGCATTGTGTACACTTCCTCCTCTTTGCTCAGTCCTTCGAAGAAAGGAATAAGGTCTAACAATTCTGTGTCTGCCATGTCATCAAACCAGGACTGAACAGGCACCTAAAACCATAAAAATAAATCCCTTAATATTGAGTTGTTATTCACAAAATAATAATCCTGCAATTGTAGGTTACTTGCAGCTTCAAGAAATGCCCCGGGGAGAGACTGAATGACTGATGCGATGTAGCCCTGCATCAGGTCTACTACTTCGCCCGAGCAGCATCTGAACACAGTACAGGAAGGCAAGGCAGAAAGCCACCCACACTGGATCCAGCCCAGCTTCCCCACGCAGAGCAAGGAGACTTCCAGGGAGTTCCAGGTCAAGTAAAGGGGTCTAGTAGCGTCATTCAAGCTGATGGTTTTGTATGATTGAGTGTGCATGATGTGTGTGTGCACGCGTGTGCATGCATGCAGGTGAGTGGGTGCCTTGTTTATCTGGGGAATGCTGTGTGCCTGATGCTGCCTCTCATGTTTTGGGTGTGATAAAAAGTAAAGGTTCCCCCCGCACATTTGTGCAGTCGTGTCCGACTCTAGGGGCCGGTGCTCATCTCCGTTTGTTAGCCGAACAGCCAGCGTTGTCCGAAGACGCTTCCGCGGTCATGAGGCCGCATGACGCACGCGGAACGCTGTTACCATCCCATGGAAGTGGTACCTATTAATCTACTTGCATTTGCATGCTTTCGAATTGCTAGGTTGGCAAGAGCTGGGGCGAGTGCGGGAGCTCACTCCGTCACACGGGGCTAGGGATTCGAACCTCCGAACTTGCGATCTTCCGATCGACAAGCCTGGCGTCTTACCCGCTGAGCCACCACGCCCGGTGTGAAACAAGGTTCTTATTTTTGTCCCTTTTGGGAGGGCTGTTTCCCTCCGGGTGTGCATCTGTTCAGCATCACTGGGTTTTCTTCTTTTGGTTAACAGACGTTCTCTTGTGTTTTCTAGGGGTCACGTATATAACTTGGCATTTGAGGCTCAAACCTAACGTCTACCTTGAACATGGTTTCTCTGGTGAATGGCTTGAGACTGGTGAGACTCTGATGGCAGGTTCCCCAATTTTGAAGAGACACCATAGGCCCCCAAATGGGCAAGATCCGTGACTAAACTGATTTATTCACTTACCCTCTAACACTGGCCCTGTGGTGGGGCACCTTAGAGAGATAAGCCTACGTGCCTCCTCTTTAAAACGACAAATCTAAAGGCAGAAAACTCATTCCATATATTGTAATCACAGTTACTTACTGCATTTTCAGGATGGAAGATGTAAGATGCAGGAGAATTATCTATTATTATGACTTTGCTCAATTCTCGCCCAAGCCGACTTAGATCTTTCACATAATTTCCTCTGTGGAAAACGCAGGATTCTCTGAAGAGTCGAGCCTTGAATACACCCCAACGGTCCAACAAGTCTGCCACTGGATCTGCATACTTTTTTTTTACACATAAAAGAAAAGGGGTCACGGTTAAGACGCAGAGAACGTTTCCCTCCCTGTGAAAACGAAACATGTTTTTCAATACCAATATTAAATGATCCCCAAACCAAACTGAAGAAATGAAGGTAAAACCGTGATGAGGATGTTGCTAAGTGCTTTCCTAGGATGTGACATAAAACCTCCAGAACGCAAAAAAAATTGACAGACATTCGGGGAAAGAGTGTTTTCGCCTGATGGAAATGGTTCAGGAGGGGGAAGAGGCCTCGCCCCAAATCTAAGTGCTAAAAGAGGCTCCTCGGCATCATGTTGCCTGACCTCAGCAAACTGAGCCGCCTTGCTTGGGACAAAGGAAGTAATAGTTCCTCCTGGGGATACATTTTTTCTATTTATTATGATATTGTATTTTAATGATTTATAGGTTTTAAATTTTAATATTTTATTGTAAACCTCCCAGAGTCTACTGCTGTAGAGATGGGCTGTGATAAATTTGATTGATTAATAAAAAAAAACCTGAGGGCTAAGCACACAAAAATAATCTCAACTTCTGCCATAAACTTGTGATTATTTAGAAGACTTTTATGGTTCAGTGTAAAATGAGCAGTAAAAAAGGTAAAGGTTCCCCCCGCACATTTGTGCAGTCGTGTCCGACTCCAGGGGCCGGTGCTCATCTCTGTTTGTTAGCCGAAGAGCCAGCGTTGTCCGAAGACGCTTCCACGGTCATGTGGCCGCATGACGCGCGCGGAACGCTGTTACCTACCCACCGAAGTGGCACCTATTCATCTACTTGCATTTGCATGCTTTCGAATTGCTAGGTTGGCAAGAGCTGGGGCGAGTGCGGGAGCTCACTCCACACACAGGGCTAGGGATTTGAACCTCCGAACTTGCGATCCTCCGATTGACAAGCCTGGCGTCTTACCCGCTGAGCCACCACGCCCCTATCAGTATCAGAGGGCTACTCTGCAAGCACCAAAAGTGTGGGGCTGAAGCACAAAGCCATACCATTAAAATCTCCTTGTGGAAGGTATGCTTAAATGGGCCAAGTGCATAACCACATTGGATTATGAAAAAGATTTAGAAAATAAAAAGAGGGAATTCATAATAATGGCCCTTGTTGACCAATTCCCAAAGAGAATATAGATATAAATTGTTAAACAAAATAAGCCGGCCTGTGGTTTTTCAAGAGATCTATGGGTAGGAAATAAAAAGGAAAATTTTCACACTATTTCCTCCACATCATGTGGTACTGCTAGGAAGGGGCATCAGAGATTCAGTATTTAATCACCAGCAGTGCCAGTGAACCGGGAAAGACCCCATGGCCTCAGCCACTAAGAAGAAATAACTTTGGTCTAAGTAAGCAGTTAATTTCTGCAAAAGAAAGGCAGCTCGCTGTATCTCACAAACATTCTTAGAGAAAAGGAGTGATCAGAATTATTTAGGGTTCTACAAGCACCAAAGTATTTCTAGATACTTTTGAACAATATAGTTGCTGGGAGCCAAAGATTTTCAAACTTATATAAGAGGCTGCAACTCTGGTGTTTTTGACAGCCACACTGCCTCTGATGCTATATTTCACACAAATTTTAAATGTAGTCAGCCTTGTGGAAATCCTTTTTGGTCACAGAATCAGTTTCACTGGACTTTGGGTTCCAGGAGTGCAGCCCCACTAATGAGGAATCAAACAACCCTCAAATGTAGCAAGTATGCTTTGGACCAATTGCTCATGAAGGAACAGAGTTTAATCTTGTACTTCCCTAAATATACTCTGCTATAGTATAGACTGAGAGCGTTTGGTGTAGTGATTAAGGCATCAGGCTAGAAACCGGGGGACTGTGAGTTCTAGGCCTGCCTTAGGCACAAAGCCAGCTGGGTGACCTTGGGCCAGTCACTCTCTCTCAGCTCTAGGAAGAAGGCAATGGCAAACCACTTCCAAAAATCTTGCCAAGAAAACTGCAGGGACTTGTCCAGGCAGTCTCCGAGAATCAGACATAATTGAACGGATAAAAAATAAATAATAGTATAGACTAGAAATTAAACAGGCCAAGATTTAAAGTATTAACAGTCAACATTCATTATTGTTATTATTTATAATTTTATAGTAATTGAGAATAGTCCTGTTTTACTTTGAAAACTGTGCATCATGTAGAATTTCTGCATTGCATAGAATTCCAGAGTAGAGATCAGACTAGCTTCAAATTTCACTGCAATGCCAAGATACGATAGCTTCCAATGGCACAGATATTCTTCAATGACAATGTGGAAGGCTAATGAACGTGTCTTGATTTTTAATCTTTCTCAAGAGATAGAAAAGAAAGCCTGTTGACCCTTCCTGGAGAAAGAAGAAGATTAAAGCTGCTTTAATGCTGAAGCTTGGGGTTTCGTTGCCACCATCCCTTGGTTCAACATCCCCATCACTTGAAACAGTGTTTCAAGCACTCCTAGTCTATCACAACACAAACAGCACTCCTAGTCTATCACAACGCCCAGTGTGAACTGAACACACTGATATTATATATAGATGAGAAGGTCTGAAATTTGTACTGGGACAACTCTTAAGGAGGCATTCTGCAAAGTTTCTTGCAGCTGCTCAGAA
Organism: Charina bottae; assembly: GCA_023362775.1. Classification (NCBI taxonomy): domain Eukaryota; kingdom Metazoa; phylum Chordata; class Lepidosauria; order Squamata; family Charinaidae; genus Charina; species Charina bottae. The sequence continues at coordinate 5,719,987 of JALMGJ010000037.1, read as the reverse complement.
AGCTCTCTCTTCTCTGCGTGCCTTCTCTGCGACAGCGCCCGCCTTATGGAACATCTTGCCCCCGGAGGTGAGACTGGCCCCTTCACTCCTGGCCTTTCGGAAGGCCATTAAGACCTGGCTCTGCCGCCTGGCCTGGGACGACGGAGGTGGTAGTGCCTCCTGGGGTTGGCTGGCCCCGTAGCAATATGACCTGTGCTACGGTCCCCAATCCATCTTGGATTTTATTTTATATTGGATATATTTTTTATATATTTTCTATCCTGTATGGTTTTAAAAAATTTAAATTTTTAAAGTTTTAATTATTGTAACCCGCCCAGAGTCCCTTGTATGGGAGATGGGCGGGGAATAAATTAAATAAATAAAAATAAAAATAATAAATAATATCTCTGTCTACCTGCACATGTGGATGCATGCACAGCTGCTTTGCCTTGCTGGTGGTCGGTCTGCACATGTGCACAGGTATAGCCTTGCTTATAATATTTACCCAGAATAGGAATAATTTTGATGAAGCGGCCTTGTATGAAACTCTCGCTTGGGAACAAGACCCACTTGTCAACTTATTTGTGAGAATCTGCTATTCCAGTGGCTAATACGACATTCCCCCCCCCCACACACACCTCATTTCTCCACTGCTATCAAGCCTGCAAAAGAATGATTTTATTTTCTACAAAGCAAAAATCAGACTGAGTTTTACTGCTACCACAGCTACAGACAACACTGGAAACATCACAAGACTAATACATTCATTGTGGAGCTCACCATAAGCACTACTACTTCTAACTCAAGGGTACAAGGAAGTATTGATTCCCTTCCTTCCTGGTTAGGACCATCACAAATCCACAAACACAGATGATGTCAGCACAACTTACATAACATTTTTTAAAGCTTGCTATGTATGTTTTAACTGTTTGAAGTCTCTACTATCAATTGCCCCTATATCGACCCAACAGTGTAGCAGATCTACTTTATTTGTCCCAGTTTAAGGATAGTACATTATGTAATAAACTATTTTTCTCTCCGCCCCCACATAACCATGGTAACTAAAAAAAGCCTTTCATATTGGCATCAGGAGCAATCCAGGAAGGCTACGTTATGAGACAAGCCCATATGTGATATTGTTACCATGGAAACACTTACCCACACATTAGCAGACAAAAGTACACGTTGCCAGATAAAGAAAGCAGAAGAAAAGGGGGGGGGGGGATGAAGATAATTATTTTCTCTTTATTTGATATGACATGCAAAGAAAGACCCAACTTTGAAAACGGTCCTTGCAGGAGATTAGGGGTAAAGGAAGAAAACTCATTGTTAATGTTCACCGAATGCCCAAGTGACCACTCTTCTGAAATGCTGGGGAACTAACTGGCACACAGGCCAATATTGCAGACCCAACCATGCTGAGAGCGTGCCGTACCCAACTCTGGAGTACCTGAAACGAGACAAAATACTGGGAATAAGAGACATACCAATTGCTTGACTTACTTTTGCTAGGCTGGCTGTGAATAGCACACATTCAAAGAGTTCTCCCATCCTCTGAAGAAATTCGTCCACGTGCGGTCGTTTTAATACATAAACCTGAAGGTAGAGAAAGAAAGGAGGAAGAACAGTCACTGAGATTCAAGAATGCGCAAACACTCTTCGGTACACCTGGAGTTCATGATCCTGGAGAATAAATTTACATTTGATAAGTGTAAGAGCAGAAGTGGAGTCCTACTGGATCGTAACAAAGGCCTATCTAGTATGTTTTGTTCCCGCGGAAACCAGCCAGATGCTTCAGGAAAGACAGTATAAACATAAAGAGTCATAACTTAAAATTAAGGGGCAATGCTGTACAAGAAGAATGAATGTATTTAAGGCTATCTTTTTCAATTCCTCAAAAAGGGAAGATGTTGTTCTCAAGATGGAAAGAAACTCACATTTCATTTCGTTTTCAAAATGGCAAAATTCCAGATTTGTGAATGGAATTGATTTTCACGGCTTTTACTATTAAAGCTGACAATAGGACTGTAACCAAGGTACTTCAATAAATAATTATAGCTAAAAAAAACCTATCCATACTAACTCAAGAAATTTTATGCCTCTTAGATAATTATTGGATGTAAAAAGTTAAGAAATACTGACTTAGGACAGAGGTATAATAGAAGAGAGAGACAAACAGTACAAGTATTGTATCAACATGTAGTTTGGTTTTGTATGTGTTTAATTAACTTTTTGAACTGGAGGGAATCTACCCTTGACACATGGTAGAGTATCTTTAGCTGCAGGCCTTCTTATTAGAAGAGTGAGAAGAAGACATGTGGACTCGGATTTTCCAGCATCCTGTTTATTGCGCTGTGGCTACGTCCCAGTGCAAGTATTCAAGGATAGGCCATTAAGAATGCACACAGCCTATCCTGGATTACTTGAACCGGGTCACAGCCCTTTCTGGAAAGGCACGTCAAGAACACTGTCCTTCAGAGGAAGAATAGATGCTAACCGTCATCACCAACTAAAATCATGCACAACACTTTTAACTGTTCATAATTTCCCTTGTTTTTACACACCCTGGCCCATTTCTAAAGGGGGGAAAATTTAACAGTTTATATTTTTTCTTTTTTTGCCGTCTATCCGAGATCTAAGATAATACGCACAGGAGCTTGCATATTCAAAGAAATGCAAGTCTCATTCAGTCTCAAGTGATGAGCTTGTAGTGGTTTCTCTTCTGCAACGCAGTTTAGTATCTTATACACACTCCCTGCTCCAAGTTAGAACCTCACTCAAAGCATTTTCAAACAGAATGATACTCTGTCCAAAATACAATTCTTAATGTTACCTAGATGCATTTAATGCATTATTCTTGTGGACGCTAATATTTTCTTTCATTGCTCATAGAGTTAAAAAGACTACTCATTAGTTTAATAGATACTATATTCTTGGCACTGAACTCTGATTCTTTTAAATTATGTTGCATCTTTGACCCTCTAGGTTCAAGCACCCTAACATGATTGTTACAAATAAGGATATGATTTCTGGAATGTACCACTCAAAAGCGTTTAATGGGGCATGAAGGAAAGCGGATGAATTGAAATCAGTAATTTTCCTTTACTTCAGAAGGCTGTCAGAAAGCCATATCTGAATTCACCCTTTTCAGATGAGTGCATCTGAAAAACTGGGCCTTTAGCACCAAGAACCGACATCTGAGGTTCTGGAGGTTTCATAGTCAGTGAGCTAGTTACCTGGATAAGACGATGGTCAACAAGACCATGCGGCAGAATATTCTTACGTGCTGAACCAATTATTGTTACTGATTTAAGTGATACCATTTACACTCTTGTTGACAGCTCAGCCATTTGAACTGAAATGGCTTCCAAGTAAAAACTCTGCAGTCCTGAAACACGCTAATTTTAATCTGTCCATTAACTCCAAAACTTCATCCTCTGCCAACCTAATCCGACAACCCTAGACAGACACAAAGCAATTCACCACCCCCACGCGGAAGTGCAAACACAACAGTGCTTCTCACCTGATGTATAGTTCCATCAATTTCAACTGGAACAATGAAATCAGCGTTGCTAATTGGCTAGAAAAGTGAAAACAAAATGATCTTTAAAAAGAAGGATTTGCAGTATGCACAGACTCTAGAGAAACTTACAGATCGATAGCACAGCTCACATGGCAACCTGCAGAATTTTTGGTGACAACGGGCACAGATAGCTCCTCTTACACCTACCAGAGAGACTGGAATTATCCTGTCCGTATATTGGAGAGAGGCATTCAAGTGTTTTGCTAAGCCATATTGGTACAATACAGGAATAACAGTTGACAAAACGCTCTTGATACCTTTTTTTAAACCAACAAAGAAGGGCTGTTAAAAAGTGGAGCAGGCTGCACCTTCTCTCAAGCAGATGGGAGATTTCTTTCCCTCTGAATAAGACTGAGAAAAGGCAGGATCCCACTCCTGCTACACTCCAACAGAATTACTTGGTAGAGAAAAGCAACTATTTGCTATGTGAAATCCTGCTTCACTGGCAGGTTCACTGAAGAGAAAGATCCCGGCCTCCAGTTCAGTATGGCTAATGGAACTGCTTGGGGTTAATGCATTTCCTTTATTTCCCCCGTGGACTCCTTTCCCTTTTCAAAAAGGAGAATTCAGAACACACAGCCCTCACTGGCAACACGACCAGCAAAAGAGCAGATTGCATCAGCTCTTCCTGGGACACGTCCAGGGGAAAGCAGCTGGCAGATATGCAGCCTTCAACTGACTGTGTTCCTTTTCTCCAAGAACACAGAACATTTTGGAAACATTCTGAAAAGGTTTCCCCCCAGTTTTTAAAGAGGAACACAACCTTTTCCCAAATGAGGATTTTTAACAACTCGGATATTCATCTGTTGAGAAAGATCTTGAGGCTAATACGCAATTCCAGCCTGGCATACACAGACAACAGAGTGGGGTGAGAACGGTTTTCATCCCATTTGAGATTGCAAGGGGAGAATGTCATTTTCAAATGTTTCCCCGTTTTAAGAACAACGTGGAAGAAAAGAAAAACCTAAAATGTTCCCTGCTCTCTTATGGGTTTCTACCCACAGGACATGTTGTTTTACTACCTGAAGTCTGAAGAAATGTCTCCACCTGGTCCTCATGGGAAGACCAGGCCGTAAAGCTGTTTTAGAACAGCCCTGCATGGGTTCTGTAACCCAGACCATATACAGGTAGTCCTCACTTAACAACACTAACTGGGACCCGAAACTGCCATTAAGCGACACAGTCTTAAGTTGAAAAACCACATGGCTATGCCGCTTAGCGATGGCAGTTCTGGCAGTCCCGGTTGCTGTCGTTAAGTGAGGACCACATGTGACCAGGGGAGGCTGCAATGTCATAATTGTGAGGATCATAATCACATGACTGCGGGGGAACGCTGCGAAGGCTGTAAGTACAAGGACCAGTCGTAACTACCACTCGTTCAGCGCCGTCGTAAGTTTGAATGTTCGTGGAATGAGTGGTTGTTAAACAAGGACCACCTGTATTTGCACCATCACACACAAAGAATAGTTTCCTCTTTCAGTGAATACGAATAAATTATCATTTTAAAAAAATACTTCAGAGTAGAGATATATAATATTTTACTGTGTGGATGTTTTTAATAACTATAGAAACACAAGATAAGAGAAGTCTTAAATATAGAGAAATTATAGGCTACAGGGAAACACACCCTTTAACAAAACTGTTCAATCTTTAGAAAAATGGAGAGGGCCCAAAAACTTAGCAATTAAGTAGCATATAAAAGTTGTATTTGGATTTTTCAAAATAATTGCAATATATCAGTTGCTCATCAAAATATTTCTGAGGCCCATATAATCTTAATATTCTTATTTTTCAAATATATCCATCCTATGCTGCAGTACACAATGGTACCAAATTCTGGCCCTGGAAAACGAGAAAAAGCCACCAGCTTCACCTCACTCAGTGACAACGCGTTGCTTGAACGCTTCCCATTTCCCTTAGAAGAGATCTGCTGCATGTTTTGCAACTTTTGCTGCAGAGGAAATGACATGCAGAGAGACGACAACCATCTAAGATCAGACTGCTGTAGATTTCTGGAGTGTGGGGAGGAATAGGGAGGCTGGGCGCTTATTTCTGCTCCAGGACCAAACGCCAGAATCATCAGAACCATATGCCAAAATCTGCAGATACGCAAGACCATGGATCAGAGTTAACAAGTTCTGGTCTACATTTATCAATTGCAAATAACCAGGTTCACCTGAATTAATATTTTTCAGCTACTTTGGTCTATATTTGAGACTTTTTACAGGGGTATCCATAGGGTGTGGTAAAAAAAAGTCAAGATGGCATCTGCAATGGTGTGATCAAAGCTCACCGCTGCACATAGGAAACAGGCAGAGCTTTAGTCACACATTTGTGGATGCCTTCTTGTCCTTTTTGACCATACCATGTGGATAGCCCTGGGCTTTTATATTCTGGATCTGAACTGAGATGGGTCCATGGTGCTACATCTCATCCTTTTGAAAAAAAATGCTGAAAAGTTATTTATTGTTAGATGAAGCATGATAATGATTATGTGCCATCAAGTAGTTTTTGACTCCTAGCGACCACATAGATAGATTTTCTCTATGATGATCTATCCCTAACCTGGTCTTTCAGGTCTTCCAATGGTGCCCCCATCACCACTGTAACTGAGTCCTTCCACCTGGCTGCTGGTCGTCCTCTTCTTCTTTCCTTCCACCTTTCCCAGCATTAGAGCCTTTTCCCGAGAGCTGGGTCTTCCCATAATGTGTCCTAAGTAGGATAATTTGAGCCTGGTCCTTTGTGCCTCGAGTGACAACTCTGGGTAGATTTGTTTGATGATCCATCAGTTTGTTTTCTTGGCTCTCCACAGTATTTTCAGGAGTCTTCTCCAACACCAAAATTCAAAGGAAATGCGTCAATAGTCTTCCTCTCCTGCTTCTTCAAAGTCCAACTTTTGCTACCATAGAGGGACACAGGGAATACAATGGCTTGCACGATTCTGACCTTTGTAGGTATAGACACATCGCAGTATTTGAACATCTTTTCCACGGCCTTCATGGCTGCTCTACTGAGTGCTAGTCTGTGGCGTATTTCTTGACTGCTTCTTCCTTTACTATTGATGATTGATCCTAAAAGGCAGAAACTCTCCACCACTTGGATATCTTCATTGCCAGTTCTAAGGCTAGTGTTCTACCTGTTGTCATTAGTTTTGTCTTTTTTATATTCAATTTTAGTCCCATTTTTTTACTGGGGAAAAATGAGTAATGAATGACATTCGTTACTCATCTCAAAATTGCAGATTGAAGCTATATCACGTGGTTGAAAAGTCTGAAGTATCTCCTGGATAATGAATTTCTTGTCCAATTGTTAGAGGTAACCACAGGGATACCATCCATCAGAAGAACTGACATGTTTTCAAAGTGCTACTGGAAACACCCAAAGGTATATTGTGCCTATTTTGAAACAGCTTCACTGTGAATTTTGTGCTCAGCCTTAAAGCCTCAGTTAAAGCGAGCTAAGAAGGTAGTCACTTTTTAAAACACATACGCACATACAATTCTAAGAGAATAATGAAGTTACCAAGAAGATTAAAGATAAGATTAATATAAAATATACCCTAAATGCTTAAGTATACGAACTTTATAATTCACAGTATCACTGACTACCTCTTTGGAATGGGAGACATTGAGCACACACACAGCTGTAGCCCTTATCTGAAGCGCTAGTATGTTGTTCCTAAATCCTCATTAGACAATCTCTATCATTCCTCCGTTTAATGTATTTAATGTATGTACTATAAAGACCTCTCAGCAGGTGGCAGCACTAGGCTGACCTTGGTCTAGGCTCAGAAACTAAGCAGGGTCTAGGGCTGATGGGTACTGGGATGAGGGATTTCTAGGGAACTCCAGGCTGTAGGCTAGACTGGGAGGTTAAAAAAAATGGAAGACAACAATGGCAAACCACTTCTCTATTGCTGCCAAGAGAGCCATGTGAATGGGTCCATGAAGTCTCCAGGAGTCGAGCTCAGCTCAAAAGAGATTTTACGTGGAGAGGGACATTAACAGTGTTCTCAACCTCGGCAGGTTTAAGATGTGTGGACTTCAACTCCCAGAATTCCCCAGCCAGTCCACACATCTTAAACCTGCCGAGGTTGAGAAACACTGTGTTGACATTCTTTATTGAGATTTGCAGTAGGGTTAAACATTTCGGCTGCAAATGAAACATGAGATGAAATTGTATCTCATCAGGCTTCAGTCCTCTGTGAAGATCACAGGGAGTCCTCAGGGCCAAAAGAGGCTTTGGATTCTATCACTAAGAAGCAGAGGATCTTTGGGTAATTAGGAATACTGACATTTTTCTCAGGGCATCAGCAGGGATTAAGCTGAACAGCACCCCAGTGTTTTTCTGGTGGAGGAGCCATGAACTTTGACCAATGCAAGAGAGGCCTGATGTTGTCCCGGGTTGGTTTGTTACTCCTCTGTGATTTTGTGCTCTGCTCCTGATGTGATTTGGAGAAGATGGACATTCTTGGGAAGATTCACTATTGTCCCAAATCTTTTCCATTTCAAGACTCCATCTCTAGTGAAGCCCCAGAGCTTTAGACATGGTTCTGTAACCTTTCCAGACTTTCCAGAGACAAACTGATCCTAGTTATCCCTTTAACTGCATTGACTGGACTAGAGGCGCAATTACGTTTTCACACTGGACCACTGCAAGTTGGATGACTTGGTTTATGAAATAAATCTTTGGCATTTGATTGATTTATTGTTCACTCAGATTCCCATGATGTATTAGTAGGACACACATGAAGCTCCGACACTATTCAGTACCAACGATAAGCAAACATTCAGAAAATATAAAGGGAGGCATGTTATTTTTCACATAACTGCTTATAAGATATAATATACCACATGATATGATTCACATTTTGGCAACTTATTATGCAATGCAGGTAGTCCTCGTTTAACATCCACTCATTCAGTGACCATTTGAAGTTATGATGACGTTGAATGAGGGGGACTTGCGACCGGTCCTCGTAGTTGCGGCCATTGCCATGCCCCCGCGGTCATGTGATCGCGATCCGGGCACTTGGCAACCAGCTTGCAATTACGACGGCTGCAGCGTCCTGTGGTCACGTGATCCCCACTTGCGACCTTCACTTCTGGCTTCCAACAAACAGTCAATGGAACCTGTATTTAAATTAATCCCATATAATAAACATATTTTCTTACTTGTTTAAACTCTGTCTCAACTATAGGTCAGTCTGATACCTAAACTATAGTAATTGTGCTATTCCAAAAAAAAAAAAAAATGCAGTCAAGAAGAGTATGTTTTCCATAAGGACTCTAAATGGTGGTAGTTAAATTATTTTAGGAAATAAGGAAATAAATACATTTAATACTTCATATATAGTAAATTATGGAAACACTACTCCCAAATTTTCCACATAACAAAAGTTATTACTGCTGCCCTCCTTGGAAATTCACACATGCACACATATTGCCCGAATTCTTATGAACATTTGATTCATTTGATTAATGGAAAGCAACGTGTTTTGAGGCTCTCCTACAGATATACATGCCTATAAACTGTTAAATATCATGGTCACTCATTAATGATGTTAGCATGGCAGCAAAGACATCACAGGATCTAAAAAGTACATCTAATAAGGGACATTGACAGAAAGCATGCCAGCCTTCATTCATGTATTTATCAGCAAGATAGATGGAATACTGTACAGCATACATACCTTAAAGGAACTATGTACTAGTGTTTCATCAAGATCAATGACCACACATTTCTTCCTGTAATCAGATATTGTCATTTCTGGCAAGAGGTATTTAGCTGGTGGCTAGACAGAGAAAAAAGGGGCACCCCCATGTTACAAACATCCACGCTGAACTTGGTACAACAGTAATGAATGGTGAAGACTAATATAGATAAATGTATAGCTTGTTAGATAAATAACTGGAACCATTTTTTGCATGGACTATATGGGGTTTCTATGAAACTCTCCCAAATCAACATTTCCACCTACTATGAAAGATCCCCAGGATAAACAGCAGGGAAGTTCTGAAATGGGATGAGATTAACGCCAGCAGAACAAACTCTTTCTATCATAGTCTCAAGAGAAAGCATTGTTTTAAATCTAGCAGACTTGTACTCTAAATGATTAAAAAACTCCTAAGACTGAGCTCCACAATATGTTTTTTTCACTATTTGGCTGAACTGGCAATCCAATGGGCTCATTTGAGAGAATATTATCAGTAATCTGACAAAATGGCTGCCATGTGGCTATGGCCAGTCACAAAACACTAGTTTCGCAGACAGCAAGCCAAATGGGTTTAGAGACAAGCAGCTTGGCTGATAAACTCAGTACAAGGCAAAAGTGAGGTCTGAACCCGGACAGTTTCCCCACATAAGATCCAGTTAACAGAATACAGAGTGATGAGCATCAGAACAACACAAATGTAGCAGCCACCTACATGTATTCCCCTCAACATTCGCCCAAGAAAAGAAAAGAACAAAACAAGAAAACATAGAAAACAACAAAACACACTGCATGCAAAATAAAACAACAAAACACAGACACACTTTATTTTAGTAACTTCTGTCCTGGCCTGCCTCTCTAGCCTTCCCCTAATTTAAGACTGGACTGAGAATACCCACAATTCTTGTTTTTTAAGAATGCCTCTGGGTCCATATGATATGGTCCATATCCACCTTGGTGATCCAGATGGTTCTGGATATTGAACCCACCAGATTCCCAGAGAGAAAGAAAATATCTAAAAGGGGGAACCAGAAAGCCTTATAAACATCAAGAGAGGAGTTCAGAAACATAACCCTTTATGGAAACTCTTAAGTGTCATCTGAATTTTGAGGATTACCCCTTGCAGTTGGCAATGCAGCACCTGTGGGGACTATAACATACATGATCTCGCCAAATTAAATTGAGCTTTCATTTTTTTTTAAATGGCAAAATCTGATTTTGGCAAGGATACCAATATCATTAGACTGTGGCTATTTTATTTTATTTTATTTTATTTTTTGCATCCGGACCAGGGAGTGATCCTGGGCAATAGACTGGCAATCACTAGCACTGTAGCCTTCCCTGAGTATTATTTTTATGCCTGTTTCTGTGCCTCACAGTTGTCTCATTCCCACCAGCTCCTAAACATTGCTGGATGAAAGCAGCCTTCTTTGTCCTGTGAAAGCCCTTTGACTTTTGCAGAGGGTGTACAAAAACAGGAACCACTAACACAGAAACGAGGAGATCTACTGGATGACTTTCCTGACCTTCCCTTGGCAAATGCTTTCTCGTGATTTTGCAAGGGGTGGCTTGGTTGTTAATGAGAGGTTTTGCCCTCTCTTCTCTGGAGTGACAAGTTCTGTGCTGGAAATAAAATCCCATGAAAATGTAAATTGGCTGCATCTTTTTCTCATGCAACTGAAAGTATATGCAGGCTAAAAGGCACCGAGAGCCGGTGCGATGTAATGATTAAGAGGCTGGACTGATCTTGGTATGATCCAGGTTCTAATCCAACCTTATCCTGGAAGTTCCTGTGTGATTCCGGGCCACCCATTCTCTCTCTCAGCCCAACCTACTTTGCAGGGTTGTGGTGGTGGGGAAAAATGAGAGGAGGGAGCATTGTGTATCCTACCTGGAGTTCCTGAATGAAAGGTGGGATACAAATCTAACAAATAAATAAATACTTCCTCCCAATAAACACAGATATGGACTGCACACCTCCCTTATTACAGTGATGTATTTTGTTTGTAGTAAAGTCAAGCCCCTATTTCTATCTGTGAGCATTCAAGACTTGGATGATGTAATGAACTGTGGAGTGCCTGACACAACACTTCCATCTCTGCAAACAGTAGATGAGAAAGCTAAATCAAATTGTCTTTGCAAGGGGTGCCAAGAATCTACGATTGGGGCAGCATGTGTGCTTGTGTGTGTGTATGTATATAATTAAATTTATATGCCACCTGACTCCCTGTGACTCTGGGCGGTTTACAATTGTTACAACATTTAAAAACAAAGAATACAAAAAACACAAAAACAGCACAAGACAAAAGAAGAACAATGGCAAAGAAAATAAACCAAGTGGAGAACAGAAAGGAAGAAAGGGACATCAGTCGTCCTCTCCATATTATTACACCAGTGTTTCTCAACCTTGGCCACTTTCAGAGGTGTGGACTTCAACTCCCAGAATTCCCTAGCTAGCCATGCTTTCCATTGGCTATGAAAGCCTTACGCTATATGGCTTTCATAGCCAATTGCCATCAAGTCTGCATTTTTTTTTTAAATGAATGCCTTGTTATTCTGAAGTCGCTACAACCAATCACAATAACAATCTGCTGAATAAGGAGAGTTTCTTTGCACAAGACTGTAATCTGCAGTTGGTGAGCTCTGTTTCAAATTTAAATCTCAGAGTATAAGCAGGCGGGAGTCGGAGCAATTTGGTGGTTGAGTGCTGGATTAGCAGGAGGAAGACCCAGATTCCAGTTCTGGCCTGAGACACAGAAGCCAACCGGGTGACTTTAGGCCAGTCCCTCTGTCTCAGCCCTAGACGGGGAAGTTGAAAAAAAATCCAGCAACCCGCACTGGACCAGCATGGTAGCTCACTGTCGGTAACCTTCAATGGAGAGGCTTCATCCTGCAGTTGATTGATTTGGGCCGATAACAACAACAACAACAACAACAACAGGCATGGGAAAATAAGAATCTCTTCTATGTGCTGCAGCAACAAGGCCTCCTGTACTGATAAAGAGAATTCTACCATCACCAGCCAACTTCAGAAATGCAGGAGAGCCAACACACAGCTGGAGGCTATGGATAGCCAACCTGTAGTTACCACCTGTAGTGGTTTCAAAACTGTTTGTGAGACATGAGAAATGTTGGATCACACTGGGGGAGGGGGAGTTGAGGAACTGTGTGGAAAGTGGGGTTAACTGACCTCACTTTGAATGGGACTAAAGTAACTATTCCTAGTTAAGTGTGTCATGCAAACTGCTCTTGGTGGTATCAACCGTTCTTCCAAGATCAAGGCAATATCCACCAATAAGGTCCCTCTAGGAATTTTATCTTTATTACCATTCCAATTTCCACCCCTTGTGCCGAGAGGATAGAAAATGGCAGGAATGAGTGGGAATGAACTTTTTAAAAATGCTCCAATGAATAAAAGGGGAAAAAAAAGGAAGTGGGGCAGGAAGCGGAGCCTCCCCTGTGGGTGTTGGGCAGATAGTAAGAATGGTTGGTGTGCAAAAGACCCACCCATGTACTGCCAGCTCATGAAGGTGAGTCAACAAACTGGAATAGGGGAATTTATGCTTCCTGCGGGTTGTGGTTAGTAAGATATGGTTTTGTGAGTCCTCCAGCTATGGTTCCATATTCCTTAGAGTTGTAGCATCTTGTCAGCATGCAACACACACACAAATACATACAAAAACATCCGTGTAACTGATCAGTCTGACCCCAAATCAAGAACTTTCAAAAAACTGAACATAAAAAGGATAAAAATACATACACTTGGAATGGGAATGACCTGCATCTGGTCACCCTGGGGGGAAAACGGGGAAAAAGTCATTGTAAGAGTGCAGTATTTCAAAACAGTAGAACATAAAAGAAACGGACACGTCAGATTTAATAAATAAAGCCATCCCAACTAAAACCCAAAAAGGAATTTAAGAAATTGGCTAAATTAAGAGAGGACAATACTGTGTCAATGGAAATGATCAAGGAACTGCTCAAGGAAATGACAACTGATCAAGGAAATGATCAAGTAATTGTTACTAGAAATGTCTATCTTCTCAACAGATATTGCAAAAGGGGTGCCGGGCTTTTTTACAGCCTTGGTGCCGTGGTTCTGCCCTGCTGAACACGTGCTGGTGTCCCAGCAGCATTTGATTGGAGCAATCTGGGAAAGGAACGACTTAGCAGCGGTGGAAGCCGTATTCATGCAGGACACCCTTGATCACACAATTTTGGTTTGCTGCTTATACAACGTGACATCAGAACCAGACCAGACATTCATCTATAAATTGTGACTGTAATGAGCAATGAGATTATACCCTTCCGAAGGCTCAGGAACTGTTTAAATAGGACTGGAGCCAGATATAGTCATACTTAAGAGCACATCCACTGCAGCCAATCATCGTATCTCAAGTCAACTGATTTTATTGTATAATTTAATATTATTGAATTCAGAGAGAACCAATTATATATTTCAAAGTGAAGTGATGACTGCTTATTCTAATAGTCTGATGTAGAGTAGGATAAAAATATAGTTATTATGTTTATATACCACTGAATCAAACTACCTCATGGTAGTTTACAGTGGAAATAAAACCAAAAATGCAATAAAATCAAATTCAACTTAAAATTAATAGAACAAACCATCTCAGTAGGATAATAAAATAATAGTAATGATAACCATGGTGCCAACCTTAGTATACATGGCAGCAAATTATACTGTGACTCAAAAGTCCTTCAGAGAAGTTCCCTGTTAGCCACCTTCTGGAAGGGAGCCAGCAGAGGTACCAACTGGGCTTCTGGGGGGACGCTGTTCCACAGGATGAGGATGACAGAGAAATACTGTCTCTGGGTCACTGCTCCCCTTGTATGGGGAACTCTAAGCATCTCCATCTGGGATGAGCATGAAATATGGGCCAGTTCTACTTGGAGAAAGCAGTCTTGAAGGTACCTGGGAGTCAAGCTACCTAAGGCTTTATAGGTTAAACTCAGCATCTTAAATTGTGCATGGAAATCTATTGGGAGCCAATGCAGCACCCATAATACAAGTGTAAGAAAGCTGTAACAGCTCTTACCCACTAGCACGTGGGTGGCTGCATTTAATTAATTAATTAATTAATTGGATTTATCCCCGCCCACCTCTACCGTGGCAGACTCTGGGCGGTTTACAACTTTTGCACCAACTGCAATTTCTAAACTGTTTTCAAGACCAGCCCCAAATGAAGTGCACTACAGTAGTCTAACCTAGTGGCGATGAGGGAATGAGTTATTGCTCGCAGGACCTCCCGCTGCAGATAGGATTGCGACTGGCAGACATGCCAAAGTTGGGCAAAGCCCCCCAGCAGTGGCATTCACTTGCACATACAGCAATAGCTATCAACCCAGAAAGATTCTCAAGTTGTGGATTTGCTCCTTCAGGGGGAGTGCCATGCCAGCCAGGGTTAGAACTGGAGTAGACAGAAAGCCAGATGGTTTCTAGATAAACAGGAGCACCCTCAAGTTCAACTTCAGCCTGTTTCATTGCATCCAGCCCTCCGAAGTATCCAGACGCTGAGTTAAAATTTCCATGACATTACTCATCCTCCTTGTGACAATGAACATCCGGGTATCATCAGCATACTGATATCTCACCCCAAACCAACAGATGACTTCTCTCAGAGGTTTCATGTAGGTATTAAAAAGTAGGGGTGACTGAACTAATGTGGACCACACAAAGGAGTATCTTCCCCCCCCCCTCCCCGCTGGGTGCCGTCCATTTAGGAATTAGCGGAACCGTTGTAAAAATGTATCTCCAGACTTCACAAGCAGTCCAGACAGATGCCATGATGGCATCAAACACCAATGGGTGATGAAGATGCACCGTGTAAAGCTTACCACTTCATTCAGATCCTGACAAAGGTCATGCAAGAGTGGCCAGTGCCCTTTTCATTTCATGTCAAGCTTGAAACCCAACCGAAAAGTGTCTTCTGCTTCCCCCCCCCCCCCGTCACAGAAGTCTCACCATCTTCCCAACAACCTTCCCGAAAAAGAGAAGGCCAGGGACAGGGTGCCGTCCTATATAGCTGTATCCAGGGAAGGCCTTTTCAGAAAGGGATACATCACCAACTCTTTAAAGGAGGCTTTGACCATTTATCAGATTCAGCTACTCAACGCCACCAAGAGAAAAAGAATTATCCTTGTTCTCACTATCATACCTTCATGATTCTCAACAGGGACTGAAGGTCTCTTGTATGCTACCTCATCTAATGACATTTTGTAATTGTGGATTTATTCATAAAAAGCTCCATCCCCCCCCCCAAAAACCACCATATAAAAGAAAACACTTACCTTTTGAAGTCCGCCATTCTCTTCCACCAATGGAGGAAGGACATTGGTGCTGTTGGGTGACGGTGACTCAACATTGTAGTCACGGAAGCAGCAGAATAAAGTGCTAAAGATGCTTCTGCTCCTCTGCTTTTTCAAACTGAGATTACATTGGGACACTGCAAAGAAATACAATATTGCACTGAAAATGGTTTCTGGACTTGTAAAGAATGCCTGTTGTTTCACACATAGGGCAGGGGGGGGAACCTTTTTTCTGCCAAGGGCCATTTGGATATTTATAACCGGGGACGGGGTGGGTGGGGGGCGGGGTTTCTGGGATTTCCGCAGACTGGGGGCCGGAGTTTGCGGGCGGGAGCCAATCACAAGCACTGGGGGGCGGGGTTTGCAGGCGGGAGCCCCGCGGGCCTTATACGGCCCACGGGCCTGACATAGGGCATAGATAGTTAACTGTAACGTTACAACATTGACTAAAAAAACCCCCCATTATTTCTGGCAAATCACTATTCTTCAGTCTGAAAAACAGGTTTTCTGTAAATTTAATTTTTCTATTCGTAAGCAAGCAAATTAATTCCAGCTTATGATGTTGTGTATTTCCACAGAAGATGCTTGATGTCCATGTAGCGGTGTTTGGATGAAATGGAATTCCAGACAGCTATACATGATGGAATTTGTTAAGCCATACTGTTCTTATTGCAGCAAACACTCGTACACATCACATTCATATTTTACATTAAGATATAAAGGATTTATCAGGCTATGTCAACAGAAATAAGAACCATCTGCTCCTACAGCAAACAATGTAACAATATTTTATTTAGACCCATTTGGACAAGACCTTTGTGACAGCACTAGTATAAACATGAAAAGTACCTGTTAAAAAGAAGAGAAAAAAAAACACAAATTTGCCGGCAAACACATTTCAAGGTTTGTCAGAAATGTGTGATCAAGAGGTCTTTTCAGGACAATGAAAAGCAACTGATTTTGCGGTGAGAATCTAAATAATAGTTAGAATTAGTCCCATGATCCCAAAAGAGAGCATTTTGACCTGAGTTTCTTCAAACATATGCATCCTCTGCACCAGTTCCCTGTGGAAAATGACTTCTGTGACTGAATTTGAAAAGCATATGTGAGGGATGCATTTCAACCCCCATTCGGAGCCCACGTTTTAAATTCAACTACAGAGTTTGCAGCATTACAGCTGACTTCCTAATTCAGAGCATGTAAATAGGCATCCCACAGGTTTGGAAGGTGAGATCTTTATTTTGCACACCATTCCGCTGCCTGCCAGCATAATACTTATGACATCCAATGGATCCAGTGGTTTCTGTTTAGTTTCCTATTGTGGCAAGGAAATTTATCATTCCATAATAGAAACGGTACTGTAGATCAGAGCTTTCCAAACTGTGTGTCGCGACACAAAAGTGTGTCGCCACACACAGCGTGGTGTGTCGCCACACCACCCAGAAGCGGCAGCGCGGTATCAGTGTTTCCGCGTTTTAGCGGAGGCTGCCGTCGCTGTGCATGCGGCCGCACGCCCCCCGCGCCGCCACCGTGCACGTGCGCGCCACTGTGCCCCCCTGCGCCGCCGCCGTGCGCGCCCCCCCCCGCGCCGCTGGTGTGTCGCCAGCGGCGGCACTTTGGAAAGCCCTACTGTAGATGCTTGTATGAACTATATTACAACTCCTAAATCTCTAATATGAATGTTATACAATGCCAACTGCAATAGTTTCGAGTTTTCTGCCTTGAAGAGCCCCTTCTTGTGTTAACAAGAAGAGAGGAGTCTACCACGGTAGAGATGGGCGGGGATAAATCCAAATATTAAATAAATAAATAACTTTTAGGGAAGGTTCTACAGCAGGCAAAGATTCTGAGACAGCTTTATGGCACGTTGATGACTTAATTTGGGCACTGGCTAGATTTATGCAATCCCGAGCAACTTCTGAGGAGTGGGTGGAAGGGGAGAAGGAAATCACCGAGCCTTGTATCTCAAAATTATGGGGCCGCTCACTGGGTGGGTCCCACTTGTCAACCCTCAAGTCAAAGCCCACAAAACCTTGCAACAAATGGCGTTTCCAAGCCAACTAACTGCCTGTGGTTCACAAGAAGGCCTTGTGAAACTATTTTGCCTTTTTCTCCTTATTGGACTTTTTGCCCTGGAAGGTGCTGTGAGAAAACACAGGAAACATATAAAGGGAACACCTGTAAAATCCCATAAAAAAGCAGAGAACTTGCATAATAAAAACCTCAACTGGATGCAATCACAAACAGACCAGCTGCATTCAGGACTTGACCACCCTCTGCCCTCAAAGCTTCAACCTGGTACTCAAGAATCACTCACACATACCTAGTCATGTTGAAGTTTATGGTAGGCCCAACGCAAATACAGTTGTACTTCCTTATATTGTATGAATGTGGTATCAAATACGGTACATCGTAGGGAGGAGGCCTCCTGCTGTCACTTATGAGAATTTAACCTTTATTGCTCATTCTTAAATTGGACCTCTGAATAATCTGGATCAGGCGTGAAAGGGGGCAGTTATATACTTGCTTCACAGATCTACAAAACAGCTTAGCCTCAACCTGCATTTCGCTACAAACTCAGGACTGTGTGAGATCTAGAGATCCAGATTCTAGAGATCTAGAAACCTAGATCTAGGTTTTTGTGTCTGGCTAAGCAACAGTGCTTCTGAAAAACACTGAGTTATTTTTAAGTATTTTTCAAGTTGAAAATACTGAATATCATTGTCTTGCATAGATCATTTTTTCCCCTTTCCACCACTTCTCAACTCAAGCATCTTAAATCTCTTGGTTTCTTCAGAATGTTTTCAACTGTAAACTTCCACTAAGAGGCTGCAAAAAAAAAGTTTCAGCATATGTCTCAATTCAAAGTGATGAGCAAGTGACAAAAGAGGACTGATAATCAAAAGATTTGGAGACAATTTTAAATGCCCCTTGTTCACCTTTTTCTTTTATACAAAGCCCAACCTGACATCTTTTATAACAATGAAGGAAGGCATTTTCTACAAATATTTCAAAGCTAAGATTTGCAAAGAAAGTTGAGCTTATATAGTTTGCTCTGACTCAAAAGAACCTCATGTTACATTGCAACAAAAGAATAGATTTCACTGTAAAGCAATACCTTGGAGCACAAGCTATTGAATTGTGCTTGTAAAACAAGAAATGTTTTTCTTTGCTTCATTGGAATAGGATGAGAGTAATGCAGGCTTCTGCAAGTCTGGGACTGAAATGAATAATTCCAGAAGCACTCCTGTGAACATTGTATTAAATTCCACGTCAGGACTTTTGTTATAATTAAACAGAAGCATTGAGTATTTTTTCACTAGTTAAATATTTAAGATTCTTTCCGAATGTCAACAACAGGTTTGTCTTTTGTCTAAAAAAGACAAGGGTTGGCAGCTTTACTGGTACTTAAATTATGGCTGTGATTTAGAGTAATTCATCCTCTCTTCTACTCTAGGAACCGCCAACTGTAGAAGCAGTAGCAAGTAACTTGATGAGCTAGAGAACTAATCTAGCTGTTAGAATAATATTCCTGCCCTCTTATTTGCCTGCTGTTACTACTTGTGGAAATATGGCTAGGGAAAAACAAGGATTCTCTTCTAAGACAAAAGAAGAGGTAGATGTATTGATGTGACTAGTGGGAAATAATTACTACCTGTTCTATTTTTTCTCTCTTGAAACTATAACTTTGTAAGAAGTTTGATAACCTGTAAAGACGAACACACTATTCAGTAGTCCCGAGTTTCAATTAATATAGCTTCAAGACTGCACCACTGTAGTTGTCTGTTCTCATACAATGTGGGAGAATATGGACAGACAATTTAAGGCAACCTTCAAACGTGCTGGATTACAGTTACCCTCACCCATCACCAGCAGATATATTTTTATTGTGGGAAGTGATGGGAGGTATAGACTAGCCTAGATGGGACAGTACAGCATATGTAGGATACCCTGGACTGGATCATACTTTAATATAATGTATCACAATCTCCTGAAGATGTGAAGTAAGATTAGTTCTAGCATTACATGCTTACAATTTTGTATATAAAATGTTTCTATAAGGCCCCAGTGAGAAAATGATCTAAATGGCCTCTACATCCTTCTAGCAATGATGGATATTTGAACATTGACTTCAAGAGTTCTAGAATTTTAGTAGGCAGTATGTAGATCAGAGCTTTCCAAACTGTGTGTCGCGACACAAAACTGTGTCGCCACGCACAGCGTGGTGTGTCGCCATACCACCCGGAAGCGGCGGTGCGCGCGTGCACAGCGGCCGCCATGCACGCGCCGCCGCACGCCCCCCTGCGCCGCACACCCCCGCGCCGCCCCCCCCGCGCGCCGCCGCATGCCCCCCGCGCCGCAACCGTGCGTGCGCGCCGCCGCACGCCCCCCGCGTCATTGCCGTGCGCGCGCGCGCGCCGCCGCACACCCCCCCCGCGTCGTTGCCGTGTGCGCGCGCGCCGCCGCTGGTGTGTCACGAGCGACACCACTTTGGAAAGCCCTGATGTAGATGCATGAATTTGAGTAAACTCCGAGAGACAGTGGAAGGCAGGAAGGCCTGGCGTGCTATGGTCCATGGGGTCACGAAGAGTCGGACACGACTAAATGACTGAACAACAACAATGTAGATGCTGTATTATACCACATCTAAGTAACACTTTTAAGCAAACATATTTACCTTACTTTAATAAGTTGCATATATCTTGTGCATTTTATTAAAAAAAGAAGACAAAGACAGCTAATCTATTTTTAAAAGCAACATACGAGGCATCCAAACACTGCAATCTAGAGGTTTACATAGCTAAAGGCAAATCCTGCATTCAAAAACTGAGCCAATAACTAATCTTCTGTAATTCATATAGTTTCATTTTTAAGTGTCTTACGCATGGCAAATTTTTGTTCTCCATAGACCTCTTCATAATTTGTCATGCATAAGACACTTTAAAATACCCATAAAAAAGTAAAGGTTCCCCCCGCACATTTGTGCAGTCGTGTCTGACTCTAGGGGCCGGTGCTCATCTCTGTTTGTTAGCCGAAGAGCCAGCATTGTCCGAAGACGCTTCCACGGTCATGTGGCCGCATGACGCGTGCGGAACGCTGTTACCATCCCACGGAAGTGGTACCTATTAATCTACTTGCATTTGCATGCTTTCGAATTGCTAGGTTGGCAAGAGCTGGAGCTAGTGCGGGAGCTCACTCCGCACGCAGGGCTAGGGATTCGAACCTCCAAACTTGCGATCTACAAGCCTGGCATCTTACCCGCTGAGCCACCATGCCCCTAAAATACCCATAGAGAATTTATTTATTTATTTATTCAATTTATATGACCGCCCATCTCCCCCAATGGGGAACTCTGGGCGGTTTACAATAAAATCACATTTAAAATAAAGATATAAAAATATAAAATTACACTTTGATTAATACAATTAAATAATTATAAAATCCAATTTGGCGAATTAGCTTAACAAAAAGGAAGGACATTATGGAATTAACCACCCCCATGAAGAACTATTACTTTCCCCTTCCCATGCTAGGCGGCAGAACCAGGTTTTCAGTTCTTTCCTAAAGGTCGGGAGGGAGTGGATCTGCCTCAACTATGGGGGCAAGATGTTCCAAAGGGCGGGTGCCACTACAGAGAAGGCCCGCCTCCTGGACCCCACCAGATGACATTCTCTTATTGATGGGGTTTGCCCTCTCTGAATGATCGGGTGGGGCGGGTCGATGATATGGGGATAAGACGGTCCCTCAGGTATCCTGGCCCCATGCCATGTAGGGCTTTAAAGGTGATAACCAACACCTTGAATTGTACCCGGAAGCAAACCGGCACCCAATGCAGCTCGCGGAGCAAAGGTGTTGTATGTGCTGATCTTGGTGCACCCAAAATTGCCCGCGCGGCCGCATTCTGCACCAGTTGTAGCTTCCGGATAGTCTTCAAGGGTAGCCCCATGTAGAGCGCATCACAATAGTCTATGTGGGAGATGACGAGAGCATGAGTGACCGTTCGGAGGGCATCACGATCCAGGAATGGGTGTAACTGGCGCACAAGCCAAAGCTGTGCAAAGGCCCTCCTAGCCACGACTGCCACCTGCTGTTCGAGCAGGAGTTGCGAGTCCAGGAGGACCCCCAAGTTCCGCACCGGCTCCGAATGGGGCAGTGCTACCCCATCGAGAACCAAAGATGACAACTTCCCAGATAACGCTAAGCCATCAATCCACAGCCACTCGGTCTTGCTAGGGTTCAATTGTAGCCTGTTGTTCCCCATCCAGGCCCTCACAGCCCCCAGGCACTGGGACAGGGTGGTCACTGCATCACTTACTTCACCAGGGATGGAGATGTACAATTGAGTATCATCCGCATACTGATGATACCTCATCCCATGGTGTCGGATGACCTCGCCCAGCGGTTTCATGTAGATGTTAAATAGGAGAGGAGAGAGAACCGAACCCTGCGGCACCCCACACAAGAGGGGCCGAGGGTCAGATCTCTCCTCTCCTATTACCACCGACTGGGAGCGGCCCTGGAGGAAGGTGGTAAACCAGCGCAAACCACGCCGCCCGCCCCCAACTCCCTGAGCCGCCCCAAGAGTATACCATGGTCGACGGTATCAAAAGCCGCTGAGAGATCTAAGAAAGCTAGGATGGACGCACTCCCTCCATCCCGCCCTCGCCAGAGATCATCCATAAGCGCGACCAATGCAGTCTCTGTCCCATATCCTGGCCTGAAACCTGACTGAAAAGGGTCCAGATAATCCGTTTCCTCCAGAATCCTCTGGAGTTGCAATGCCACCACCTTCTCAACCACCTTTCCCAGAAAGGGGAGGTGGGAGACTGGGCGAAAATTGTTTAAAACAGTAGGGTCCAGGGAAATCTTGAGCATTACCTTACTGGCATGTGAAATAAGTGCCACTGTTCGATAGTTTGAACATTCTTTAGTGCTTCCCTTTTTTGGTATGGGGATATAAGTTGATTTTTTCCAATCTATTTATTTATTTAATTTTATTTAATTAAATTTATATAACCGCCCATCTCCCCCAACAGGGAACTCTGGGCGGTTTACAATAAAATAGTTAAAACAGAATATAAAACATCAATATACAATATATAAAAATAATAAATAATTAAAAATCCAGATGGACGATGGAATTAAAACGAAGGACACTATAAAGTTAAGGAATTAGCCACCCCCATGAGGAACTTTCCTCCTTCCCATGCCAGGCAGCAAAACCAGGTCTTCAGCTCTTTCCTAAAGGTCGGGAGGGAGGGAGATCTGCCTCAACTCTGGGGGCAAGATGTTCCACAGTGTGGGTGCTACCACAGAGAAGGCCCGTCTCCTAGACCCCATCAGGTGACATTCTTTGATTGATGGGGTTCGTAGCAGGCCTTCCCTGAATGACCTGGTGGGGCGGGTCGATAAAATGGGGATAAGACGGTCCTTCAGGTATTCTGGCCCCATGCCATGTAGGGCTTTAAAGGTAATAACCAACACCTTGAATTGTACCCGGAAGCAGACCGGCACCCAATGCAGCTCGCGGAGCAAAGGTGTTATATGTGCAGATTTTGGTGCACCCAAAATTGCTAGCGCGGCCGCATTCTGCACCAGCTGAAGCTTCCGGATAGTCTTCAAGGGTAGCCCCATGTAGAGCGCATTGCAATCATCTACATGGGAGATGACGAGAGCATGAGTGACTGTTCGGAGGGCATCACGATCCAGGAATGGGTGTAACTGGCGCACAAGCCAAAGCTGTGCAAAGGCCCTCCTAGCCACGACTGCCACCTGCTCTTCGAGCAGGAGTCATGAGTCTAGAAGGACCCCCAAGTTCCGCACCGGCTCCGAATGGGGCAGTGCTACCCCATCGAGAACCAAAGATGACAACTTCCCAGATAACGCTAAGCCATCAATCCACAGCCACTCGGTCTTGCCAGGGTTCAATTGAAGCCTGTTGTTCCCCATCCAGGCCCCCACAGCCCCTAGGCACTGAGACAGGGTGGCTACTGCATCACTTACTTCACCTGGGATGGAGATATACAATTGAGTATCATCAGCATATTGATACCTCATCCCATGGCGTCAGAAGACCTCACCCAGCGGTTTCATGTAGATGTTGAATAGGAGAGAGAACCGAACCCTGCGGCACCCCACATAAGAGAGGTCGCGGGCCAGATCTCTCCTCCCCTATCACCACCAACTGGGAATTAATGAGGATGTGAAGTAACATGCTATCTGAAAGGTGGTGGTGGTGGAGAAAAATTCTTATTATGCCAATACCCTTGTTTGGGACACCTACAGTTGTTTTGTTTTGTTCTTGGCCTCCTATTAAAAGTAGCATATTGATACTCTGCTAGACATCTGCTTAAGTTTTATTTGCTTTTGGTGTATGCAGAGACTTATTTTTTAATTGGTAAAGATAGCATATAGTAATGTGCAGAAATCCTACTTTCAGTCCCTTATGCCACAAGGCTAGGATCTCTGGTGCCTGAGAGCAGGAAGTAAGAGTCCTCAACATAAAAGGACGGGGGTGGAGTGGGGTGGCTGGGGAGCAGAAACAACATCCAGCAGCATCTGCATGCCCGACTATCATAAACTTTATTCAAATCCTTTAATAAGCCAAGCAATCAAAAAAGGAACCAGCCAACTCAACAGAACAAAGAGGGAATCCCCCACTTTATCCTATGAAGAAAAAAATACGTTTCAGGAACTAACCGTATTAGAACTTTGGGCTGAAACATTAAATGATTTAAATGGAATATTAATTAAACAAGTGTCAGCCTCTTTTTCCCTCTAGGGACATTTTGCAGTTAATGCCCGAGAGGCTCACAATATTCCGATATTTCAGAAGAGGCACTTTGGGGTTGAAACTCTTATGTAAATGCGTAAAGCTTCAGCCACACCCTTCCATGTGCACCACCGCTGTACTTTCCAATCACACAAGGATGCCCAAGGCTTTATTCCCGACATATTCTGAATGATGATGCTTTATGAAAGAGCATATAGTGGACAGACCAAGAAGCTCTGCTCTAATCCCACTGAGGGAAGCCATGTTTTCCTGTGCTATGTGGCATAAAGCCTTGGTCCCACTATTTTTGGTTAACAATTTGCTTCCAAATGCAATTCAAGATGCTGGTTCTGGCTTTTAAAGCCATACATTGCTTTGCTCCAAGCAAGAAGCACTTACACCCATTCGAATCTGTGGCCTGGAAGGTAGACTTCCGCAGAGGATATCCCCTAAAAAAGCCAAGTTAATATTCTCCATAAAGCAGGTCTTTCTGATGACCATCACATATTGCTGCATTCATTACCCTCTGAAACTGGTCTAACACTAACTTGGTTTAGCTTTCAGGCAAAGTTTGAAGCCCTTCCTTTTTCCTATTGTTTTCGCAAGACTGACCTAGATACTTTTCACTCTTCTTGGCTTTAGACCAGATGGTTTAAAAACATTCTATTATTGTTGCCGTTTTGAGCAGAGAAGCAGAATAAAAACATTTAAATTACTCAAATGTATTGTGTCGGAAAATGACGTGTGAAGCTTTACAAAAGAAAATAAAAGCCAATGCAGAGTTTCTGTGGCGGGGGGATGTTACGATGGTGTTCCACAGTAAGACACTCTTGTAAGCTGACCGACAAAATACATGGTGATAAATCAGAGGTGAGCAACACAGTCCCAGGGAGACAACTGGGGCTCGACCTAATTTCATGTAGTGCTGCGATTAATTTCACAAGTGCTCCAAGAGTAAGTAGTTCAGACTTCTAATAAAGACAATCGTTCCTTTCCCTTACAGCCTGCAGCCCAGGAAAAAGAAAAGAAACATCCAGAAAGAGAGAAATGTGGGCGTCAGAAAGAATGGATAGCCCTGTCAACATTTCGGCTTGGTCTCGTTCAGTGTGTGCTTCACAGCCTACCCTGGGAATATGGCTTTCACTAGAAAAAGGTTTGTCTATCAGTAAAATTAATTCTATAGTGAACGTCAAGCAACCTTGGTGAAATAAATCATGGTACCTCTAGGAGCTTGGTCAATTTTAGCCTTACAATATTGATAAGACAAAGCTTGTTTCAATCAGTCTAAATCAGATAGGATCTGATCTAGAGACTTTCTGATCCACACTGCACTTATATATTACATCAGTGTTTCTCAACCTTGGCAACTTTAAGAGAGGTGGACTTCAACTCCCAGAATTCCCCAGCCAGCAAGCTGGGGAATTCTGAGAGCTGGAAGTCCACCTGTCTTAAAGTTGCCAAGGTTGAGAAACACTGTATTGTGGAGTCTTTGGTGCTCTCTGAGCCTTGCTTTTTTCTTGCATACGTTTCATTGCCAGACTAGGCAACATCTTCAGTGCGAAAAGGGAGTGGGACTTGCTCTCTGTTTATATACAGTACTATGGCTTGTCCTGCTTGTGTTGGTGGGGGTGTTGTTCTCCCCTTAGGAGTTCCTTGACTGGGCTGTTGTTTGCTGCTTGGTTGATTGACTGAGTTAACAGTTCCTTGATTAGGGTATATTGTGCTGTTTGATTGTTCCTCTGGTGCTAATCCTGGTGTTAATCTTTGCATATTTGGGTATTGATTGCTGGCAAGGTGGTGTTCTGGTCTTTTGGCTTTTCTACCGTCTCTTATGAATGGTATGTAAATGTTGTTTACCTCTATGTGTCTGTTGATGGATGCTTTGTCTGAGTGCCAAGCTTCCACTTGTAAACACTGTATTACACCGACAGTGGTCTCCTTAGGTCTACCTGTTCCTCCAAAATGGAATCTCTTTTGGAACAGAAAGTTAGACTTGCTTTTATGGAGGTCTAAATCCTGCAGCAAGCCGTAAATAGAATGGACTGTTGTGGGATAGAGAGTTGATTCACCAGGTTCTCAAAAGGACATATTAAAAAATGAGTTTCATGGAGTGACAGTCACAAGGCTCAAAAAGGCTGCATTCAGCCTCACAGTGATCTTCTGAGGCTGAGAACCACAAGATGACATCAGACAGGGCAGCCACAAATACAATCTACTGATCAGACAACTTCACAAGAGTTCTCCACCCTGTAATTGAAAGTGCTAAAAATACAAGATGGGAGATTACTGAAGCCAATCTTTGTTTGCATTCTGATATTTGGAGCTTAACGAGAGACAAGCAGAATCAATTCAACTTCTTAAAAAAAATTAAGCAGGAGTACAATGCAAAGACTTAGGCTTTGTAATTGCCACATATTATATTGAGTAGCTTTATAATATTTTAGAAATATTCCTAAAAATATTTCTAAATACAGGTAGTCCTCGCTTAACGACCACAATTGGGACTGGAATTTCAGTTGCTAAGCAAAGCAGTCATTAAGTGAATCCAACCCAATTTTACAACTTTTGCAGCAGTCATTTAACGAATGACTGCGGTTGTTAAGCAAACCATGTGGTCATTAAGCGAATCACATGGTTCCCCATTGATTTTGTTTGCCAGAAGCCGGCCGGGAAGGTCGAAAATGGTGATCCTGTGACCACAGGACGCTGCAATGGTCATAAATGCGAACCGGTTGCCAAGCGCCCAAATAGTGATCACGTGACCATGGGGATGCTGTGACAGTTGTAAGTGTGAGGATCAGTCACAAGTCGGTTTTTCCAGCACCATCATAAGTCCAAACCGTCACTAAATGAATGGTTGTTAAGTGAGGAATACCTGTATGTGGAATTAAGTACTGTATGTTAAAAGTTTTAGAGAACACAGATATCAATAAATGGATCAAAATTCCATTAAGTTAGTGGGGTAAAATTAATGTCATTAAAATGAATATTGCCTCATAATTAATGTATTAAGAGATATTCCAACATTAATCCCAAATAAATATTTTCTGTAGATAGGTAATTTATTGAGGAAACTTTATATGGCAAAATAGACTACCTAGGATTTCATTAGCTAAAGCAAGATTATCTATTGAGGATGGTGGTTTTAATTTAGTAGATTTTAACAAATATTATTGGGCTTATATTTTCTCAACTACATCTATGTGGAATGAATACCTAGTACAGGTAGTCCTCACTTACCAACTGCCTCATTTAGCGACCACTGGATGTTACAACAGTGTAAAAAAAAAAGGCTTTGTGATCAATCCTCGCATTTACAACTGTCGCAGCATCCCGCAGTCATGTGATCACCATTTGTGTGCTTCCTAACCGGCTTGCGACAAGCAGAGTTAATGGAGAACATTTTACTTCCAAATCACAAGTTGCGGTTGTGTGATGTTTCACTTAACGACCATGGTGACACACTTAATGGCTGAATGGAAAGTGACATCCTCCAATCCCGTGATTTTCCGCTTAGCAACTGTGGAGCTTAGCGATGGAGTTGCTATTCCCAATTGTGATTACTGAGGACTACCTGTAGAACATTAACTGTTGTGGGCTCTGTTGGGAAGTTTTTCAGGATTTCCATTAAGGTTGTAGCAATTGCTAGGGTCAATATATAATAGAAAGGGTATTTCATTCCCTGGATTACAAGCAGTCAAACATATTTGGGCCTTGTTGGGTCATAAATTGGTTTTTTATGTTGAGTCTCATGAATATTTAAGTTTATAGAAAAACTCCTCCTTAAAAATAGGGGGTAAAATGTTCTGTTGGAAGCTGTGGGTGGAATCTGGAATACATACTTTAAGTCAATTACTTTGTAGTAATTATTTTAAAGACTTTTCTTGACTTCAAGTGGAATTTTGTCTTCCTAATTCACAACAGCGGCAGTATAATCAACTCAAGCATGTTTTAACGTCTCAGTATGGACCGGATGCTTTGGCTCTGTCTGAGAAACCCAAGATGTTAATATATTTGACATCAATGTTTGAAATTAAACACACATCCTTTTTGTATCAAAAACTAAAGAATACTTTTAAAGTCAATATTAAGGACATTTATGGTTTATGAATTAAAGAATGAAACATGAATGGTTGTAGGTCTTAAAAATGTCAAATCTGCTTCAGTGGATTAAACGTTAAAACTGATTCATCAAAAGATCTTATTTTGAGTTTACTGGACACCCCAAAAAATGTGGTGATGATGATGATGATGATGATTTATATGCTGCCCGACACCCAGCGACTCTGTATTTGGAAGGATGGATGTCAGATTTTCTCTGCTGGAGATATAAACAATTTGAAGGGTCATTGACTCATGATTTGGTCTTGTGAATCACTGACATCTTTTTGAAATAACATTTTAATGTACATAAATAGATTTATGGGGGAAAGTTTTTGTGTTAAAGATGTTAATATGAAGTTAAATTATGTCTCTAAACATTGGAATTTGACTACTTTTGAGGAGTTATGGTTGTATCGGGTCTGGGGTAAATTGTCTTGAGAAACTGGAAAAGTAGTAATATTCCTGATATTAAGGACTGGATTTAAGAGATGTGTGACTTATCCATTTTTTGAAAAGACAAGTTTATCTACTGATCAAAAAATGTCTCATGTTTTTCTGTGGCATAGATTTTATAATATTTTGTGATGTTAGGCAATAATTAATTATATACCCCCAAGGGAGATTTAGAAATTTGTTTGACATTTTGATTAATATGTGATACTGTATATAGATAGTTTCCCACTGTTTTTTGTTTTGTTTTTGTAGTTTTTCATGTACTGTTTTTTTCCTTTTTTCGGTATTTTGTATTTTTTTCTATCTCTTTCTGTAAAAATATTTAAACATTTATTTACTGTATATTAAAAATGCATTTAATCTGTTTAGTACTGTAATCAGTCTACCAATGCATCTGATTAATAAAAGCTAGTATTTACAGATGCTCAAGTTTTTTTTCCTCTTAAACTGTTATTCATTTTTGATATTTCTCAGAATATTTTTTGGAGTTGTAATAGAAACTTGATTGGAGAACATAAACAAGAGTCCTTAAAGAAAAATGTTGGACCTTCAAGGCGTTGCAGAACTCATTAGCGGTGTAATTATTTCACTGTATTATAGAATACAGGGAAGGAGACATCTGAAAGTCTTAATGCTAATTCAGAGCACAGGTTGTAATGGGGAAATTGATGCTTTTATGGTATCTGAGCAGAAACAAATTTAAATTTCTCCATTTGTTTTAGTTCGTTGTTCTGCTCCTACTTTGTACTGGCAGGTTACCAACTGCATATCTGAAACACGGGGAGTAAACTGAATGCAGAACAGAATGCAAACTATTCTCACTGCATCACTTTTAATGTGTGAATATATACCAACCATGTTCTCCCACAACGAACCACGTGACAAATTCCATTTTTTTTACAGATGACCAGCCTATTGCATCTCACCCATGTTAAGTTTAGCTTCTACATAAATAGGTATCATGTAAAAATGGAAATCTTAAAAAGTGCAGGCAACAGAGCAGCACCTATATGCCCCTCCAAAATCACTCTTTATACTACTTCAGAATTGCTATGTTCAGCTTTACGTTAATGGTGACCAAAGAAGTGGTTCTCCTCTGCCACAAACCTTCCATTTTAATTAAAACTAAAACACAGGAACCAGATCTTATTTCCCTCTATGTAATATTGGTATTTCCTTCAACTCCCTTAGCAAAATAATATTTTCCCCCTCTTAATATCCAATTTATATATGTAGGCCTAACATGATTCCATCTGCTCTCCGGTTTCTTCCTATTTCCCCTGTCAGTTCACTTACTATGTAATATATTTCCAAGGCTAAATAAAGCAGACAAGCAGCAATAGAAAAGGCCACTGAATTCAATATATGTCTGTTTCCCATTAAGAAATACTGAGGCAAAGAATACTCCTACTATCCTTGAGAAAAAAATAAGTAATTGAAGACTCTTTGCTTAATCCAGAAAATATTTAACTCGGGGATGACGAGAGTTCATGATTTCAACAATCATAAAATTTGAAGTGTGAAAAACATTGTCTAGGTAAAAGATGAAAATGGATTTCAAGATCCCTCATCTCTACACCACTACCTAGTGCAGCATACAAAAAATGGACAAGATGGATCAGTGGTTTTATCTCACGTTTAATGTTCCTAATACCTCTACAGAAACTTTTCATATTTGAGTCTGTGCCCTGTACTTCCCAAACTTTGGACTTCAAAGAGGCAGGAAGAAGAACCGTTAAATGTATTCAGGCAAGAGCTGGGTCATTTATGCTTATGAATCAAGCAAAACTGCTGTCCTTAACTGAATGCAATCGATCACACTATGAGCCCATGCTAACATGACCACGAAGAGATTCTAAATTTGAAAGCGCCGCAAAACAATGCACATTTTATCCGATCCTCCTCCACCTTAATTCTTAAATACTCTGGGTACGCAATGTCCCTTATTACTTACTAGCAAGTGTGTCATTCTGGAGGTCTTTTCCCAGCAAGCATCCAAGGGGGATGTCACTAAATAAAGTTGATATCTACTTGCCACACCGTTTGGTTTCTTTTTGTTGTTGTTGTTGAACAGAGCAGGCTGAATTCTTTTCTTCAGCAGAAAAGGATGTCTGGATTCTGTGGCTGCATCTGCTGTTGAACTTTGTGCAGCCGGTCTCTTTTCCAGAAGAAAGCTTTGTTTGTTGGCCCCTCTCTCAGGGCGGGAAAGGAATGTAATGCATGCACAGACTCTGTAGTATTTCCTGTTACGCTCCTGTTCCAAACCAATGTACTGGGAAAAATTCCAGGGAGTACAACCCAATCCTTGATCTAAAATGAAGGAATCAAGCTCAACATTTTATCACGAATATATGCTAAGAAATTATCTATATGGAGTGGCCAACGGTAAATTAATACCGAGTATATCTAGTTTTTCAAGACTGAGCAAACATTTAATTGTGTAAGAATGTTAACATACAGTGACAGTTTTAAATGACCATACTAGAGAAAGATTAACAATTTTTAAAAATCTCTTTAGCAGCAGCAGATTAGTCTATTCCCCAAATCCTCCTTCAAAGAAAGGGTTAACACTGTTCATGCAATCTTGAGATCCTTGGAGCAAAGACAGAATAGGAACATCCTAAAATCACTTGTCACATCAACCTTTCACTGTTCCTTCCAATCTCCCTCTACATGGAACAGATGAGAAGGGAGTTAATCACAAATGCCACTAACCTCTTCTATTGCTTACTGGGAAAAGGCTTTTTTTTTTGGCAACACAGAAGGTAAAACATTAATATGTAAACAGTTGAAGTTTTCAGGAAAAAAATGGTTGAGATTTCTGGGGTAGAGGATTCCCTAGGGTGCATTTATCTGAGCTACTGTTCTTCATCCTGGAATATAGAGGGCATGAAATGACTTTTCCAAGACAAATGAGGTGAGCAGACCTTACTGTATTAAATAATTTAAAAATAAGACTCATTCAAGTTTTAAAGGAATCATATTTGACATTACAGATCTCACATGTTTTAAAATATATGGATAGAATATAAGACATTTTTGTGGTGATGTTAGGGATGTGTTGGTTAGGAAAGTGAACGTAGGTGTATATAGATAATGCCATACTATTGGCTTTGAAACTAAATGATTTGCAGCAAATGACGCAACAAGGAGTGTGGATCTGAAAATAAATGAATCAGACAAGGTAACATATTTGAAGGAGAAAACAGAGTGAATGTTTGCAAATTATATATGAACGGCAAAAAATAGAGCAAACAGATGAATCTGTGTAGCTTGATAGAACATTTACTGAAGATGAGAAAATGGATGGAAAGATTTTAAGTTGTGCAAATTGCTGACAGAATATTAATGGGCAGTATGTAATATCTTCTAAGGAATTTTTCCCAAAGGAAGCAAAATGGATGGGTATGTAGGTATGCTTCAGCCCATTTTATTATATGGAAGTGAGAGTTGGGTATGTCAGGAAAAACACAAAGGATGAATGCAGTGGGAAGTGGGTACTTAAGAAGAGGGTGTGGTAAACCAAGAGATAGGGTCAAGAATGAATGGGCAACAAAAGAGGACTGAGTACAAAAATGAAAAATCAGAAGTAATCTGGTAGCACTTTTCCAACTAACAAATTTTATTTAAAGGGTAAGCTTTCATGAGCTGCAGCTCACTTCATTAGGTGCATAGAGTGACCAGTATTGAGGTGGTTTGATCATACAGAATGAATGATCAAATTACAAGACAAATAAAGAGAGAATGGGTTGAAAATGTGAAGATTGAGAAAGTTCAGCACAGATGGAGATAAAGAGAAAGGCAACGTTTAAAATAAATGGCACTATATGAAGCAGTGTATGAATTTGGGGGGAAGCAAGTTCGGAGGTTCGAATCCCTAGCCCCGCGTGACGGAGTGAGCTCCCGCACTAGCCCCAGCTCTTGCCAGCCTAGCAATTCGAAAGCATGCAAATGCAAGTAGATGAGTAGGTACCACTTCGGTGGGAAGGTAACAGTGTTCCGCGCGCGTCATGCCGGCCACATGACCGTGGAAGCGTCTTCGGACAGCGCTGGCTCTTCGGCTAACAAACAGAGATGAGCACCGGCCCCTAGAGTCGGACACGACTATACAAATGTGCGGGGGGAACCTTTACCTTTAAAGATGGTTTCAAGGATAGAAAAGTATGGAGAGATATAGTGAATGGCATTCATGAAAACTACATTTAGGTATGTTTCCTTTCCTCCTGTTATGCCTCCTTTGATTTACTCTTTCTTGTTCCTTTGGTCCTTGAGTACCCCAAAAGGGAGTACTGCATGATGGTTATACAAGTTAATGTGTACAACCAAGCTCAGCCTTTGTACCTGAGAACTTGAAAAAGATAATTTTAATGGGAAAGTTTTGCAGAAAAAAGCAAAGCATCTTCTGGGAAGCTGCTAATCTTAGGAAGTGCTAAGAAGCATGCAGATAGAAATGATGTAGCAAGGAACAAATGAGTAGTCCATGATTTGACCATAATCCTCTGAGTCCTTCAGGATAGCTTGCAATGGTGGCTTGCTCAGCCCCGAGTTCTTCCCCTGCTGCCGATATTTACCACTGCGCCTCCTGGAGTCTTCTCGGATCATGGTTTTTGAAGCCTGCCATTGAGTAGACCGATAGGCTATGGGAGCAGAAATTTAACAGGGCAAAAAAGGTTACTGGGAATTGTGTTCAGCGAAAGCTGGGGTGGGAGGCGAGGCACACATTATGCACAAATGAGAATTCACAATGAGATATTCAAATCTGGTGATATCAGATTATTAAGGGGAACACAAACAAAAGTGATTGTGAAAAAGTCCAGAAGGGTATTTTAAACTGGGAGACCTAAACTAACTTGCAGGTTAGTGCAGACAAATATAAGCGATGGAAATAGGGAGAAAATGTTTGCAATATACAGTGACTGAATCAGGGCCGACATTCATTAACTAAGAAAGGGAATACTAGAGTCATGTTGTATTTTGGCTAACAAGAATTATGGAGAAAACCTCATGCACGCTTATAATCTGATAATAGAATGTTAAAAGTAATAAGCATAAAGAAAATACTGGAGGTTAAATGATTTTAAACTCAGAAAAACCGAACATAAGGAATTTGAATATTAGGAAATAATATTCAATATGAGATGGATTTTTGAGAGATATCAAGATATAACAGAAAAAAATTACTAAAAGTTTATTTCAATTTTATTACAGCCCTAAGGCCAGATACCATCAAAATATTTAATAGCAGTATTACACACACACACACACACACACACACTCTCTGTATATCAGAAAAACAATAAGTATAGGATTTGAAATAGTAAGGATTTAAAAATAATTAAGAACAAAGATACTAAAATAGATCAAAATAAAATAGTATTATAAGAAATTCCAAACTTAAGTAATGGTGCGACGTATTGTACAGATGGTCCTTATATAGGGACTCTTGAGAGTCCCTTGGACTGCAAGGTCAAACCAGTCAATCCTAAAGGAAATCAACCCTGACTGCTCATTGGAAGGACAGATGCTGAAGCTGAAGCTCAAATACTTTGGCCACCTAATGCGAAGAGAGGACTCACTGGAAAAGACCCTGATGCTGGGAAAGACTGAAGGCAAAAGGAGAAGGGGACGGCAGAGGATGAGATGCTTAGATAGCATCACCGATGTAATGAACATGAACTTGAGTAAACTCCGAGAGACAGTGGAGGACAGGAAGGCCTGGCGTGCTATGGTCCATGAGGTCACGAAGAGTCGGACACGACTAAACGACTGAACAACAACAACAAATAGTAACACATAGCTTAGAGTTTCTATAGAGCCATCATCACATGGACATAAGCAAAGGTGGATAGGAGTTACCCTTAAAACATCCAAAAAGGACTGCTGAAGGCAAAGCATCCAACCTGACTAAGGTGAAGGCCTTACAAAATTTCAAAATTGTAATAGGAGGCTGGAACAAACCCTTTTGGAATAAAATGATAAATATTGGGGTGTAACACCTTACTTAAATTTGTCTGGAGATCTATATCCCAAATTTGTTGTTTAAGGGCAATTCTAGCATTATCAAAATCTAATAAGCACAAACTTTCCATAGAGAAGCCTAGCAAATGAATTTTATCTAAGGCTTTTTAAAGTCATGATGATTTAAAATGATCTCTAAATACTAATGGGGCTAAACCTATAGGACAGGGCTTTCCAAAGTTTTTCCCGCAGCGACACACCAACCGGCGTTGGTGTGTCACCGCGGGAAAACCCGGAAGTGCGGTAGCGCGCAAAAACCCGGAAGCGCTGCTGCTGCTTTCGGGTTTTGCGCGCTGCAGTTGGTGTGTCGCCGCGGGAAAACCCGGAAGCACTGATGATCAGCGCTTCCGGATTGTGTGGTGACACACCAGACTGTGTGTGGCGACACACTTTTGTGTCGCGACACAGAGTTTGGAAAGCTCTGCTATAGGAAGTAGAATTAACTTTAGCCAGAAGATAAAAAGAAAAAACCATGCTCTAGCATCCAACGAAATTATACCTGTTTCTACACGTAGGATGGCATTTTTTATTCTTTTTGGAACCATCAATATGGTTCTAATAAACTTATTTTGAATGGTTTCAATAATATTAAGCTTTTGGAAGGAGCAAATTTGGGACTCATAGAGCAGCTGAGGGACTATCTAGCTTGAAAGACCTTGCAAGCTGCAGGGATATAATGGGCTCCTTTTGAATGGTAAAATCTTACGATAGCTGAAGAGGTACACTGTGCAACACTTGCCCAGTAAATAAGATGAGCAAAAAGCTTATTTGGACAAAGGAATAACCTATCTGACAAACTATTTGCTTATCAATTAAAAAAAATCCCTTAATATAGGCACAACTTGCTCCACTATACTGCTCTTATTAAAATGCCACAAGTGAGCAATTTTGATCACAGTGCAGAAAAGTAATCCCTGAGGATGAAACATGGCAGGGGTCTGCAAGATATCGTAAAAACAATCAGGATGGCGGCCACGATGGTGCAATCAAAGCCGCACCTTTTTTAAAAGGTGTGTTGCGGACACCTCTGAAATAAGGAAAAGGATTAACTGTATGTTAATTATCAATGGTTCGAAGGCAAACTTAAATGTTAATGCTGATAATGATCGTCTCATACTTTGATTAAAGCAAAGGAAGATGATCTTGTAAGACTGATCCTCAGGATGCCACCCACAGACATCTCAGCTGCTGTCCACAAGTCTTACCACGCATGGCTTTTTACATTTTTAAAATATTTATTTCATGTTTTAATAACAAACATGTTCAATTTAAAAAAAAAGAGCTTCCAGCATCCTGTTTTACTTTCAAGATCGCCTTTCAACTGCAAATCGGCTCCTGCAAGCTTCCTTAAAAAATATAAATGTTGAGTACCTGCAGTGGCTACCCAGCAATTGTTCTGAAATGTGCCCATCTTCCCAGAGAAGTGGGGGGGGGGGAGTGATCATGAGTGGTAGAGAGCAACCTGAAGGGGATGTTGGAGAAGGTGGGAACTGGAGACGGTAACCTTTGGCTCAAGTGGGGCTTTGCATCTGGTTATGTTCCTTAAGGTAACTAAGTGTGAATAAAAGGTAAAGGTTCCCCCCGCATAGTTGTGCAGTCGTGTCCGACTCTAGGGGCCGGTGTTCATCTCCGTTTGTTAGCCGAAGAGCCAGCGTTGTCCGAAGACGCTTCCACGGTCATGTGGCCAGCATGACACGCGCGGAACGCTGTTACCTTCCCACCGAAGTGGTACCTATTCATCTACTTGCATTTGCATGCTTTCGAATTGCTAGGTTGGCAAGAGCTGGGGCGAGTGCGGGAGCTCACTCCGTCACGTGGCGCTCGGGTCTCGAATCCCCGAACTTGCGATCGACAAGCCTGGCATCTTACCCGCTGAGCCACCACACCCCTTGTGTGTGAATAAGCCAGTCCAATATGTGCCCAGCAGCACAAAGACTGGAGACTGATAACATCATCGGCTAAATACCTTAACTTGACGTTCACTGAATCACAGATTTTATTAAATGGTAAATGCAGGTGCTAGATTAAATCAATCCAGAATGTCAAACAGGAAAGGCCACTCTTTGTTCTATATCCAGGGTCATACAAGCAGATTTCCATTCATGTGGAACTTTCCCTCACTCTCTTCCCATATTCCCCATACCTGTAAATTATGGAATTTAGTGTGTGTGCACGCACAAACATATGTAGCCAGATAGACAGGTCACATATGAGGAGTACCAATGAAGTTGGTTTTGAAATTCAGGAATTGGTTCTAATTTTGAGACATAAGTAGAAGTTTGAGAATATAGGAATTTATTTTTGTATAATGTAATTTTTTAGTTGTACAGTTTCTAACATCAGACAAGTGCATTAGTTATTCTGTTACTTACATGACAAGTATATTAGTTATCTTATTACTACCCAGCCAAATTTCAGTTTTTCCCTGCAGCAATAGATTATTTTAGATAATCTTCAAGTTGTTGCAAAACATTAGGATCTTGGAAAAGACCAATATGAATTTCTCTGCATATTGTTGTTGATTTTCAACATTTTCCAAGTTTGTAAAACTTATGATCAAATTTTCCCATAGGAAAGAAAGATTCCGTATCATAACAGAATATTTACAACAATGTAGAATGATTTAAGTAAATCTTGTATTAATGCAATGCAAAGTAGTAAATGAACTTTGAATAATATATCATCCTGTGAAGCTTGCAGTTATTACTTACTAGGAAATATGAAGAAACTATCAGTTAAAGGCCACCTATTACAAAGCTTCCAAAATATTAACTAATCTTTAATCATTATGAATCGTAGGCAAATACTACAAACCTTCCCTCCACAAATAGTCTTCAAACTTAGTACTGTGATATTCTGTTCACACGGGTTGCCAGGCAGGCAAGTTGAACCTGGTTGCTCAAAATGAACTGAACATTTATCACTGAATTCATTCACGTCTTTTCCTCCAGGAGCATATTATGGGGCAGATCAATAAACGAGCTACCATTCAGAGAAGCTGGCCCACCATTACTCACTGAGAAATTCTGATAATTTTCCAAGGAACCCCCAACTTCTCAAAATTTGAAAAGACTATACCACATAAAGGAAAGACTGATGTGATATTCTTTGAGAGCCAGTTTGGTGCAGTGGTGAAGGTGCTGGCCTAGAAACCAGGAGATTGTGAGTTCTAGGCCTCCTGAGACATGATAGCTGGCTGGGTGACTTTGGGCCAGTCACCCTCTCTCAGCCCAGCCCACCTCACAGGGTTGTTGTTGTGAGGAAAGAGGAGGCAGGAGTATGTTCACCCCCTAAGATAGACAGACAGACAGATAAAAAAGCAGGATAAAAATCATCCATCCATCCATCCATCCATCCATCCATCCATCCATCCATCCATCCATCCATCCATCTCTTCCATTCTAAACGAGTTGTGAATTCCAGCAAAATAGCTTTATTTATCTAGTTCTTAAAAAGTAAACCAAGAATTCAAAACCTTATAGCTCCCATCCAGTCAATAAAACTGGAAGTTTAACTGCACAAGATTCCTGGTGAATGTGAACATTAATTTTCAGGAATACTGATTCCAATCTGTCCAAAATTACACAAGTTCCAAGTCCCAGCTGAATTACCTCCATCTGACAGATGCAGAGGATAAAAAGGTAAATCGTAAAAACAAGATTTGTCAATTAGATTTGACCAGTATTTTAGGTTTTCAAATTTAAACAGTTCCCACACTTAACCAAACACAGGCATTGTTCCTGTTATACTGTTATATGTCTCATTAGTCGTCGCTTCATACATCCCTGTGAAACAGCCTAGCCCTGGACTTTTCAGATAACCCCCTCCTAAGTTTAGTTCTGAAGAGCTGAGAAAATATGGCTCTTTAGGATAACATTTGGGGACAGGTAAGTAAGATGCCCTCCAGCAAAGGAGATCGTTACCTTGTCGTGGTGCTGGAGCTTGAGCACCTCAATGAAACCATGAGCTAAACCGTGAAGGGACACCCAAGACGGGAAGGTCGTGGCAGAGAGGTCAGACTAAATACGATCCCTGGGGAAGGTAATGGCAACCCACCCCAGTATTCTTGCCATGAAAACTAAATGGATCAGTACAACCAAAGATATGTCGGTATACCATCGGAAGATGGGACTCCCAGGTCGGAAGATGGTCAAAATGCTACTGGGGAGGAACAGAGGATACGTTCAACTAGCCCCAGATGTGATGACGCAGCTAGCTCAAAGCCGAAAGGACGGCTAGCGGCCGACGATGCTGGTGGTGAACGACGAATCCCATGTTCTAAAGATCAACACACTATAGGAACCTGGAATGTAAGATCTATGAGCCAGGGCAAATTGGATGTGGTTATTGGTGAGATGTCAAGATTAAATATAGACATTTTAGGTGTCAGTGAACTGAAATGGACTGGGATGGGCCACTTCACATCAGATGACCACCAGATCTACTACTGTGGACAAGAGGACCACAGAAGAAATGGAGTAGCCTTCATAATTAATAATAAAGTGGCTAAAGCAGTGCTTGGATACAATCCAAAAAACGATAGAATGATCTCAATTCGAATTCAGGGTAAGCCATTTAACATCACAGTGATCCAAATATACGCCCCAACCACAGATGCTGAAGAAGCAGAAGTAGATCAGTTCTATGAGGATCTGCAGCACCTACTGGATAATACACCAAAAAGAGATGTTATTTTCATTACAGGAGACTGGAATGCTAAGGTGGGTAGTCAGACGACACCTGGAATTACAGGCAAGCATGGTCTGGGAGAACAAAATGAAGCAGGACATAGGCTGATAGAATTTTGCCAAGACAACTCACTGTGCATAACAAACACTCTCTTCCAACAACCTAAAAGACGACTTTATACATGGACTTCACCAGATGGTCGACACCGAAATCAGATTGACTACATCCTTTGCAGCCAAAGGTGGCGGACATCTATACAGTCGGTAAAAACAAGACCTGGAGCTGACTGTAGTTCAGATCACGAACTTCTTATTGCAAAATTTAGAATCAGACTAAAGAGAATAGGGAAGACCCACAGATCAGTTAGATATGAGCTCACTAATATTCCTAAGGAATATGCAGTGGAGGTGAAGAATAGATTTAAGGGACTAGATTTAGTAGATAGGGTCCCAGAAGAACTATGGACAGAAGTTCGCAACATTGTTCAGGAGGCGGCAACAAAAAACGTCCCAAAGAAAAAAAAACCAAGAAGGCAAGATGGCTGTCTGCTGAAACACTGGAAGTAGCCCAAGAAAGAAGGAAAGCAAAAGGCAACAGTGATAGGGGGAGATATGCCCAATTAAATGCAAAATTCCAGAGGTTAGCCAGAAGAGATAAGGAATTATTTTTAAACAAGCAATGTGCGGAAGTGGAAGAAGACAATAGAATAGGAAGGACAAGAGACCTCTTCCAGAAAATTAGAAACATCGGAGGTAAATTCCAGGCAAAAATGGGTATGATCAAAAACAAAGATGGTAAGGACCTAACAGAAGCAGAAGAGATCAAGAAAAGGTGGCAAGAATATACGGAAGATCTGTATAGGAAGGATAATAATATTGGAGATAGCTTTGACGGTGTGGTCAGTGAGTTAGAGCCAGACATCCTGAAGAGTGAGGTTGAATGGGCCTTAAGAAGCATTGCTAATAACAAGGCAGCAGGAGACGACGGTATCCCAGCTGAACTGTTTAAAATCTTGCAAGATGATGCTGTCAAGGTGATGCATGCCATATGCCAGCAAATTTGGAAAACACAAGAATGGCCATCAGATTGGAAAAAATCAACTTATATCCCCATACCAAAAAAGGGAAGCACTAAAGAATGTTCAAACTATCGAACAGTGGCACTTATTTCACATGCCAGTAAGGTAATGCTCAAGATCTTGCAAGGTAGACTCCAGCAATTCATGGAGCGAGAATTGCCAGATGTACAAGCTGGGTTTAGAAAAGGCAGAGGAACTAGAGACCAAATTGCCAATATCCGCTGGATAATGGAGAAAGCCAGGGAATTTCAGAAAAACATCTATTTCTGTTTTATTGACTATTCTAAAGCCTTTGACTGTGTGGATCATAACAAATTGTGGCAAGTTCTTGGTGGTATGGGGATACCAAGTCATCTTGTCTGCCTCCTGAGGAATCTGTATAACGACCAAGTAGCAACGGTAAGAACAGAGCACGGAACAACGGACTGGTTTAAGATTGGCAAAGGAGTACGGCAGGGTTGTATACTCTCACCCTACCTATTCAACCTGTACGCAGAACACATCATGCGACATGCTGGGCTTGAGGAATCCAAGGCTGGAGTTAAAATTGCTGGAAGAAACATTAACAATCTCAGATATGCAGATGATACCACTTTGATGGCTGAAAGCGAGGAGGAGTTGAGGAGCCTTATGACGAAGGTGAAAGAAGAAAGTGCAAAAGCTGGGTTGCAGTTAAACCTCAAAAAAACCAAGATTATGGCAACGAGCTTGATTGATGACTGGCAAATAGAGGGAGAAAAAGTGGAGGCAGTGACAGACTTTGTATTTCTAGGCGCAAAGATTACTGCAGACGCTGACTGCAGCCAGGAAATCAGAAGACGTCTACTTCTTGGGAGGAGAGCAATGGCAAATCTTGATAAAATAGTTAAGAGCAGAGACATCACACTGACAACAAAGGTCCGCATAGTTAAAGCAATGGTATTCCCTGTAGTAACCTATGGCTGCGAGAGCTGGACCATAAGGAAGGCTGAGCGAAGGAAGATAGATGCTTTTGAACTGTGGTGCTGGAGGAAAATTCTGAGGGTGCCTTGGACTGCAAGAAGATCAAACCAGTCCATACTCCAGGAAATCAAGCCAGACTGCTCACTTGAGGGAATGATATTAAAGGCAAAACTGAAGTACTTTGGCCACATCATGAGAAGACAGGATACCCTGGAGAAGAAGCTGATGCTAGGGAAAGTGGAAGGCAAAAGGAAGAGGGGCCGACCAAGGGCAAGATGGATGGATGGTATTCTGGAGGCGACAGACTCAACCATTGGGGAGCTGGGGATGATGACGGCCGACAGAGGGCTCTGGCGTGGACTGGTCCATGAAGTCACGAAGAGTCGGAAACGACTGAACGAATAAACAACAACAAGTAAGATGCCAGGCTTGTCGATCTGAAGATCACAAGTTCGGAGGTTCAAATCCCTAGCCCTGCGTGCGGAGTGAGCTCCCGCACTCGCCCCAGCTCTTGCCAACCTAGCAATTTGAAAGCATGCAAATGCAAGTAGATGAATAGGTACCACTTCGGTGGGTAGGTAACAGCGTTCCGTGTGTGTCATGTGGCCACATGACCGTGGAAGCGTCTTCGGACAACGCTGGCTCTTCGGCTAACAAACGGAGATGAGCACCGGCCCCTAGAGCCGGACACGACTGCACAAATGTGCGGGGGGAACCGTTACATTTTTTTAAAAGTATTATTCTAAACCAAATGGTGGCACATCAGGCTGGCGACTCTCAAAGATTTTGTTCCGTTTTCAAGTCTATGTTGTGCTGGTTGCTTAAGCCACTCAGAGCTTGTAGGAATAGAGCAGCATAGAAATCAAACTAAACAGTGAGCAGTACTTACCATACATATTAAGATTTTCACTTTTTTTTATTACTTTGCATATGTGCAAGATGGAGGAGGGGTTTCTCCACATGCATAAAGCATGTTTTTAGGGTTAGGTAGAGTAGGGTTAGGGGGCGTGACGGCTCAATGGTTAAGACGCCAGGCTTGTCGATTGGAAGGTCGGCGGTTCGAGACCCGAGCGCAGCGTGACGGAGTGAGCTCCCGCACTCGCCCCAGCTCTTGCCAACCTAGCAATTCGAAAGCATGCAAATGCAAGTAGATTAATAGGTACCACTTCGGTGGGATGGTAACAGCGTTCCGCGCGCGTCATGCCGGCCTCATGACCGCGGAAGCGTCTTCCGACAGCGCTGGCTCTTGGCTAAGAAACGGAGATGAGCACCGCCCCCTAGAGTCGGACACGACTGTGCAGGGGAAAACCTTTACCTTTAGAGTAGGGTTAGGTTGTCCACACAATGTACAGTATTTGATCCTTCTCGTTTGGTTGGGGAGCATCTCACTAGTCATTGTCAGCGCTGTGGTCAGAGGTTTCAAAGGAAAGAGGAGGATGCCAACCACAAGCACATGATAACTGGATTAAGCCATAACTGTTCTCTGGGCGGCACTAGTGAGGCAACTGATAGGCCTTTCCACTGAAATTGTAAAAGAGCTGTGTGGAGCAGAGAAGCCGTGTGGAAAAAGTGGGGAAATCCACCATCAGCTCATTTAGTTGCTCTGAAGAAGACAAGCTACCACGAAGAAGCCACCTTAAACCATGTGGCTGGGCTGACCCAGGGAGATCCCGTGTGACCAAAGGAACAAATACAGTTACATTGCATAGAGAATCTTCATGGGAGGAAGAGAGAGGAAGTGTTTAGGGGAGAAACAGGCCAGCTCGGGGCTCTGGAACCTAATCGTCCAATATCCCTTGACTCAACATTTTGTTATTCATGGTTTTTTTTCCCATGGTTTTAGACAAATAATGAGAGCCACCTGTACATACTTTAGAACACTGTAAGGATACTTTAATAGCCATATAACACTGGTTACTGTGTTTATTATGACAGATTTAATATAATGTTGACAGGAAAAACAGCTTTAAATAATTTTTGAAAGTGCTTTTTTATACTGTGGGAAGCACACACAGTTCAGTAATATTCTTCAAACTGTACAAACAATTAATGTTGGGAAATATCATCTTCCTGCCCCTAACAATTCAGCAGCATGGTATCTCTGATCCTGGAGCTCATATGCAACCACTGTGGCTGGAAGTCACCACTTTGGTCTCTCAACTCTATCTCCATGCATGAGGGTACTTTCAAAAAATTATAAAAGGTTAGTGATGCAGGGTACGATTTTGCAGAAATCATATTACTTCTTCTTTAAGCAAAATATGTTCCACGTTGTTGTTTTTTATAACTGCAGTTTTAATCATTCTTTCCATAAATTTACTCAGAACAAATGTTATGCTAACAGGATTGTAACTACTTGATTTTTTTTTAAATTGGCACTACAATGATGACTCTGTTGTTTTCTGATAATGAGGCCAGTTTAAAGGGACATTATATGTTTTGGGAGAAAACCAGCAG
Source organism: Charina bottae (assembly GCA_023362775.1). Lineage (NCBI taxonomy): Eukaryota > Metazoa > Chordata > Lepidosauria > Squamata > Charinaidae > Charina > Charina bottae. The sequence goes on along the minus strand of JALMGJ010000037.1, from coordinate 5,675,868 downwards.
TTCATATTTGAGTTTGTAAAACCTCTTGGATAGATACCATCTGGATCTTGTGAAGGGTTTGTTTTCAATATATCAAGTTTTAGAACTTCCCTCAAGAGACGATTAACAACAACAACAATTATATCTGTTAGGCATAATAATTAATTCCAGACGTTTAATAAAAGGATTTAAAAAAATAATGTAGCAAAACCTCGGTATGGTTTGGGAAACAACAAGGCAAGTACTGTTGTGAATGTTAAAATGCTGAGATCATACCATTAAAAAAGTACAGATGATTTATTTTCAGCCTGTTAATCAAGACAAGAACAGAGTAATGCAGCTGCTGTTTGGACAGAAAAAAAATGCATTAGTTAAAAATGATGCATTTTCTGCTGAATGACAGAGCTAGAACAGCTTTGTATCAAAGAAAAATGTAAGAAGTAAAATATTATGACAGCAACAAGATTTTCAAGCAAAAAAAATAAACGAAAGAGAAAAAAAAGATTACAATAATTAGCCAACATTTTACAGTTATGATAAGGTTTCGTTTCTGAGTGGGTCAGAATGTGCACTTGGGTTTAAACTACACAAATAAACTTGATGAAAAGTCAAATGAAATATGTTCAAATAAGATTTATGGGGAAGAAATCTGTATAAAAACACAAGCAATGTTGCTTCATAAGAACTGAACAGAAACATCTTTCAAAAAAGGTAGGTGAAGGGGGGATCAGAAATAAGATAAAAATAATGGGAGGGTGGATAAGGAAACAGGGAAACAGCAGTAGAAATAGCAAAACCCACTGATTTATCATGAAAACACAACCTGAGAAATATAAGTTGGAGGAAAAGAAGAATAGAGCTTTTGCACGTTCATGATTGGGAAAACAAGAAAACTAAATTGCAAGAGCAGAAGAAAAAAGGAGGCGGCTTAAACTGTAAATGAAAACCTATGAAAATATACAGGGAACTTGTGCCAAAAATTCTCAGCAATCCAAGAACATGAGTGAAAATACCACGCAAAGATATAGTGAGTAAAGGCTAAATGAAGAATGACAAGAGAGGGGAAAAGATCCTATCTTAAGTATTCAAATAGCTTCATTAAAGGAAGGAAGAACGGACCAGATGAAAATAGAAGAATGAGAGGGAGAGGAAAAGGAAAAAAATCCCGAGATTAACAATTAGTCAAATGTGAGGCTAGTAGCGGAGGTGAGGCTGAATGAAAAATCAAGAAGATTTAAAGCAAGTAATTACAATACAAAGAATATGATGATACATTGTCAGTAGCATCTAGCTGATCAACATGGGTATCAACATATTTGAAGATAACTCTGCAAGAAATAAAGATGGACTTTAAAGTCTAACAAAACCTTAAAACAAGCACAGATAGGGGAAACTCAATCTGGCCAAAGACAGCATTGTTGCCTTCCATTGACCAGGCAGGCTAGAAGATGTTAAGATTCTCCTTCAGATACCAAATTCACAGCTTGGGACAAAATTTTATTTATTTATTTATTTAATTTTTATGCCTTTATTATTTTTATAAATAACTCAAGGCAGCGAACATACCTAATACTCCTTCCTCCTCCTATTTTCCCCACAACAACCACCCTGTGAGGTGAGTTGGGCTGAGAGAGAGTGACTGGCCCAAGGTCACCCAGCCGGCTTTCATGCCTAAGGCGGGACTAGAACTCTCAGTCTCCTGATTTGCCATTGGCTCCTTCCTGGGGATGAGAGACAGGGACTGGCCCAAGGTCACCCAGCCAGCCACTGACATCAAGAATGAGTTTCCATTACTTCAACAGGTGAACCACTCACATCCTTTTCTGGAGAAGGCAGATATATCTAGCTACTATCATATGTTCTTGTCACACCCAAATAAATTATGAAATTCAAAATATTTAGAAAATTCATTTGATGCAGGATGCCCCAGGTAGACAATGAACAGTGATATTATAGTGTGCAATCTATAGCTGAGAGCAGATTGTTGCAGAGGCCAAATAATTGCAGCCTAAGAAATATCTGTAGCTTGAATCATGTCAACTGGATTTCTATTTTCTCAGTGGAAACTTTCCCCTATTTTCCTTCCTGCTTTGTCTTCTGTGCCTAGGAAGATTAAGACCATTTCGCAATCTCAACAACAGCAAGGTAATCTTAACGATCCTCCTTTGGATGATAAAGGGACTTAGAAATAAACATCTCAAATAACCATGACCTAGCCCCAGGTGCAAGGTCACACAGCCACCTAGAAACATATTTAAGGATTCCCTTACAAACTTTGCTCAGACTGAAGAAGCTTCTTGGATAAGGAGCGAAACGTTTCCACTGAGAAAACAGAAATCCGGTTGACATGATTCAAGCTACAGACAGTTCCACCTGGATGACTGAGAACCTTCATCGACATATAGCCTAAGAAATATACACAAAGCTTTGGGCTTTTTTAAAAAAATACTGTATTATATTCTTAAATATTTAATTTATTAACCAGATTGGATGTCCTATTCTAGACTGTCTTGCCAACCTGGTGCTCTCCAAATGAGTTGCAACTTCCACTATTCTCAATCGGTATCTAAAGAATACCTGGTTGACAAAGACTACTTAAAGCAATACATTGAAACTGCAATTGCTTGTTCACTATGTGGTAAGTAATGTTGAAATTATGTATGCTTTATGGTAATAATTATAAAAACACATTACAGTGTACATCAAATTCTGCTGGAATGCTTTTCAAAGCAATAGATATAAGAAATAGCAGCCATGCTACATTAAACTCAAGTACAGCCTACAAAGTAATGCAGTGAGAAGTGTTGAAACATTAACCTCTGAGAAGCACTCAAGTAGAATATGGTTGTGACAGCTATCACACACTGCTGCTTCACAGCACCCACGTGCACACTCAGCTTAAGATAATTCTGAACCTTTTTTCTGAAAACACAAACCCTATTAATTACTAAATTACCTAGGTGTGCTACAATACACACCAAATTTAGCAATAACAGCAGCAAACATTTTGATGTTTTATGGTTTTTATCATTTGATTTGTGAACTGTTTACAGATGTATATTGTCTCAGCATACAGTGGGGCAAAAAAGTATTTAGTCAGCCACCAATTGTGGAAGTTCTCCCACTTAAAAAGATGAGAGAGGCGTGTAATTGACATCACAGGTAGACCTCAACTATGAGAGACAAAATGAGAAAACAAATCCAGACAACCACATTGTCTGATTTGGAAAGAATTTATTTGCAAATTATGGTGGAAAATAAGTATTTAGTCAATATCAAAAGTTCATCTCAATACTTTGTTATATATCCTTTGTTGGCAATGACAGAGGTCAAACGTTTTCTGTAAGTCTTCACAAGTTTGGCACACACTGTTGCTGGTATGTTGGCCCATTCCTCCATGCAGTTCTCCTCTAGAGCAGTGATGTTTTGGGGCTGTCGCTGGGCAACACGGACTTTCAACTCCCTCCAAAGGTTTTCTATGGGGTTGAGATCTGGAGACTGGCTAGGCCACTCCAGGACCTTGAAATGCTTCTTACGAAGCCACTCCTTCATTGCCCGGGCGGTGTGTTTGGGATCATTGTCATGCTGAAAGACCCAGCCACGTTTCATCTTCAATGCCCTTGCTGATGGAAGGTGGTTTGCACTCAAAATCTCACGATACATGGCCCCATTCATTCTTTCCTGTACACGGATCAGTCGTCCTGGTCCCTTTGCAGAGAAACAGCCCCAAAGCATGATGTTGCCACCCCCATGCTTCACAGTAGGTATGGTGTTCTTTGGATGCAACTCAGCATTCTCTCTCCTCCAAACACGAGTTGTGTTTCTACCAAACAGTTCTACTTTGGTTTCATCTGACCATATGACATTCTCCCAATCCTTTCCTGGATCATCCAAATGCTCTCTAGCAAACTTCAGACGGGCCCGGACATGTACTGGCTTAAGCAGGGGGACACGTCTGGCACTGCAGGATCTGAGTCCCTGGCGGCGTAGTGTGTTACTGATGGTAGCCTTTGTTAGGTTGGTCCCAGCCCTCTGCAGGTCATTCACTAGGTCCCCCCGTGTGGTTCTGGGATTTTTGCTCACCGTTCTTGTGATCATTTTGACCCCACGGGGTGAGATCTTGCGTGGAGCCCCAGATCGAGGGAGATTATCAGTGGTCTTGTATGTCTTCCATTTTCTAATTATTGCTCCCACAGTTGATTTCTTCACACCAAGCTGCTTGCCTATTGCAGATTCAGTCTTCCCAGCCTGGTGCAGGTCTACAATTTTGTTTCTGGTGTCCTTCGACAGCTCTTTGGTCTTCACCATAGTGGAGTTTGGAGTGTGACTGTTTGAGGTTGTGGACAGGTGTCTTTTATACTGATAACAAGTTCAAACAGGTGCCATTAATACAGGTAATGAGTGGAGGACAGAGGAGCCTCTTAAAGAAGAAGTTACAGGTCTGTGAGAGCCAGAAATCCTGCTTGTTTGTAGGTGACCAAATACTTATTTTCCACCATAATTTGCAAATAAATTCTTTCCAAATCAGACAATGTGATTGTCTGGATTTGTTTTCTCATTTTGTCTCTTATAGTTGAGGTCTACCTATGATGTCAATTACAGGCCTCTCTCATCTTTTTAAGTGGGAGAACTTGCACAATTGGTGGCTGACTAAATACTTTTTCGCCCCACTGTATAAATGCCAGAAATAAATAAATACTGTATGCAAAGGCTTATGTGGTACTTTATAATATAATCTGCAGATAAGTATGCAGATAAGAACTGTCTGGCCACAATCCACAGAAAAATGATATAAGGATCTGTGTGTTCACGTTTATATAATTCAGATAGTTAGTAGCTGATTTTTATGGGCAGTGAAAGATTTTTGCCAGCATTCTGCTAAAAACTCAGCCTATTTGAATCTCTAGACCAGCAGCTGGCTACAAGGTACCCACAGACACCAAATTCTCTGTTGCTTCCCAAGGTACAAAAATAAATTAAGTATGTTTAGAAATTACTTTTTAACGCAACAAATCTCACAAAACCACAATTTTTTGCTTGAAATCTCAAGCTAATAACACTTCCTTCTTGTGAGATTTGGGGCAATTATTTTTGACCCTTAGGTATCACACAAGACCATAGGACTGCCGGGAACAATTCTTGAATGATAAGCAGCAAAGCAAAAACAGAAGGTGCAAGCATAGAAATGTCAAGAAACTGCACTTGGACACAGACAGAGATGCTAAACTGAAATGTTTCGGCTTCTAGAAGTGTCAGCTGCTGGTGGCATTTCCCCTTAAAAAACAAAAACCTCTTGAAAAACCCTGGACAAAGAGCAATATCCTTACTCATACCACCTGGAAATACAAATTAAAGCAACTTCCACCCTAGTTTAAAAAAATAAAAAATAAAAACTCTTTTGATTAACATAAGCAGATGCGTGTCCTAAACAAGGGTTGGTGTTCTGTATCAGAAATGGAAAGCAGTGAAGCTTTTACACATGAAAAAGCAATCGAATCTCAGGTAAGTAACACAAGCAGTACCAAGAAACACATTAAAAAGCTAATTTGGTGTGGAGTAGAAAATGAACGCATGGAAGTAATCCTGAAGAATGGTTTAAATCGTGTATTTAATTTCCACTTAAAGACAGAAAACAACGCAATTCAGAATCACACAAAATGGTTCCAACTCAAACTAAGGACTATAATCATCTTGCCACTGTTCCAAAATGTATCCAGTTCACTGATCAACATTAGTTATTTTTTTCCCTTAAATAACTTCCTCTATACATCAAATAGAGGTTGTCAACATTTATATGCAAAACTCCCACCCACATTCTCACTCTTTTTTTTTACAGTAATAAAAGCAAATTGCTTTTGAAAAATAAGCTAAGGAACATGCTTATTAACTTAGCTCCCTCGAACCACAACTTCACCAACAGAAGGCCAGCCTACTCACAGTTCAGGAAATCTACCCAGCCATACCTGGCCAACCCCAAAGTAAACAGAATCTTGTGTGTGTCCAATTACTCTTTCCTTCTGGCTTCCTTTGCTAATCATACACACAGTCTTCCTTACAGAGGACATTGGGGCATACAATTTAATCCTGGTTTATTGAAGATCTGCATGGTTAGAGTGACAAGCGTTTTCTTAAAAAAGAACCTCATCAAAAACACTGCATATTCAATGGCATCAGCATGTGGCGTAGTGCTAAGGGTGTTGGTCTGGCACCGGTGACACCCAGGTTCAAATCCAACCTCAGCCATGGAAGATCATGGGGTAACTTTGGGCTGAGACTCACTCTCAGCCCAGCCTACCTCCCAGGGTTTTTTTCTTTTCTTTTCAAAAAAGGACTTCATTTAATTAGTGATACATAAAAACTTTTGCATAGAAAAAAGGGTTAACAAAATAATGAACAATTTGCCCCTCCCAGGGTTGTTGGACTGGGAAAAAAAAACAGAAGGATGAAGGTCCCTAGAGCTTCTGTAAGAAAGGGGGTTTATAAGTTTAATAAATAAATATAGAAAAATATATTGGGTTAGATCTAGAATAAATTAGCTGCAAATAGGGCTCGTCAATTCAAAGAATTTAACTCCATCTCCTTCAACTGGACCAAATACATCATCTGTTAAGAGCTACGACATTATTGGCTGACTTGAACAACAAAATGAAGCCAATGCGTATTTTAGAACTGCACAAATCCTTCAAAAGAAGCTCTCTGGAATGCACAGGATTATGTGTGAAGTAGTTCTCTTAAAATCATTAAAGCAGCTGCATCTTTTTTCCAGGCCCTTTGGAAGCTGCTCCCAGCTGTCTCCACACAAGTATACATATGTAGCCATTTTGCTTCAAATACTTGAACTTACTGCATCTTCCTACAAAAAAATGGGTGTCTCTATACCATAGCTTTCCAAACTGTGTGTCGCGACACTTTAGTGCGTTGCAACACAGTTTAGTGTGTCGCGAAGTGGCGGCACGGGGGTGTGCGCGGCGGCAGTGTGCACGGCAGCGGCGCACCATCAGCGCTTCCGCGTTTTAGTGAGGCCGCCATACACGCCGCCACCACCGCGCGCCCCCGCCGCTGCCACCGTTGGTGTGTCGCCAACGGAGGCACTTTGGAAAGCACTGCTCTATACACACACACACACACACACAGACAATCACATATCTATATTAAAAGACTTGAGTTATTTTAATCAGACAAAAAAGCAGCAGGTCTAATTATCTTGAAGAACTACTAGTTTGATCTCACACTCATCTACTTTCAACACTGCTCATCCAAAGTCGAGAGAAAATTCCTCCCCCTTGCCACCAACCCCCCCCCCCCCCGCTAAATAAGGCTTAGCAGGAGAATCTTAATTTTGTTATTTTAGCATACAGTATTATAGCCTCTTGATTCTGAATTGAGTTCCTCCCTTGAACTTTTTATTTGGGTACAGTATTAGATAATTTCTCAAATTAAATTTTGTTACTTTTTGTGATTTTTAAATATAATTTTTTTTCTCAACTTGTCGCAATACCATTTCCCTACATGGACCTAGATGGCCAGTTCAGTTATTTCAGTTATTTGCACCAACTATTTTCCCCAGAATCCAGTCTTGTATGAGTCTCATTCTCTCTTTCTAAAAATTAACCCTCAATATTTCAGTAACTGCAATATTTTGATTGCATTGCTTGAATGGAACAGAGGCATATAAATCAAACAAAGTGGTTGTCTCCCTCCACCCCATCTCTGTTGATGAACGAATCTAAGCCTTCAGTGGCTTTATTACTAAAATCTAACTTAGATTAAAGCATCTATAGCCACCTCTGTAAACATCTTAAGAAAAATCTTCTGATCAAAATCATTAATAGTCACAATGCCTGTTTACTTTCACAGGCAGTAGGAAAATATCTACATGTGGAAAACTCTAAGGGCCATCTCCATTATCACCCCTTTAAAAAAAAAATCACAACGCAGAAGGTTCTAAACAGCTGTCAGCCATCAGAGTGAATGAAGAGGTTTCTCACCTGCATTTCATGCTGGTACAAATGCATGTTAAGTCTAGATATTTACTTATCCTACTCCTGTGTTTCTTTATAGATACCTGTCATAATAGAGCTCCACAAATAAGCCGAATTATACTAGATCAGAGCTTTCCAAACTGTGTGTCGCGACACAAAAGTGTGTCGCCACACACAGCGTGGTGTGTCGCCACACCACCCGGAAGCACCGCCGCGCGTGTGCACGGCGGCCGCCATGCACGCGTGCGCCGCCGCACGCCCCCCGCGCCGCCGCACGCCCCTCCCGCGCCGCCACCGTGCGCGTGTCGCCGCCGCCGCCGGGTGTGTCGCCAGCGGCGGCACTTTGGAAAGCCCTGTACTAGATGTTCTCTGCAGTACATCCTACTGCCAAAGCAAGTGCCAACCAAGGATACAAGTCCAGTGAGAAATTAAAAAAAGACATTTCTGAAAACCACTCACATCAAATCATATTCCCAGAGGGGAAGCCAATTTACTTGGACAATCCATCATAGGATAAGGGCCAGTTTGGTCTAGTGGTTAAGGCATAGCTTTCCAAACTGTGTGTCGCGACACTTTAGTGTGTCGCAACACACAGTTTAGTGTGTCACGACACAACCTGGAAGAGGTGGTGGGGGTGTGCACGGCGGCGGCAGCAGCGACGACAGCAGTGGTGCACCATCAGAGCTTCCGCGTTTTAGCAGAAAACATGAGGCCGCCCCCGCCACGCGCCCCCGCCGTTGGTGTGTCGCCAACAGCGGCAGTTTGGAAAGCACTGGGTTAAGGCAACAGGCTAGAAACCAGGAGACTAAGACTCTGTGGCTTGAATCATGTCAACTGGATTTCTATTTTCTTAGTGGAAACGTTTCACTCCTTATCCAAGGAGCTTCTTCAGTCTGAGTGAAGTTAGTAAGGGAATCCTTAAATATGTTTCTAGGCTGGCTGTGTGACCTTGCACCTGGGGCTAGGTCATGGTTATTTTTGAGATGTTTGTTTCTAAGTCCCTTTATCATCTAAAGGAGGATCGTTAAGATTACCCTGCTGCTGTTGAGCTTGTGAAATGGTCTTAATCTTCCTAGGCACAGAAGACAAAGCAGGAAGGAAGATAGGGGAAAGGTTATGCCTGAGGCCCCCACCTCTATTCAAGGAAGGATTTTCCAAGTTGGCATGAATGGATTCCTTGACCCCTCTCTCAAACCACCTATCTTCTCTGTCTAAAATGTGAACATTAATGTCCTCAAATGAGTGTCCTTTTTCCTTTAGATGAAGATAAACTGCTGACTCTGGTCCTGTGGTGTTACTTCTCCTGTGTTGGGCCATCCTCCTGTACAAAGGTTGTTTGGTTTCTCCAATGTAGAGTTCAGAGCACTCCTCACTGCACTGGATTGCATACACTACATTGCTTTCCTTGTGTTTTGGAGTTTGATCTTTGGGGTGTACAAGCCTCTGTCTCAGTGTGTTGGTGGGTTTGAAATATACAGGTATGTGGTGTTTGCCAAATATCCGTTTTATCTTTTCAGACACGCCAGCCATGTAAGGAATGACCAGGTTCTTCCGTTTACTCTGAGTCTCAGCCCTATCTGTTGCTGTTTTAGGTCTGGTAGACTTAGATTTGGTGAAGGCCCAATTTGGATATCCACAGGCCTGCAGAGCTGTTCTCAGATGCTGCTTTTCATTCTTTTTGGAATCCATGGAGGTGGGGATGGTTTCTGCTCTGTGTGACAATGTCCTGATGACTCCTAGTTTGTGCTGCAGTGGATGGTGGGAGTCAAACATCAGGTATTGATCTGTGTGTGTGGGTTTCCTGTAGATCCCTATTTCTAGCTTGCCACCGGTCCCAATGAGGACTTCACAGTCTAGGAATGCCAGTCTGTTGTCCTTGGTGTCTTCTCTGGTGAAGCTAATGTTGGCATCTATAGTGTTTATATGGTCCGTGAAGGCCTGTACTTCCTGGGCCTTGATTTTGACCCAGGTGTCATCCACATACCTAAACCAGTGGGTGGGCACCGTTCCCTGGAATGTGTTGAGTGCTTTCTTCTCCACTTCTTCCATGTATAAATTGGCCACAATGGGTGACACAGGAGAACCCATGGCACAGCCGTGTTTTTGTCTGTAAAAGTCACCTCTGTATGTGAAATAAGTGGTGTTAAGACACAGGTCCAGAAGATGGCAGATCTGGTTTGGGTTGAGATGGCTTCTCCTTTCCAGGGTGCTGTCCTCTTCTAGTCTCTTCCTGACAGCGGATAGAGCATGAGTGCATTTTCACCAGCATCCCCACCACTCATGCTCTATCCGCTGTCAGGAAGAGACTAGAAGAGGACAGCACCCTGGAAAGGAGAAGCCATCTCAACCCAAACCAGATCTGCCATCTTCTGGACCTGTGTCTTAACACCACTTATTTCACATACAGAGGTGACTTTTACAGACAAAAACACGGCTGTGCCATGGGTTCTCCTGTGTCACCCATTGTGGCCAATTTATACATGGAAGAAGTGGAGAAGAAAGCACTCAACACATTCCAGGGAACGGTGCCCACCCACTGGTTTAGGTATGTGGATGACACCTGGGTCAAAATCAAGGCCCAGGAAGTACAGGCCTTCACGGACCATATAAACACTATAGATGCCAACATTAGCTTCACCAGAGAAGACACCAAGGACAACAGACTGGCATTCCTAGACTGTGAAGTCCTCATTGGGACCGGTGGCAAGCTAGAAATAGGGATCTACAGGAAACCCACACACACAGATCAATACCTGATGTTTGACTCCCACCATCCACTGCAGCACAAACTAGGAGTCATCAGGACATTGTCACACAGAGCAGAAACCATCCCCACCTCCATGGATTCCAAAAAGAATGAAAAGCAGCATCTGAGAACAGCTCTGCAGGCCTGTGGATATCCAAATTGGGCCTTCACCAAATCTAAGTCTACCAGACCTAAAACAGCAACAGATAGGGCTGAGACTCAGAGTAAACGGAAGAACCTGGTCATTCCTTACATGGCTGGCGTGTCTGAAAAGATAAAACGGATATTTGGCAAACACCACATACCTGTATATTTCAAACCCACCAACACACTGAGACAGAGGCTTGTACACCCCAAAGATCAAACTCCAAAACACAAGGAAAGCAATGTAGTGTATGCAATCCAGTGCAGTGAGGAGTGCTCTGAACTCTACATTGGAGAAACCAAACAACCTTTGTACAGGAGGATGGCCCAACACAGGAGAAGTAACACCACAGGACCAGAGTCAGCAGTTTATCTTCATCTAAAGGAAAAAGGACACTCATTTGAGGACATTAATGTTCACATTTTAGACAGAGAAGATAGGTGGTTTGAGAGAGGGGTCAAGGAATCCATTCATGCCAACTTGGAAAATCCTTCCTTGAATAGAGGTGGGGGCCTCAGGCATAACCTTTCCCCTATCTTCCTTCCTGCTTTGTCTTCTGTGCCTAGGAAGATTAAGACCATTTCACAAGCTCAACAGCAGCAGGGTAATCTTAACGATCCTCCTTTAGATGATAAAGGGACTTAGAAACAAACATCTCAAAAATAACCATGACCTAGCCCCAGGTGCAAGGTCACACAGCCAGCCTAGAAACATATTTAAGGATTCCCTTACTAACTTCACTCAGACTGAAGAAGCTCCTTGGATAAGGAGTGAAACGTTTCCACTAAGAAAATAGAAATCCAGTTGACATGATTCAAGCCACAGACTGTTCCACCTGGATGACTGAGAACCTTCATAGACAGGAGACTAAGAGTTCTAGTCCTGCCTTAGGCATGAAAGCCATCTGGGTGACCTTGGGCCAGTCCCTGCCTCTCAGCCCTAGGAAGGAGCCAATGGGAAACCAGGAGACTGAGAGTTCTAGTCCCGCCTTAGGCATGAAAGCCGGCTGGGTGACTTTGGGCCAGTCCCTGTCTCTCAGCCCTAGGAAGGAGCCAATGGCAAACCAGGAGACCGAGAGTTCTAGTCCCGCCTTAGGCATGAAAGCTGGCTGGGTGACTTTGGGCCAGTCCCTGTCTCTCAGCCCTAGGAAGGAGCCAATGGCAAACCAGGAGACTGAGAGTTCTAGTCCCGCCTTAGGCATGAAAGCAGGCTGGGTGACCTGGGAAAATAGGAGGAGGAAGGAGTATTTGGTATGTTCACCGCCTTCACTTATTTTTAAAAAATAATAAAGGCAGGATAGAAAATAAATAAAACAAATAAAAATAAATAAGCAAATATTAATACAAGCCAATAACAACAATTGTTAAGGCCACTATTGCCCAGTGATACTACACCAAGGAGAAACATGCTGGTTAGTAAAGATATACCTCACTGAAATCAAATTATGGTGCATTTGATTACAATCTAAGCACTCACTGCGACTTGAAAACAATAGGAATAATATTTTCAAGACAGAGTAATCTAAACTTTAGATAATTTATCTTCCCAACAAAGCGCTCACAAAGCGAGTATTCTTATGGGCCATACTACTTCCCTGCTGCGGCATTCATTTTTACTACTGCAACAGTAAGCTCTGAGCAGTTTTTTCCTAAACTGCAATATAATATTGTTAAAGAAACAAGGAAATAAGGTTTTGAGTTCTGAATGTGACACAGAATTCATACTTTCAGGTGATACTACCACTTTTTTTTCTCCATTTATGGCCCAATTTTAAACTTTGCTACAAGACATCCTATCTATATGTTGTGAACAGAGTACAATTATTTCCAGGGGTTAATTCCTGCAACAGCCTTGAGCACTGTGGCAATCACTTATCCTTATGATGTCCCTATTCAACCCATCAATTTTCCCCAGGGGCAATTTGGCCAGCGAAGCATAATGCATAGAATGAACAAGGGCTACAATCAAGCCTAAATAAAATGTATGGAATATAATAATATTCATAAGCAACTACTGAAAGCATTTTTGAATACTTAAGCCACCAACAAAACATACAATGGTGCTTAAAAGTTTGTGAACCCTTTTGAATGTTCAATATTTCTGCATAAATATGACCTAAAACATCTGTTTTCCACACAATTCCTAAAACTAGATAGAGAGACCCCAATGAAACAAATGAGTCAAAAACATTGTATCTGTTAATTTATTTGAAGAAAATGATCCAAAGCTACATATTTATGTGTGGCAAAAGTATGTGAACCTTTGCTTTTGGTAACTGGGGTGCCCCCCTTGGGCAGTAATAGCTGCAACTAAAAGTTTCTGATAACTATTGATCAGTCCTGCACATTGGCTTGGAGGAATTTTAGCCCATTCCTTACAGAGCAGCTTCAACTCAGGGATGTTTCATTTGTTGAATTGGGTTCTCTTAATCTAGTTTTAGGTGGAGAACAGATCACTTTTCAGGTCATATTTATGCAGAAATATTGAACATTCAAAAGGGTTCACAAACTTTTGAGCACCATTGTACCATCTTTTCCTCCAAGGAAAGAGATGAAGAGCAGTGTTAACTGAGCAGTGATTATTCTGTCAATGACCGTTCTTTCCATGGATTTTAGGTCACGGAATACAATTAAGAGTCAGAATGAAAGATACAAAGAACTCCAGGTCACTTTCTGGTCACACAGGGAAAAATGAAACCGAAAATGTACAGTCCATGATGTAAAGTGAACATATGAGAATCTGATGGTATCTGAAAAAATGAAACAACAGCACAACCTTAAATCTGTATAGAGATTTTTCAATCCACTGAAAATTACACAGGAGTCCTTTTCCTTTCCAGAGCATTGCTTTGCAAGTATTTTTTCACAAGCCACTTTGCTCTGCAGACTCACATTGATGAGTGACGTAGTATCCCCTGTATTTATGGTCTATCACGTGCTGTACTCTGGCACAACTGCACAAATGGGAATGATTTTGAAGGTTGTGTGTGCTTTACCACTTGTGTACATAGTGGAGCAATATTCCACAGCTACACTGCTGCAGTTCTGCGAGAAGTCATGCAGACCGTTTCATACTTCTTAGGAAGAAAAAAAAAAGCTGCTACATTCATGTCCATCAAACGTGCCAGTCTAGTGCAGGTAAAACTTAGGCTTCCATCCAAAAGTATCAAACCAACCCCTCCCCATTATCAAAGGGGAGAAACTACAAGGCAGTCATGAATTTTCTGCTTACAAATGCTTTCTCCCTGCTCCAAGTCAAAGGTGAAGGTGAACAAAAATGTTGCAGAGCTAGTTCTACAACTTGGAAGACATTCCCACCAGTATAGGTTACAATACCAGTAAACTGGAACAGGCATAACTCAGTCGCGCATGGAAATCACATTCAATTTTTGATCAAAAAATTAACGTCCTATTGAGGGAAAAACTGTGTCACATACCAGACACCTGAGCAAGCCACTCCAATGTCAAGGGGGGAAAAAATCTAATGTAGATTGGGCAGGATCAGACTTGCCTCTTTAGAGGTGGGGGTGAGGTAGACATTTAACACGCCATATTAACTAAACATGGAAAGGCTCTGGGATACAGTAAGTGCATCCAAACTCCAACCCTTCCCACTGAGATAGTTATGAATATAATAAATAAAGTATCTTGTGGCAACACGCCAAGCCTTCACAATGTTCAGTGCTTCAATAAGATGATGTTTTCAACAAATGGAAAACCGGTCAGGTGAAACGTACAAACCTTAAGGTTTAAGATGAGCAGCTGCACAACAGTTTCGCAAATCAAGACTGGGAACAACGTGATACCCCATCATGGGAGAGTGCTCCCTAAAGCTGCACCCGACGAGGTGGTCGCCACTGAATTAAAGACTATGTCATAGACAATAATCACAACTTTAAGCCTACACCTTCGTCACCAATCACCCTAGATATGAAATAAGATAATTATAACACTTCCACAATTACTTTACATAGCAAATATATTCACTGCTGTTATGATTGCTGTTGACACTATCTAAAAATCTCTGCATTTAAATGCTTGGAAGCCATGGTATTCTCTACAACAAAAGTAAGTAACCACACAGACCATGTGTTATTACACAACTGTAAGATCACATATAAACGTATACAAAGCACAGTGACTTACGAGTATTTCCATGATAATCAGAGCAAAAGCCTTGGGCATTAATTAAGTAGAACTCTTTGTCCTCATCCCCTTCCTTAGATGTGCCTGGAGAAGACCTACTTCTGAAGATACTATCAGATTTAGTATACTATCACATTTTGCTACCATCAGATTTAATTTGGGTTTAAAACTCCCTATTTTCAGGCAACAAGAGCATACCCTGCCTATGTGCCTATTCAAACAAAGCTCTCATTCAGAACAGAGTTTACAAAGGAAGGAATGTCAAGATTTTTCAGGTTGCCCGAGTAATTTGAACTTTGCTGCTTCAATCAGACACATGTCCTCTCATCTTGGAGTTGAGCATAATGTTTTGAACTCAATGATCCTGAGTCGGTGCTAAAAATTCCTAAAATAGCTGAATCTGACAAAGATGAACATTTGCTTTGGGAGAGAATTCATGTTTCTTCATGTGCCCAATCTCAACAAAGTTTAACATGTGACTAGCTCCAATAAAAACGTCTGTCACATTTATTAGACATACTTTGAATAGCTAGATTCGTTTTTGAAAATATATAATTATTGGCTTTGGGTTTAAATCTCTTGAGATCACTGAATATAATGAAATTTGCTTTTAAGTAGACAGGTTTGGGACTGTGCTCCTAGTCACAGAAGGAAATATATTTAATTATTAAGCCACTGATATTTTATTAGGAACATTATTGGATGCATACGCTTCCTTCTGTACTCTAAGAATAATTTAAACATAATGAATACTCTACTGATAACATTTCTATATGGAAATAAACACGCATATGATGATCTACATGCAATTTCTGTGTAGTTTACCCCCAAGTGCACAAAGAAAAGCTATCAATATGATTTAAGTTATTATGTTTGAGTCAGCCTTTATGCTCACCTAGTCCATTCAGTGTTATTCCTTAAATCAATTCCATTCAGTTATAGTTCCTATGGGAAAATTTTGCCATTGTGTTAAGGAGCAACTCCTGCTACTAGTGATATCTAAAAGGTAGCTTGTGCCAAGAGCATTTTAGGTGTTATTTTCTAAAAAAGAAAGGGAAATACGAATTCAGAATTCAAGCTGCACTCAGAACAGAACGTTTGCCAATGTTAAGCAAGAATACCAGTAGTTTAGCAACTTTTATGTACAGCACAAGTAGCCACAATTCAGCAAGAAACTTGGAAATAATAATGAACAAAGACTAATATTTTAAAGGCCTGTTGTAGTCATTTCACACAGCCTAATAAATGCTCTTATAAGGTGAATGTTCAGTGACGTACCTATTGCTCGGTACTGTAAATTCAAGTACTTTTGAGTCCAGCGCAACTCTTGGTGACTTCACAGATATGTTCACGTAGCCTCCTTGGTAACAATATAGAAGGGGTTTCCCGTTGCCTTCTTCTGGGGCTTTTTAAATTTTTTCAATCTACCCTATAACCTTAGGATTTCCTGTTGGTCTCCTAAAAAGGTAAAGGTTCCCCCCGCACAGTTGTGCAGTCGTGTCCGACTCTAGGGGCCAGTGCTCATCTCCGTTTGTTAGCCAAAGAGCCAGCGTTGTCCGAAGACACTTCCACGGTCATGTGGCCGCATGACGTGCGCGGAACGCTGTTACCTACCCACGGAAGTGGTACCTATTAATCTACTTGCATTTGCATGCTTTCGAATTGCTAGGTTGGCAAGAGCTGGGACGAGGGCGGAAGCTCACTCCGCACGCGGGGCTAGGGATTCGAACCTCCAAACTTGCTATCTTCCGATCGACAAGCCTGGTGTCTTACCCGCTGAGCCACCAGTATTAATCAGGCCCAACCTGAAAGGGTTGGCAAGGTGCTGTCACATGCTCACTTTCACTAGTCTTCCTTCTTCATTCATAAACACATTGACAGTTTCAATGTATCCACATTACAAAACTAAGTTTCAAGCTCTTACACAACTGTTTAATCTGCTGTTTATGTCTCTCTTCTCCTCTCTGCCAGCCCCCTTGCACATGCCAGTTCTGGTAAACAACACTCTGAACCAGATTTGAGAGTTGCAGAAAAAAGATGAATAATCCATTTTGCTGGCATGTAATTGAATTCTTAAAATGACATAATCACTACTACAGTAACCAGCTCTACCACCTCAAGACTCCACCACTTCATTCTGCTGGTGATGTGGTGATGTAGTAATCACGTGACAATGCAATCACAGAGAATTCTATATGATATACAGAATAGGGGCAGTAACTGATATTTATTATGGTAATCCATCCTGGACTAGCAATCAGTAGACTGTTGATCAATGAAGTATGTGCAGGCAGTTGTCTTTTAATTCCCCAGTGTTATTTAAAATGTGTGACAGAATACATAGATTTTCAAAACCTCCCTAAAGCATACCAATGTTTGTTCCAATATGAACAAGTGCTGCTCAGTATAGAATCTTATTATAGTACAGCAATCATTTACTCTTAAGTTTCAAATGCTTACAATTTCCCAATACTGAAACCCTTGTGCCGGATACCCTTCTGACAGTAAGATAAACCATTCTGTATCCACTTATGATGGGCAGAGGACTGTGGTAGGCTTCCCTTGAGACAAATTCTCACCATTCAGAACTACCACGCACCATTTTTCAGGGCTACAAATATGTACAGCTACTGTGAATAATAATTAGGGTATTAGTTGCTTCCCAACATATTGTCTTTGTTCAAATCTTCATTACAGAGTTGAAGAGAAAGAATGTTACTGTCCGTTAATGTTCAACTAATTACAAGCCTGCAAACTACCTGGTCCAAGGGAGGAGCCATTTCCTCACAGTGATTCTTCATGCTCTTAAAGAGCGTGTAGCTTCAGACATAACTCCTTTGAGATTCTCCACGTCAAGGGAGGGTGCGGTATGGTTTCATCACACATGACATGACATTAGAGAAGACAGTTCAGGTTACATGTAGGTTTTCTGTGGGTATGGCTGAGGATCATTTGACAGTGTCAGACAAAAAAGATGTTATTCCTAGCTACGAATATGAATTACCACTTCTCTGCCTTTCTTATTTACACCCAATCTGTGTTACGGCACCCACCGCCAGTTTTTGCGTCTGATGACAATCTCTACCTCTTGTCTTTGTGGAACATGGCAGGCCTGTTTTTCCCTACAAAGCCTCACCGAGTTTTTTGACCTCCATAAAAGGCAAGGAGATGGGTGAAGTTCATCTCTACCCATAAAAACATAAGGGAAAAGGAACAACAGAAGAGAACAAAGAGGTCTGGCTTACTTTCTAAAATTAAATGTGCAGGCAATTGGGAAGAGCTAAGCTAGTCTTACAATATGTCCCATAAACCATTACTTTATATGCTGGTGTGTGACATATATTACCATGTTCGTTTAAGGGAGAGACTGGTAGAGAAGGCTGGGCTTAGTGGAAAATACTCAACTGCAAACCTAAAAAGAGGTACAGTATCTGAGTTCATTCTTCTCAAGAGAATAGTTGGAAGGTTTCCATCTCAAAATCTTTTTGCCTAGAGCAGAGCTTTCCAAACTTTTCACGTTGGTGACACACTTTTTAGACATGCATCATTTCGCGACACACTCTTACAGCAGGGCACAAGGCAGGCACTAGGACCTGCGTGGAACCCTGGCAGGGCTCGGAGGTGGCAGCAGCCGCGACACACCCAGACACTGCAGCCGACACACTAATGTGTCCCGACACACAGTTTGGAAAGCTCTGGCCTAGAGATTCTGTTCTGAAGGAGAACCTGGGCCTGTCCATCCAATATTGCTTCTGCTTCATTCCAGGAAAAAGAATCTCAAAAATATGGGTATCTGGATACAAGAAAATAGGTTTTCACCCTTCAGTATGAGCTCCTGAAATTTAGGTTTTTCCTGCCTGGGTGTACAGGAGGCTAAGCCTTGCTGCCCCCCCCCCCCCTCACTTTAACTTGGCATAGGACTGGCCTTCTTCCCTCTCCCTTTCCAAAATGAAAGGAAATTACACCAGGTAGTCTGTACTCACACCCACCCATTTTAACTCCATTCTAGCACAGGGAAAGCATCCCAGCAGAAAATAAAACAGATCATCAATATGGCCAGGGGGTCTAGAGGCCTCTCTCACGGGGCTTAAGCTGTTACGCTGCTGTGTGTAATCTGAAAGTATTTCTCAGTACCATTTAATCCATTTCACACCCTAAAAAAGTGGCATAACTGGATGAAAGGGATGGCTGGAAAAAGCAAAAGACAGGAGAAGCCAGACATTCTTCCCCCAAAAGTGAGCCAAATATGATGGCAAATATACAGAAATGAGGTAAGAGTATTCTCAAATTCATTAAGATTTAACAGGTAACAACTGTTCTGCAATACAGGTAGTCCTCAATTTACAACCACAATTGGGACCAGAATTTTTGTCACTAAATGATGCAGTCAGAATGTGCGACCGCATCACTTAGCGACGGCAATCCCTGCAGTCCTGGTTGCCATCATTAACCAAATCCCACGGTTGTTAGGCAAGGCAACTTCCTGCCGGCTTCCCACAACCAAAGTCAGTGGGGAAGCCGGCAGGAAGTTGCAAGTCCCAGGCTGGCAGGCAGATAAGTGGCTGCTGCGAGGTGGGGAAATGAGCAAGGCGGTGCATGGGGGAGGCACCGTGAGGGTGCGCGGGGACACAAGAGGCGTGGGTCAGGGAGGATGCAAGGGGGGTGCAAGAGGTGCGGCACAGGTCAGGGAGGGTGCGCAGGGGTGTGGCATGTGTCGGGGAGGGTGCGCGGGGTGCGCAAGTGGCCAGCGCGAGCACAGAGGGGCTGGGGGAGAGTGGCAGGTGGGGGAGACTTACCCCAATGACTTGCAACCTTCCCTGCCGGGTTCCCCAGGCGCCCAGACCGCGATCACATGGCCGCAGGGGTACTGGGACGGCCAGAACTCCAAGGACCGGTCATAACCACCATTTATTCAGTGCTGTCGTAACTTTGAACAGTTGCTGAACGAATGGTCGTAGGTTGACGACTATCTGTACTTAAGTGTTCTTAGCAAGAACTCTTCATCTTATAAGATGGAAACAAATCAAAATGCCCCCACTGCTGCTGGTTACCCTTTCTTCTTCTGTATCAGTCCTGATGGGCACCACCTGCCACTGGCTAAGTAGCAGTAGTTGTAACAACACAGTATAGAAGTACAATGTCCAAATTATAGTTTTAGAAGTTACCCCCTGCACAATTTAGGCAGAGAAAGCAATCATTCATCCATCCATCCAGGCACAACAAGTAGCTCCTGCTGGTTATTTCAGGGCAAAAAAAGGAGAGACTTC
Organism: Charina bottae; assembly: GCA_023362775.1. Classification (NCBI taxonomy): domain Eukaryota; kingdom Metazoa; phylum Chordata; class Lepidosauria; order Squamata; family Charinaidae; genus Charina; species Charina bottae. Next base: position 5,655,604 of record JALMGJ010000037.1, on the reverse strand, counting down.
TGCAGATTTTACCTACCAGATTAGGTGCCTAAGGCACAAGCTGAAAGCAAGGAAACAACACAATTTCTCCATCCTTCAGTCTGTAAAGGAGAGAGGTCACAGTGCCCCCCTCCTTGTTAGATGCCTGGGAACACAGCATGGTCTATTAAGCATCATCTTTTAACTTGCTTCCTTGCATTCCTGAGCATGCTGGAGCACAGAAAGATTGAGTATGCAAGATCTACAGTTTTATTCTAAACTTTATTCCACACGTCTTCAAAATCAGGCTTATAAATAGGAATAAGAAATAAACATACATATACAGAGCATAAATCCACTAGAGCAAGGTTTCTCAACCAGGGTTCCGTGGCACCCCAGGGTTCCGCGAGAGGTCACTAGGGGTTCCCTGGGAGATCACAATTTATTTAAAAATTATTTCAAATTTGGGCAACTTCACATTAAAGAGGTAAGTTTCATTCTTTATTTTTAGTTTAAGAACACTGTTAATGCATATAGACAGGCCTACCCATGAAACAAATAGAATAATTTTGTAACTTCTGGCCTATATCTGAGCCTGAATGTGCAGGGGTTCCCCGAGGCCTGAAAAATATTTCAAGGGTTCCTCCAGGGTCAAAAGGTTGAAAAAAGCTGCACTAGATTATTGATAGGAAAGATTACTGGGTAGAGTTTGAAGACCTCAACAGCACTGCTTCACAAGTTCCATCCACCATCAACACTGTAAATATTTCCATGTCACTGCTATTATGCAATAGTTCAATGCCATATAATTAACACTGCATTTATCTTATATTCACCTTACTGTACCGTCTCACCTACCTATTGATTATATAATATCAATTTGCACACAAATAAGATTGTACTGAAAGTTCTAGCATTCAATCACTCTGCAAAGCACTCAATTATAGTGACAGGAGTCTGGAAAGAAATTATGACTAAGCGTGTTTAAAGTTCCAGATGAACTACAAATATTAATCTGAAATGATTCTTGATGATGGTAAAATTAGTGAAAAGTACTTTTCCTTCTAAAGTACTTTTCACTAATTTTGCCATCAACAAGAATCACTACTTTTACTGAATGAAAACTTAAGCGCTGTTCAAATGAACAATAAAAATGATCTCAACTTCCATCACTGTACTCAAAGTCCATTATGCCAACACTAATAAAATATGGTTAGAGAAAAATGCCACATAAACTTGGTTACATTTTTGTTTTTCAAGCATTTTAATGCTTCTGCGTATCTTAGTTTTTATATGTTTTCTTTCCCAAAGTCCATGCTACAGCATTTTTATTTTATTTATTATACAGTACTTAGACAGCCACCCATCTTACCTGCCATAACACCGGGCAGCTCACAAAACAGCAGTAGAAACATCCAAACCCATAACACACACTCCTTTATATATCAACATTCAATTTTGCTGGGCTCCACCCTCTCTACCCCAGCACCTGCGGAGAGCGCCAGCTCTTCAATGCCTTCGGGAAGGCTAGGAACCTGCCAGATACCAGAGGGAAATGTGTTTCACAGAGCAGGGGCTGCTACAGAGGAGGATACTTTGAAAAATCTATTTAATCAGCAGCACCAGAACAGCCAAAATGCAATTTATTTGTGGAAAGTTAGCGTATTTAAACATATCTACTGTATGAAAACCAGTACCTTTTCCTTTTTTAATGCTTGACTACTCCCAAATTTATACAATTACTGTATATCCTTATAGTGCTGTTTAGAGATCTTCCCTTTTAGATAAAACACCGATACCATCAACATATGTGTAAGATTTGTGTACTGCTAGGCAGCATTTTTATACTGAACCAAGTATAATACGTCATTTGGAACCACTGAATGTCATTGCAAAACCGACCTAGAGTGGCAAAGAACCAGAAAATACACACAAGTTTGTTTATTTATTTATTTGTATTTCTTAGTGGAATGTAACCTCTTATTTACTGAAGAAAGATTCCTGGGGTAGCAAAATAATGCAGTTTGTATGAGATTGACTGGATTAATGAAAAAGAAAAGTAATACTGTTTTAGGTGTGTAATTTGATCTTGCCAATGCAACAATTCAGATGAAGAAAGGCTGGAGTCTTTGTTGCCTCACTTTGTGTGCCATTGCTTCTGAACTGAATTCCAGCCCCAAAAGAAATATTTACAAGACTAAGGCTTCCTCAGGGAGTACAAATCAGTCTGTCAAACTTGCTATGATGGCTCATATAACCTTCCCCACGTTGAATGTCCACCAGGTATACAGGTAGTCCTCACTTACCAACCACTCATTCAGTGACCATTCGAAGTTGTGACACTGCTGAACAAGTGGTACATACAACCAGTCCTCGAAGTTCCAGCTGTCGCAGCGCCCCCACGGTCACATGATTGCAATTTGGGTGCTTAGCAACTGGCTTGCACTTACGACAGTTGCAGTGTCCCGCGGTCACGTGATCATCACTTGTGACCTTCCCTGCCAGCTTTCCACAAGCAAAGTCAACGGGGGAGCCGGCAAGGAAGGTCACAAGTTGCTCTGGTATTTCCCCCCGGCCTTCCTGTGCTTGAACCACGCTACCCACTCCTGGCCTTCCTGCGCTCGAGGTGCACCATCCATCCCCCCGGCCTTCCTGCGCTCATGCCATGCCATCTACTCCATGGCTTTCCTGCACTCACGTGCGGCCTGCACCGGGCCTCCCCCGCCACCCTCACCTGGGACTCCCGCTACTTCCTGCTTAACGACCTGCACATCTTGGGGTTATGACGGCAACCGGGACTGTCGTCACTAAGAGATGCAGTCACGTGATGTCACACTTTACAACTGCATCATTTAGCGACGGCAACCCCAATCCCAATTGCTGTCGTAACCTGAGGACTACCTGTATTAGATTATGATCATGCTTTCTGGGGATGATGGATGTCTTATTCTAACATGCTTGGACAGCACCAGATTGGAGAAAGCTGGGCTAATCTCCTGGGTTTAGATTTGGGGAAACCCACATTCAGACCTTTGTTCACTGATTAAGGTCAGTCTCTTTTCTCAGTAAGCCACCTCCTGGAGCTGTCATGAAGCAAATATGCTACCCGTAAGGATAAACAAATATAACAAAAGTTTAGAAAGCAGTCAAAGAGACGGGGCCCCCAAATGATTGCTCTCTAGCCCCTTATTTCCTGTAGCCAGGGTTTCTCAACCAGGGTTTCCTGGAACCCTAGAATTTCGCAAGAGGTCACTAGGGGTTCCCTGGGAGACCACGGTTTATTTAAACAATTATTTCAAATTCGGGCAACTTCCCATTAAAGAGGTAAGTTTCATTCTTTATTTTTAGTCTAAGAACACTGTTCATGCATATAGACAGGCCTACCCATGAAATGCACATAATTTTGCAATTTCTGGCCTATATTTGAGCCTGAATGTGCAGGGGTTCCCCGAGGCCTGAAAAATATTTCAAGGGTCCCTCCAGGGGCAAAAGGTTGAGAAAGGCTGCTGTAGACACCAACAGCATTTCCCCAGCCATCCCATTTTCTGGGTTCAGGCAGAGAAGTAGATTCTTCTCTTTCTTACACTGCTGTCTGGAAAAAAGTAATAAAGTCTCTCCCTTTCCAAACTGCAGCACGAGAGAGAGTTCCGGAAGAATTCTCTATGCAGTTGGCATCTTGCCCACCGAAGGACAAGGGCATTCCCGCCTAACAAGCAAGTGGGTTTCATCAGGAGCAGCAGGATGGCCACAGCCTCCCAACCAAAGGAAGTGTTTTGTTGCTTCCTGGGTCAAGAGAAGACCGAAACCCCCCTAACTAAAACATGCAGTGAAGGCAGCTGCTCCAAACTTTATAAGAGAGGGGGCATAAGAGAAGATTCTCATCCCAGCTCCAGACTAATGGCTGAGTCTGATTGTTTTTTCCAGTGAAAAAGGCCCCACTTTTTCATGAGATGGCCTATTACTGTACCTAAATAGGCCTACAACCCAGCTCAAAAATATGTTACACGTACATGAAAATAAGCTCCAACAGACAAAATAGAATTTGAATACACTAGAGGAAAAAAGCAGGATCTTGACAACCCAAATTTCTGTTTGGTTACCAAGGCATCTCAAACTCTGGACCCTGACCAAGGCAAGGGTCCTGTCCTTTGAGCTGAGATCGATTCCTTGTCCCTTTGTGGACACAGAGTTTTCTTGGCATGTTATGGAAATGGTTAGCCCCTGCCTTCTTCCATGGTGGTCTCCCATTGAAGGTCTAAGCAAGCCCAAACCTGCTTAGCTTCCAAGCCCAGTCAACTTCAGCCAGGTAATGACCCTAGCAGTGGTCTCCAATTTTGCAACATAAAACCATCTTGCTTAATCAGACCAAGGGCTAATGTAGTCCTGCGTTTCATAGACCCAAGAATGTGTACCTGTCTTCTAAGCCTGTGGGCATATTTGGAAAGACAGTAGATAAAGAAACTTAAGGATGATGATTTTATTTCTAATAGTAGCCAAATCTCTCTCTCTCTCTCAAATTATATCCAGCATCAGAAACTGAAAAAAGGCCTCTTATCTAGTCCCTTAAGTTGAATAGGTTTACAGATAAATCCTCACCACAGGTTTTACATCAACAGTTGACAGTTTTTGCTAAGGTTTTTTTTTGCCTTCTTTTATGTAAACCCAGAAGTGAGAAATTCTAGATCCAGAGCACTCACACCAATTTCTTAACCATGGTTTAGAAATCAGGAGCAAACCCTCCAATCTTAATCATGTTTTAACTACAACCATCATTTTCTAATCAAGTTCAAGTACCAATTAAAGGAGAATTGTGGTTGATAATCATGTTTAGGACAACTGCTAACTAACCCTTTTCTTGTTTAGGAACAGTATGCTTGAGAGAGAGAGAGAGAGAGAGAGAGGGAGGGAGGGAGGGAGGGAGGGAGGGAGAGAGAGGGAGAGAGAGAGAGAGAGAGAGAGAGGGAGGGAGGGAGGGAGAGAGAAGGGGAGGGAGGCAGATAAACATCCAACCTGGCCTGCTCCCTCTCAGCCATGGTTTAAAAAGGGATGAAGAATATTGTCAATCTGAGCCACTGGTGCAGAAGGGCTTTATCTGCAAAATGAGAACTACCATTTGTATTTCTCCAACAATATCCTCGCACAAAAATAGGCAATATTATCTCAAGTTTGTGGTATCTTACCATTTTACCATTCTTACACATATTATATACTAAATACAATAACCCTTCACCAAATATGTTTTATATGCCTTTGGTAATCAGATCTCCACATAGAAGTACCACAAGCAAGGTTTTTAAAAAATCAGAATCTCAAACATTCCTTGCATGTGGAGGGAATGAGAGAAGAGACCGCAATTTTTAAAAAAAATTAAATCTCAGTAAGCTACAGAGAACTTTAAACTTGCTCCAAAACATATCTTATCTCCTTTTTCTATTATTTACGCTACCAGCAGACATGATAATTAAAGGGAAAAATCACAGAGTTAAAGCGCAGAGAGACCAGAAAAATAGGATGCAGTGTTCCGCTCCACTGCAGGGTGTTCCAGCCTTCACCAGAATATTACTGGCCATTAACCCGCATAATCCCAGATCAAACAAGTAGAGAACTGGAACAGACATGGTACAGCACACTAAGCACAGCTCCAACAACTCAGTAAATGCTTCTCGTATAGGAAAAAATATCTTTAGCCACTAGGATTATTTTCATTCTTTTTCAGGTGACTGCACATATATATATATATATATATATATGTGAAACACACGCTCAGATTTATATCAGATTTTTTCATCCCTCTTATTTTTTTTGAAGGCCCCCGTTCCCATCATAACATAAATTGGAAAAATAAGTAAGAATCAATCAATCAATCAATCAATCAATCAATCACTTATTTCATATTTTAGGTTTAGGGCAGTCCTTATTTCTAAAGTTTTGCTCTATCAACCTAAGTCTTAATTCAAGCCTTCCATGTGTTTCAGAAAAACATGAAAATGGCCTATCCTGGTTTCTAACCAGAGGGACACTGCAAGGCACCTTCTATTGATTTTGGGATGGGATCTTAAATCAGTATGCTTATGGCCGGTTCCGTTTCGCCATTTTTGGATGCCAAACGTCCACTGTTCTTCAATGACAGGCTCAGCATGTACCCTAAACAAAATGTCTCCAGATCTACCTTCCCAATCCCCATTTTGAAGGGATCTTTAAAAACGTCTCTCTCCCGCTAAAACCCCAAACATTCCACACACACATGGCAAGATTTCAAAGTCATCCGAATAAGCTCAATAAAGGTCTGTCCTGCCAGAGCCTGGATTTAAGCCAAGCTCTAGCTGGCACAGCAGAAGCAAGGTTACCAGAGTTGTACTCAGCCCGCAAAGGAGTTAAGAGACAAACGTAGGCAGAAATGCATGTTATTTCAAGAGCTGTATTTAATCTGTTCGGCCGAAGCCGGGCACAAACGGGACAGAGCGGCACAACACTCCTCGGCCCGCTTCACCCTATATACTGTAAAGCAAACACAACTGGGAAGATGGCTTGATCATTGCATAATGTGACTCACCGAGAACAACTTCTCACCTTTATCCTGAGAGCAAGACAGGATTTCTTCTTCTTTGGGGTTAGTCGCCTGGGTGATAATGGACGGGTGGTCCATGGAAACTGAGTGCGCTTTCACCTGGCTATTTCCCTCCCAGAGGCAGCTTTGGCGGGCACTTTTTGATTGGTTTTCCTTTTAGGAAATCAAGAGGCGGATTTATGCGGGAGGGGGGAGAAAAAAAACCACTCCTCCAGGAACAAGCCAAGCCAAGCCACCCCAAAGGGGGGGGATGCAATAGTCGGCCAAGCACACCCAGGTCTCTTCTGTCGGTCTTCCACGGGCGGAGGGAGTTAGAAACGAAGCGGAAAAAGAGGGAAAAAACCCGGTCCGAAAACTGCCCTGCGCCGCTTTCTCCGAAGGCGGAATCAGCCCGGCCCCGCCGCGAAAGGCTGCGCCAGGCGCAAAAATGCCCGCGTTAAAACGGCAGGCCGGCGAAGCATCCCCCTTGCCCCGGCTCCTCCGCCGCCGCCGCCACGGCCCAGGACAGCCGCCCCGCGACGCGACGCTACGGCTCGCCCCGGGCCCCGGCGGGGCTGCTGGGACGGCGGGCGGCCCCCGGGCGCCCCCCGAGCGCGCTCATCGCACTGTCAGGCGGCCTCGCTGGCTGGAAGGGCCCGCGGGGGGGGAGGAGGAGGAGGAAGCGGCCCTTCACGTGCCGCCCCCCATTACCTCATCCCGCCCCCGCCGCCTCTTTCCCGCGCTGGCGCTGAGGGGCGCCCGAGGCCGCCCGCCTCCGTCCCTGCTGCGCCACAGCCGCCCTCAGCGCCCCGGCTGCTCCGCCCGCCGCCCGCCCCGCGGCCCCGACGAGGAGGAAGGGAAGGGTGCCTCTGCTGCCGCCGCCGCAGGCATCACCAGAGAGGCGGGAAGCCGCGCGGCGCCTGCTCTCTCGGGCACCGCGCACCCGCCAGCCGGCCCCGGCGGACCAGTAAACAACGGGGCGGGGCCTCTCCGCCGCGTCCTGTCAATCCAGCGGAGGGAGGGAGTGGTCTTGGGGAGGGCGGGGCCTCTCCGCCGCGCCCTGTCAATCCAGCGGAGGGAGGGAGGGATCTTCGGGAGGGCGGGGCCTCTCCGCCGCGGCCAGTCAATCCAGCGGGGAGAGGGAGGAGTCTTCGGGAGGGCGGGGCCTCTCCGCCGCGCCCTGCCAATCCAGCGGAGGGAGGGAGGGATCTTCGGGAGGGCGGGGCTGCTCCGCCGCGCCCTGTCAATCCCGCGGAGGGAGGAGTTTTGGGGAGGGCGGGGCTTCTCCGCCGCGGCCCTTCAATCCAGCAGAAGCGGCGAAGGGAGGGAGGGGTTTCTCTGCTGCGGCTGTCAATTCAGCGGCCGGAAGGAGGACACTCCGGAAAGGGGGCGGTGCTTCTCCGCTGCAGCCTGTCAATCCAGCGGAAGAGGAGAAGGGAGGGGCGGCTCTCCGCAGAGGGGACGGGGCCTCGTCGCCGCGGCCTGTCCATCCAGCGAATGGGGCGGGGAGAGGGGAAGGGCTGGCCAGCCAGGGGGCGGGGCCTCGGCGGCGGCTGCTGCTGCGGGAAAGCCTGCAAAGGGGGCGCGAGCTTCCTACGACCACGTGAGCGAGACGCGCGGGGCCGAACGTGTGTTTCTTCGTCCCGAGAGGCGTGCGAAGCCAGGGTGCGCGTTTTCTTCCAGAGCTGGGAAATTTCGCCCTCCCGTCTTCAGCAGGCGCCCGGAATATTCGATGCCAATGAGGAGGGTGTTTCTGAGCATGCATGGAAGGCATCACTCCTTCTTCTCCTTCCGCGCCGGGAGGTCCAAGTCCGCCCAGCTTACCCCCTGACTGTAAGAGGAGGAGGAGTTAAAAGTGCTCCCGGCCATGTGCAGAAGGCGTTTCGTCTAATCACAGTCCACCCAACGTGCGCACCGAACTCCGTGATCGAATCCAGTGATGCCCCAAATGCTAATGCAACGTGAGGAGCGTGAGGATGCGCATAGTGCACAGTACCTCCCCTCTGAGCAGTCTTGATTAAAGCTAAGCCCCCGAGGCGCGTGCAAAGGAAAATCTCTGCAGTTGAGCTGGTGCGGAGCGGCTTCCCTTTCAGGGCTGTCCAGTTGTCCAGTGCAGACCAGCAGGTGAAGATTATGAGAAGCGATTAGCATGTAGGAGTGTGTATGGGCCGCATTTCTTCAGCTTTCTAGAGAAAAGATGGTAGAAAGACCTGATAGCCCTCTTCAGGTACAGAAAAGGCAGCCATAAGGAAGACGATCAGGAGCCCTTCCATGGCCACAGAGACTAAGACCCGAAATAATGGCTATACTTACAGTTGTCTGTACCTACAAAGATCAGAATCGTGCAAGCCATGGTCTTCCCTGTGACCCTCATGGAAGCGAAAGGTGGACTTTGAGGAAGCAGGAGAGGAAGAGTATTGACGCCTTTGAATTTTGGGGTTGGAGAAGACTCCTGAGAATACCTTGGACAGCCAAGAAAACAAACCAATGGATCATGAACATGTCAACCCAGAGTTCTCACTCCAAGCACAAATGACCAGGCTCAGATTATCCTACTTTGGACACATTTTTTTTATTTATTAATTATCCCGCCTTTATTATTTTTATAAATAATCTTTATCACCCCTTATCTTGGAGGGAAGCCAAGTTAGGGAATGGCAGAGGGGACCACAGATTTCATTTTTTATTTTATTTTTTTATTTTTATCCCACCTTTATTATTTTCATAAATAACTCAAGGCGGTGAACATACCTAATACTCCTTCCTCCTATCTTCCCCACAACAACAACCCTGTGAGGTGAGTTGGGCTGGGAGAGAGTGACTGGCCCAAGGTCACCCAGCCGGCTTTCATGCCTAAGGTGGGACTAGAACTCTCAGGCTCCTGGTTTCCCATTGGCTCCTTCCTAGGGCTGAGAGAATGTGATTGGCTCAGGGTCACCCAGCTGGCTTTCGTGCCTCAGGCGGGACTAGAACTGTCAGTCTCCTGGTTTGCCATTGGCTCCTTCCTAGGGCTGAGAGACGGACTGGCCCAAGATCACCCAGCTGGCTTTCATGCCTAAGGCGGGACTATAACTGGCAGCCTCCTGGTTTCTACCCCAGCACCTTAACCGTGAAGACCCAGCTTTCTGGAGAAGGCGCTGATGCTGGGAAAGGTGGAAGGAAAGAAGAGGGGGATGGACTCAGTTACAGAGGCAATGGGCACCATTGCAAGACCTGAAGGACCAGGTTGGGGATAGATTGTCATGGAGAAAATCTATCTCGCTGTTCGCTAAGAGCATTGACCTGATGGCACATAATCGATCACTGTCAGCAAAAATTTAATGATGATCACGTCTGTACAACAGAAGAACAGGGGAGGCTGCAGGTTTTCCATTTCTGGAAGTTCTTCAAGAAACCCTGGACAGATCGTTTAGCTGGTTTTCCTGCACACTACAGACGGCTGAAGTAGATCAGTGTTTCTCAATCTCAGAGCCTTTAAGATGTGTGGAGTTCAACTCCCAGAATTCCCCAGCCAGCATTAATCTTTGGTGGCATCCTTTGACATTCCCCCAATAATCAGAGATGCTTCCTTGCCTTTCATGACTCTCCGAATGCTTCTTGGCAAACGTTGCTTGCAGAACGGAAATTATAGCATGAGCATCATTTCTCCGATTGGGGAATGAGTTAAATGCTCTGTGATCCTCCTTCATGACTACAATTATCCCCCCCCCCAACGTATAATTATGGAAATGAAAGGTCTGGTTCACACCAGAGGACTAAAAAGCAGAAGCCCCATGCACCAGCTTTTGCCAGTAGCTACACTCGACTGGAGAATCCAGTTTGTAGCCAAACGGGGGCCTCGAGAAAAATCTACGTGCTGCCAGTTTTTTTTTTTTAAGGGGGGGGGGTTGGAAGCAGGATGCTTTTTCCAAGACGGAGCCACAACAAATTCCTCTGTTGCCTTCCTCTAAAAATAGATGAAAAGAAATATGTTTAAAAACACACAGCAAAAGGCTGTTGCCGCTCCCGTTTGGAGCAGGTTTTATCCTTCAGTGACCCCACGTGTGGAGGAAGCCTGAAAACGGCCAGATTTTGCAGCTTGCGTTTCCAGACCCTCCGCGAGCTTGATTTTAACCGTTGGGAAGCTGGCTCTGGCGATGTGCTTCGGCTTGCTTCCTGTGGCCTTAGGGGAGATCTGTACCTGCACGTAGGCTCCCTGGCCTTCTCTGAACCGTCTGCGTCGCACGGAAGAACAGCCGGTTGCAAGGGTGCGGCGAGGATGGGTGTGTTTTGTGTACCCGGAAAAAATGGTCCAGAACGCTTGGCTGCTGTTTCCATACAAACCATACAAAGTTTGTAGCAGCAAATAAAGACGGGATCCACTTTTGAGGTTATCGAATGTTGGGGAAAGAGACGTGCGGGGTGATCATTTTCTGGTCTGGCAGCAATTCCAAGGAAGGGTAGGCAATGCCTCCACCTCATAGCTTCTTATTCATTCCCAGCTCACCCGTCCCCTCCCGATGCTCTAATCTGGAGCTCTCATGGACATGGCTGGCTGGGGAATTCTGGGAGTTGAAGTCCACCCATCTTAAAGTAGCCAAGGTTGAGAAACACTGATCTAGGCTTACTCTCTTTCCTATGTATATGTATATGTATATGTATATGTATATGTATATGTATATGTATATGTATATGTATATGTATATGTATATGTATATGTATATGTATATGTATATATTCATTCCAGCCCTTGTCCCTCGGGCCATTAAATAAACACAGTGCCATGCACCTTTTAGTGCATGGCATTGTGTTTATTTAATGCTGAGCTCCGAAGGCTGAGGGACAAGGGCTGGAATTTGACCTCTGTCTTTTTAGTGACGTAACATATTCCAAATGCTTTGAGTGCCGGGTTATCTCTGGTATGCAAGAATCTTTGCTAAGGTATCGCTTTGCCTCCTGACCTGCATTTAGATTTGAAAGGGATTTACAATGCTATCAGTCTATGCCTCCTGGCTTGATATTCCAGCAGGCACTGCCATTTACAAGTATAATCACATTTTCACTTTTTGGGGTGGGGGCGGGATTTGCAACCCTTCTGTCCATCTTTACCACTCCTGGTTGCCTTTCTCCTCTTGTTAGAAAAGGCAGCTCAGGAGGTTTTTTCCCTCCCCCCCCCCATGACTTCTGTGTCATTTTTGGTTGTTGACAGTTGCTAAATCAGGGTTTCTCAACCAAGGTTCTGTGGCAGGGATGGAACTAGGGTCTGTGTCACCCAGGGCAAACATGGATTCCGCCCCCCCCCATGGCTTATTTTGGCGTCCCCCGGGCGTCATTTTGGCGCACCCCCCAGCGCGGCACCCAGGGCACATGCCTCGCTTGCCCCCCCTAGTTGCGGCCGTTCTGTGGCACCCTCGGGTTCTGCAAGAGGTCACTAGGGCTTCCCTGGGAGATCACGATGTATTTTTAAAATTATTTCAAATTCAGGCAACTTCACATTCAAGAGGTAAGTTTCATTCTTTATTTTTAGTTTAAGAACACTTAAGGCATATAGACAGGCCTACCCATGAAACAAATAGAATAATTTTGCAACTTCTGGCCTATACTTGAGCCTGAATGTGCAGGGGTTCCCCGAGGCTGGAAAAATATTTCAAGGGTTCCTCCGGGGTCAAAAGGTTGAGAAAAGCTGTGCTAAAGCAACCAAAATATTGCATCGTTGACTGAATGCAACGTGGTACCCATGATGGTGAGTTGTTGATTTGAGATGAGTGGCAGATCGACGTCAGTTTAATAGGAGGGTCTGCAGGTTGTGGTCAAAGAAGGCAAGATGCAAGGGACATAAAAAACAGGTTCAGTTGCACCACTGGGGCACCTTCTTGCCTTTTTTTGGCCACACTCTGCAAACAGCCCTGCAGCATTCATTGCTATTTGCTAATTCTCTCTCTCTGTCAGAACTCTGGCATGATCCCAGAGTCCTGCCATACAGCAGAGAAAGCAACTGACAGAAAGATACAACTGACAGACAGAGATGACAGACCTGAAGCAAGAGCGGGAAAACGGCAGCCAATCAGGCCTCGAGGATAATGGGCGCTTCAGCACCAATTGGGACTTGCCTGAGCCAATCATAGGGGAGTCCACGGTGGGGAGGGGGCGGGAGTCCTGTCAAAAGGGTTTAAATAGCCGAGCTCATTCCTGTCAGCTATCCTAATCTTTTTTAGTGTTCATTCTGCGTATGAAATAAACCGTTTACTACCAAGCCCGTGAGTCTTGCGTGGTCTTTGGGAGAACGGAGCTGACCAGCAGGCAGGACACCTCACACTCTCCCAGGGGCAGTAAAGATCATAAGTCTGGTGAAGACTACAGGTAGTCCTCGCTTAACAACCATTCGTTTAGCGATGGTTCGGACTTATGATGGTGCTGGAAAACCTGACTTGTGATTGGTCCTCGCCTGTTGCAGTGTCCCGCGGTCATGTGATCACCATTTTCAGCTTTCCCAGCCAGCTTCCAGCAAGCAAAATCAATGGGGAACTGTGTGATTTGCTTAACAACAATGTGGTTCGCATAACGGCCATGGTGATTCGCTTAACGACTGCTGCAAACAAGGTCATAAAATCAGGTTGGATTTGCTTAAAGACCACTTCATTTAGCAACCAAAATTCCGGTCCCAGTTGTGGTTGTTAAGCGAGGACTACCTGTATGGATCTGGGGTCAGCAGCTGGCAGCCTGACCTCAGGGGCTTAGCAAGATTCGTCCGGGTTCATACTTGGATGGGAGACCACCAGAAAATCCCAGAATTGTAGACTAGACTGGGAAGTTGAAAAAACATCCTGAAAGAACTAAGAGTAAATCACTCCTGTGGGACCTGCTTGAAAAATGTCGGATGATCAAGTTCTACTTCTGCCAGTGCGTGCTTCACACCACATCCACACCACCACCCATCCCTTTCCAGTGGCATTTTCTGTAACTTCGGGGTTGAGCAGAAAAGCAAAGCAACTTTCCCCCCCGTTCACTGGAACTTCTGAGGTTCTGCAAAGGTTCCTTCTGCAAATTTGCACGGTTCTTTTTTTTTTTTTTTTGGCCTACAATAGCTCCATGTGTCTGGGAAAACCGTTTTGCTACCGATTGCCGGCGGAGGCAAACCGAAGCAGAGCACAGACCCACAAGAATCATCTCCTGTCAACGGACTGGCTCACCCAGGCTGATCGATAGACATTCCTGGACAGGAAAAGCAATCAATAGCGAGCGTCCTTTGTGAGAGGAGTTCTGGCGAGCAACTCATTCATCTCTTGCAAAGGCATCTTATGGTTATTGTCTCTGTGTCGCTTTGGGGACAGTAATGCGGAGAAGCTTCAGATAAATGCTTCCTGGAGGTTCCTTTCCTTCTGCAGAACACATGGGGGCTTTCCTGGATTCCCCAAGACTAAATATTGGCTCTGAAATTACAATCTATATGTTCAGGAAGGGGCAGAATTTAGAGCAGTGTTTCTCAACCTCAGCAACTTGAAGATGTGTGGACTTCAACTCCCAGAATTCCCCAGCCAGCATAGCTGGCTGGGGAATTCTGGGAGCTGAAGTCCACACATCTTCAAGTTGCCGAGGTTGAGAAACACTGGTTGAGAGATTTAGGAGACAGACAATCCTACGGACGGGGGGCGGGGAACCAGGGTAAAGATCCAGTTGAATTCTTTGGACTCAGTTCCTTGCTGAAATTAGTAAGGCTGCACTCTTTGAGGAAAAAAAACCACAGAATTGCAACTTTGCAGTGATTTTGGATCCAACTCTGTTCCTGGGGGTCCTTGAGGCTGCTGTGGCCAGGAACCCATTAGCCAATTTTCTGTCTCTTCCTGGATCCACCCCCACAGCTCTCATTCCTGTCTGGTTTCCCGCAACACACCCTCCACCACTTGGCAGAGTTCAGGAGCTGGAGCGGCTGCATCGATAACCCTGGGTGGCTTTTTGCCTCCTCTATCAACTCTGCATTAACTTCCTTGTTTTGAGTTTGGTCGAGGGCCCCATTCCAGATGCCGCTTCTTACCAACCAACCAACCAATCGGTCGCATCAACTGCCCTTCCTACATTGCTAGTTTTTATCGTAATCGCTGTAGGAATTGTGCAGATTATTGGTTCAGCCTTCTGTCACCCTGGTAGACACAGTTTTCTGATTCAAGGATTTTAGACCTAGAAAACAAAGCAAGCCCATCATCTATATCGGTGTTTCTCAACCTCAGCAACTTTAAGATGCGTGGACTTCAACTCCCAGAATTCTGGGATAGCTGGCTGGGGAATTCTGGGAGTTGAAGTCCACGCATCTTAAAGTTGTTGAGGTTGAGAAACACTGATCTATCTCCATGGAGATTCGCCCGGATTTGTTGTTTATTCGTTCAGTCGCTTCCGACTCTTCGTGACTTCATGGACCAGCCCACGCCAGAGCTTCCTGTTGGCCGTCGCCACCCCCAGCTCCCCCATGGTTGAGTCTGTCACCTCCAGAATATCATCCATCCATCTTGCCCTTGGTCGGCCCCTCTTCCTTTGGCCTTCCACTTTCCCTAGCATCAGCATCTTCTCCAGGGTATCCTGTCTTCTCATTATGTGGCCAAAATACTTCAGTTTTGCCTTTAATATCACTCCCTCAAGTGAGCAGTCTGGCTTTATTTCCTGGAGTACGGACTGGTTTGATCTTCTTGCAGTCCAAGGCACTCTCAGAATTCTCCTCCAACACCACAGTTCAAAAGCATCTATCTTCCTTCGCTCAGATGTATGTTATATATTCGCCCGGATGTATGTTGATTATTTTCTATAATACGTCCCTGGATGAAGTCCCACAATATGAGTGGGAAGCCCATCAGAAGCTGCACTGTAGGATGGCCAGACCATAGTCTTTAATTGTAGACATTCTGTGCTGTTGGAAACTGGACAGGCAATGTTCCAACAAGAGATGTAGTCCAAGAATGTAACAAGACACCTTCCTTTAGGAGACATCATCCAAGCTCAAATTGAGGAAGACACTTCAAAAGACCGCCGTATCTCAGTTTCGTACAGTATGTTTGCATGTGTGTGCCTTCAAGTTAGTGTTGACTCCTGGTGACTGCCTGGACGAGACCCTGCAGTTTTTTTGGCAAGGTTTTTCAGAAGTGGTTTGCCATTGCCTGCTTCCCAGAGCTGAGAGAGAGTGACTGGCCCAAGGTCACCCAGCTGGCTTTAAATCTTAGGTGGGACTAGAATTTATGGTCTCCCCGCTTCTAGCCTGGTGCCTTAGCCACAACACCAAACTGGCTCTTATCTCAGTTTTGGGGGGGGGGCAATTAAAGGCTCTTGTGTTACAGAACAACCTTCCTGTAGAGATGAGACAACAGAGTGTATCAAGGGGGAAAAGTTGGCTGGGGGATTCTGGGAGTTGAAGTCCACGCATCTTAAATTTCCCAAGGTTGAGAAACACTGCTGTAGATGATCAGGTGTGGGGGGGAATATACTAAGAGCTTTAATCAAGTTAAGGATTTGAATTTGTATGAATTAGGTACAGAACACTGTATGTTTTCTGCCCACCTCTTGCTGCGAATGGACTGCTCAGGTAGAGGACCTGAGGGATTTCTAGAGGAATTTTGCCCGAAGCAAAATTCTTCTTAAGTTTTGAATTTCTCTACCATATTGCAGAGATGGTATTACTAGCCTTAGCATGCGGAATTTTGCCTTCAGAGTGACATTTGAATGAAGGAACCTAAAGAAAGTTCACCTCCATTGCTTTTTATTGTTTATTCGTCTTTTTGTTTATTTGTTTATCAAAGTTACATCCTGCCACAATACTAAATAGACTCTCTTTTGTCTGGCAAAAGAAGATAATGACATCATGACAAACTGATAGACTGATCGATTATGTGCCGTCAGGTCAATGTTGACTGTTAGCGACCTCGTAGATAGATCTTCTCCAGGAGAATCTGTCCCCAACTTGGTCCTTCAGGGCTTCCAATGATGCCCCCATTGCTGCCGTAACTGAATCCGTCCACCATGCTGCTGGTCGTCCTCTTTTTCTCTTTCCTTCCACCTTTCCCAGCATCAGCACCTTCTCCAGAGAGCTGAAACTTCGCATAATGCAGGGCTTTCCAAACTTTTGCCGTTGGCGACACACCAACGGCCGGCCCACAAAAACCCAGAAGTGCCAGCGGCGCAAAAACTGGAAGTGCCGGCGGCGGTGCTTCCGGGTTGGATAATTTGAGCCTGGTCCTCTGTGCCTCGAGTGAATCATGCACAATCTTCTTTGTGGTCCATCTCAGCCTGAATCAATTCCTGTTTGGTACATTTGGTACAGACTAGTTTCTCAAGCTTGGCAACTTGAAGACGTGTGGACTTCAACTCCCAGAATTCCCCAGCCAGCCAGTTGAAGTCTACATGTCTTTAAGTTGCCAAGCTTGAGAAACACTGGTTTAGAGCAATGCTAAAAAGAAAGGCATTGCTAATAAATTGCTAAGAAGATGCACAAGGCAGAGGGAACGGAGGGACAAAGTGGATGGAGTATGGATGGAGTTAGTTTAATCCAGTACATGACTGAGACTATTTGCGGGCAAATTTAATCCCTAAGAAAATGGACTTATTTTAGGTGTTCCTACAATAAACTAATTTCCATGGGTTGTGGGGAAAGGGCCAATGCCCCACATGTACAACTCTCAGTTCTGGGAATTCATCTGTGCCTTAACTCCATCCCATGCCAAAGATTTTGTAGTCCATAAACAGTGTTTCTCAAGCTTGGCAACTTGAAGACGTGTGGACTTCAACTCCCAGAATTCCCCAGCTGGCTGGAGAATTCTGGGAGTTGAAGTCCACACGTCTTCAAGTTGCCAAGCTTGAGAAACACTGGCCTAGCACAAGCACAGTAGAGATAAGAAAGTGCTTCAAGCTTATTTTTCTAATATGCACGCGTGTCTTACCATGCCTTCATTTGTGTGAGCATGGCATGCTTGGCACCTACCTTGTAGCTAATAATCTGTTTGTAATTTGAGTTCCTGTGAAGGAGATACAGCCTGTCTTTGGTGACGGAAGGGGGTCTTTCATCTTGGGAGCATGGCTAATTTGTCCTTTGTGTGAGTGACCCTTACAAATAAACCATTGGCAGACGGAGTATTGGGGTTTCTGGTCTTGAGGAAGTCGACAGACGAAGTGGGACGAACTGGGGGCCCCAAGTGTGTCGTGTGACAACCCGGAAGCACCAGAAGCACCGGCGGCGGTGCTTCCGGGTTGCCGCCACGGCGGCAGCGGCTGCTCCTTTGAAAGGGCAGGCTCCGGGAACCCCGAAAATGCCCTCGGTTCTGGCAGGGAGGCAAAAGCCTCCCCTCGTCACATGCACACGACCTGGAGCCGGGGTGGAAATTTTCCCGCAGAACAGCTGAGGGCCGCTCGGCAACATGCACGCACGTGCAGGGAGGCTTTTCGCCTCCCTGCCTGAACCGAGGGCATTTTCGGGGTCCCCGGAGCCTGCCGTTTCGAAGGGGCAGCCGCTGCGGCCGTGCAGCAACCCGGAAGCACCGCCGCCGGTGCTTCTGGGGCTTCCGGGTTGTCACACGACACACTTGGGGCCCCCAGGCGACACAGTATTGTGTCACGACACACAGTTTGGAAAGCTCTGGCATAATGTGTCCAAAGTAGGATAATTTGAGCCTGGTCCTCTGTGCCTCGAGTGAATCATGCACAATCTTCTTTGTGGTCCATCTCAGCCTGAATCAATTCCTGTTTGCATCAGAATTTATTTATACAGTATACGTGGCTGCCCATCCCACGGCAAGGTTGCTCCTGGTAGAACCTGGCGGCATTGTGTTGTTTAGGAATAGATGGAATTTTGTCCTGCAGCAGATGCAAATAGACATTTCCTTTCTGACCTTGCTACGTGATAAAACATCAGGGCCTGGTGGGGTCAGGATGGAGCAAGCAGAACACATAGAGGTTTGTGGCGGGAGCTGAAGGTTCAGCCCATGACTCCTGATTCCCAGAATGAGAAACTATGGAAAGGAATCAGAAGCAGCAGAACCCAGATACGAGAAACAGTCATAGGAAGCAAGCATTTCTAACAACCTCCACCTTAAGTCATGATATGTCATGGAATTTCCTCGTATGCGTCTACTCCAGACTAGCATCAAAGATCTGGACTGAAGAAGCTCCTTGGATAAGGAGCGAAACGTTTCTACTGAGAAAATAGAAATCCAGTTGACATGATTCAAGCCACAGAAAGCATCAAAGATGCCTTTCTGAAACCTGCTTGGTTTTGCTTCTTTAGTTTGCTAACTACATGGAGGTTGACGCTCAATGAAATAGTCTGCTTAGGTTATTACCTGAATGGGGCTAACCTATAAATCAGTCAAGGCCCTGAATGCGGGAGACTTGGGATTTTTTTAAAAAAGAGCTCCATTTGCATATTTTGCAGCTGTTGTTAGCTGAAGCTGCATCTTTCAAGGATTTCTTGCTTGCTTGCATTTACTTATTTGAAATCCAGTCCTGTCTTGTAATGGATGCATGCATTCATACCAGGAGCCCATAAAATATCCTTTAATTTGCAAAGGAGGAGATTTACAGCCAGCCTGTTTGTTTAAAGTACCCGCTCACACCGTTAAAAGCTGGGTGAGGAGGACTTTTGTGATCCCAGCACTGCCGTGATGCAGTCCCAAAGGGGACCCTCGTTTCTCAGGGGTTCTCCAGCAAAACTGAATGGCGCAGACCTTTCAAGAAAGTGGCTGTCTGTTACCTCTGAAAGGGGTACCTTTTTTTCCCTCTTTAGGGGTATCCAAAGGATGTGGTCAACAAAATCAAGATCGAAGCTCCATCTGTTTTTTGTGTACATTGCAGGTGCCACTGGAAGCCTGGGTGCAGAACAAAAGATAAATCCGAAGATACATATCAATACAGGTACTCCTCGCTTAATGACCACAACTGAGACCGGAATTTTGGTTCCTAAGCAAAGTGATCATTAAGCGAATCCGACCCGATTTTACGACCTTTTTTGCGGCGGTCATTAAGCGAATCACTGCAGCTGTTAAGTGAGCCACATGGTCATTAAGTGAATCACACAGTTCCCCACTGATTTTGCTTGCCAGAAGCCGGCCGGGAAGGTCAAAAATGGCGATCCCGTGACCACGGGATGCTGCGACGGTGATAAATGTGAACCAGGTGCCAAGCACCCAAATTGTGATCACGTGACCGCGGGGACGCTGCAACGGTTGTAAGTGTGAGCACCTGTTGTAAGTCATTTTTTTCAGCACTGTCGTAAGTCTGAACCGTCACCAAACGAACATTCATTAAGTGAGGACTACCTGTAAAAAGAACCGAGTCAAAGCCAGTGTAAACCACCATGCCAACATGTTCCTTCCACACATATACCAGGCTCTACTAACATCCTGGTCCTCTGTCTGGGGGGGAAGCCAGGTCTTCATGGTCTGCTGGAAGGCCACCAGAGTCGTGGCTGGTGGAACCTCCAAGAGGAGGCTGATATGAAGAGCGGGTGCCATGACAGAGAAGGCACACTTTCTAGGATCCACCAGGTGACACTGCTCCATCCAAGCATGCCCAATATGCCAGATCTAGTGGGATGGGCAGAAACCACCAGGGAGTGGTGGTCCCACAAGTAACCTGGCCCCACGCCATGTAGGTGGTAGGAAAATAGAGAAGTTTGTGCATTTGGTACAGACTAGTTTCTCAAGCTTGGCAACTTGAAGACGTGTGGACTTCAACTCCCAGAATTCCCCAGCCAGCCAGTTGAAGTCTACATGTCTTTAAGTTGCCAAGCTTGAGAAACACTGGTTTAGAGCAATGCTAAAAAGAAAGGCATTGCTAATAAATTGCTAAGAAGATGCACAAGGCAGAGGGAACGGAGGGACAAAGTGGATGGAGTATGGATGGAGTTAGTTTAATCCAGTACATGACTGAGACTATTTGCGGGCAAATTTAATCCCTAAGAAAATGGACTTATTTTAGGTGTTCCTACAATAAACTAATTTCCATGGGTTGTGGGGAAAGGGCCAATGCCCCACATGTACAACTCTCAGTTCTGGGAATTCATCTGTGCCTTAACTCCATCCCATGCCAAAGATTTTGTAGTCCATAAACAGAGTTTCTCAAGCTTGGCAACTTGAAGACGTGTGGACTTCAACTCCCAGAATTCCCCAGCTGGCTGGAGAATTCTGGGAGTTGAAGTCCACACGTCTTCAAGTTGCCAAGCTTGAGAAACACTGGCCTAGCACAAGCACAGTAGAGATAAGAAAGTGCTTCAAGCTTATTTTTCTAATATGCACGCGTGTCTTACCATGCCTTCATTTGTGTGAGCATGGCATGCTTGGCACCTACCTTGTAGCTAATAATCTGTTTGTAATTTGAGTTCCTGTGAAGGAGATACAGCCTGTCTTTGGTGACGGAAGGGGGTCTTTCATCTTGGGAGCATGGCTAATTTGTCCTTTGTGTGAGTGACCCTTACAAATAAACCATTGGCAGACAGAGTATTGGGGTTTCTGGTCTTGAGGAAGTCGACAGACAAGTGGGACGAACCTCGCTGTAAGAACAGCTGAGAAGTGAGAGGGAGCTGTCATTCTCTCTCCGAAGTTTTCTCTCCAGCAAGATCTTTAAAAATGACAACCGGCTCCTTGAATTGCACCTGGAAGTCTTCTGGGAAGCAGCGCCGCACACGTCGCTGTGGTGTTATATGGGCTAACGGTGGTGCGCCCCATGCTGCACATGCGGCCACATTCTGGACCAGTTGCAACTTCCGGGTGGTCCTCCAGGGCAGCCCCACTGCAATAGTTCAGTCCAGTGTTTCTCAACCTGGGCAACTTTAAGGTTGAGAAACACTGGATTAGGAATTCTGGGAGTTGAAATCCACACATCTTAAAGTTGCCAAGGTTGAGAAACACAGGTCCAATCAGTGGTCAAGATGGATTACCACCATGATCTTTATGGGGGCTTGGTCAACTGAAATTCCCAGTGGCCCAATGAACAGCCTTTCTTGAGAAAGCCCCCTCCTTGAGTATTGCTCGCCACCCTTTAAGAAGGATTCAGAGACGGTGAAATGAAGTGAAACATGGACCCTCTACAAACGCCACCTCCAACTTCTTGAAAGATTCCATCAACGCTGCCTCCGAAAAATTCTGCAAATTACTTGGGAAGATAGGCGGACTAATGTTAGCGTATTGGAAGAAGCGAAGACCACCAGCGTTGAAACAATGATCATCCAACATCAACTTCGCTGGACTGGCCATGTTGTTCGAATGCCTGACCATCGTCTTCCAAAGCAGCTACTATACTCCCAACTTAGGAATGGAAAACGGAATATTGGTGGACAGCAAAAGAGATTCAAAGATACTCTCAAAGCTAATTTTAAAAAAATTAATATCAGCATTGAGAAGTGGGAAGCCCTAACTCGTGAGCATTTCAATTGGAGGTCAGCCTTTATTAAAGGCGCTATGGACTTTGAAGAAGCACAAGTACGGGGCGAAAGGGAGAAACGAGCTAAGAGGAAGGCACGTCAAGCAAACCCTCATCATGACCGTCTCCCACCCAGAAACCTATGCCCTCATTGTGGGAGGTTGTGCAGATCCAGAATTGGCCTTTACAGCCACTTACGGATCCACTGTTAAGATTTTACCCCTGGAAGACAATCTTACTCGGCTACGAGTGATCACCAAGACTATGTAGTACTATGTAGTAGTAGGAATAGGAGCAAATTTATTTATCACACCCTAAAACTAGGCACAATACAACCATATGATAAACACTACAGGTAGTCCTTGACTTATGACCACAATTGGGACTGGAACTTCTGACGCTAAGTGATGTGGTTGTTAAGTGAGTTGCGCCTGATTTTATGACATTTTGCCACGGTTGTTAAGTGAATCACTGTGGTCGTTAAGCGAATCCAGTTTCCCCCGTTGACTTGCTTGCCAGAAGCCCCCTGGGAAGGTCGCAAATGGCGATCACGTGACGCCAGGATGCTGCAATGGCCATAAATACATGCCGGTTGCCAAATGCCTGAATTTTGATCATGTAACCATGGGGAAGCTGTGATGCTCATAAGTGCAAGGACCAGTCATAAGTCACTTTTTTCAGCACTGTCATAAATTCGAATGGTTGTTAATGGTCGTAAGTTGAGGACTACCTATATGCTATAATGCAGTGGCATCTGTGGGAGGCAAGGATCAGAAAGCCAAGATGGTGGTTGCAGCAGTGCAGTTGAAGCCCCGCCCCTTTTGCCTGTGGATCACCATTGCATACCTGAACAAAGGGGTGGAGCTTCGATCGTATGGTGCTACGACCTGCATTTTGACTTTTCCAGCCTCCCACCAGGACACCGATGCTATAATGTGCTACTGTGGTGGAGTTCAGAGCGGCTGCTCCTTCCCAAGGAGGGGGGGCACATTCCAGGCAGATAAAAGATTGCACAGTCCGGATTCCACTGGTGGGAAAGTGAAGAGGCTCAAGGTAACCCCGCCTTAGAGCCATCGCTGCATATTTACCCATAGGGCTTATAGTGGACCTTTAGTCTGGCAAGATTCTGTTGTATGGCAAGAGCAATAAAGAAACTAGAGTTAGAATAATGGCTCAGTGTGGTTCCTCGCCTGTTTCCTGACAGCTACCAACGATTGTAAAATCAAACGATAAAATAAGGTACATCTATATTTCAAGGCCAATAATGTGTAATAAAGTCCTGTAATGGAATGTGAGAATGACCTTGGAAGATGGGGGGGGGGGGGAGATGCTGCCTAGGGAACGATCAGATAAGAGAGGGCATAGCCCACAACTAGATAATGGGAGGAGAAAGAAACTTAGAAAGGATCCGCCCTAACTTGGCAGACGGTAAAAAGAGACGGCGGGAGATTTGTACTTTCAGACTTGCAAGATCCTGTTAATGTAGCCTAACCATAAAGTAGAATGAGCTCATCTTGTCGTGTTTCCTGTCTGGTCTACCTGGTAAGGCTGACAAGTCCACATCAAACCATAAAAATGTACTCCTGTCCCAGATCCCACTCTTCCAAGAGAGAAAGGATGTCAGGGCCTGCGTTCAGGATGTTCCAGGAAGGTGGGTTGCAACTGATCAATAGGTTCAAAAATTCCTAACTTGTAAGAGCAGTTTGAGCCGGAGTGGTTCTGGGCTCTCCCTCATTGGACGTGTACAAGCACATCTATTGGGGTTGCTTGGATTTGGATTCCTGCACTGCGCAGGGGGTTAAACTCCCAACTCCAAGAACCTAGGATTCTAGGAGCAGTTCAACAGCAGAACCAACGAGTCGGAGAGGTGGTGGGCTCTCCTTTGCTGGATGACTTCTAGCAAAGGCTGGACATCCATCTGCAGAACTGGGATGGGTCACTTTTTGCCAAAATGCAGATCACTCCCATAAACACTCAGCGATAATCTTGAAATTTTCTTTGTTTCTTATCAACAGCTGCGGCTTCTGCCCCAGGAGGAATTTTTTAAAAAAATAATGTCCAAAATAGCAAATCCCATTTTCAGGCAAGGAAGTGTTCGGTCAGGTTTTCCTACAACTCCAGGATAACCTTTCCCACCTGGGGACCTTCCCAATGTTTGGGATTACAACTCCCATCATCCTTGAGGATGACAGGTGTTATAGTCCACACAAGCCTGGAGTTCAGATGACCAAAATAAGATGTATCCTGCTCTCAAATGAAGTTGTAGAAGTTATGGGGAAGAGCTCAGGAAAAGCCCCAATGACAATAGTTGTAGTTTTTAATACCTTGTGTGCTCTGGATCTACTTCTGGATCTACGTCTACTTCTTGGGAGGAGAGCAATGGCAAATCTTGATAAAATAGTTAAGAGCAGAGACATCACACTGACAACAAAGGTCCGCATAGTTAAAGCAATGGTATTCCCTGTAGTAACCTATGGCTGTGAGAGCTGGACCATAAGGAAGGCTGAGCGAAGGAAGATAGATGCTTTTGAACTGTGGTGTTGGAGGAAAATTCTGAGAGTGCCTTGGACTGCAAGAAGATCAAACCAGTCCATACTCCAGGAAATCAAGCCAGACTGCTCTCTTGAGGGAATGATATTAAAGGCAAAACTGAAGTACTTTGGCCACATACTGAGAAGACAGGATACCCTGGAGAAGATGCTGATGCTAGGGAAGGTGGAAGGCAAAAGGAAGAGGGGCCGACCAAGGGCAAGATGGACGGATGATATTCTGGAGGTGATGGACTCGACCGTGGGGGAGCTGGGGATGGCGACGGCCGACAGGAAGCTCTGGCGTGGGCTGGTCCATGAAGTCACGAAGAGTCGGAAGCGACTGAACGAATAAACAACAACAAGTGGTCTGGATGTCCTCCAGATGTGTGGACTTCAATTCCCAGAATTCTTAACCCCAGCCATCCTGGCAGAGGAATTCTGGGACCTGACGTCCACATCTCTGAAAGCCAAGTGGAAGATGGTTATTTTGGTCTCAGCAAAGACGGATTCTTTTTTGGTGCAATACCCATATTGTCCTTCTCCCTCCCTGTCCCATAAATGCTTGTTCCCACCTCGCTTATATCGTTCCCCCCCCCCCTTCGCTTTACGGAAAGGTGGCGGTTGATTTATAATTCCAGTAAATCTTGTTCCTTTTGGATTCCAGTTTTATAGGCTTTTTATCCTCCCCTCCCCCATAATATGATAAATAAACACCGTACCTATAAATCGTCTGCATTTCTATACAATTAAATTGCAGGACAGCCTCCAGCACGACCTTTGCTTAGCTGACAAGAATAGTCAAGAACTGGTGTGAATCATGGGGGTTATGTCGGGAATAAAATGTAATAAATTGTGTCTGCTGGGAGTGCTCAGTGTGTTGCAAAGCAAGGGGATCCGATGGCCCCAGCATTATTGTCAGAGCCAGCAGTGTTCCCTCCAATGTCCTTCAGTGCACTTGAGTGTTGTCCAATAAATTCTAGCGCATCCCGAATCCTGAATCCTGATTGAATGTTTAGATCAGGATTCTTAATCTTTTTATGCCACAAATCACTTTGAGACTCCTACAGACCCCCTTCTCAGAAAAATGTATTTAAATGCATAGATATAGATTGTATTACGAAGGAAACCAATTGTGCTCAAATACAGGTAGTCCTCACTTAATGACCATTCGTTTAGCGATGGTTCGGAGTTATGACGGTGCTGAAAAAACCAACTTATGACCAGTCCTCACACTTACAACTGCCGCAGTGTCCCCACAGTCACGTGATCACGATTTGGGCACTTGGCAACCGGTTTGCATTTACAACTGTTGCAGCATCCCGCAGTCATGTGATCGCCGTTTCCGACCTTCCCAGCTGGCTTCTGGCAACCAAAATCAATGGGGTACCAAATGATTTGCTTAATGACCACATGATTCGCTTAACGACTGCTGCAAAAAAGGTCGTAAAATCAGGTCAGATTCGCTTAACGACCACATTGCTTAGCGACCAAAATTCCGGTCCCAATTGTGGTTGTTAAGCGAGGACTACCTGTACAGTGTGCTAAAGTATGGGTTGCTTAATCCTGGTTTATAAAATAAAGCATAATTGGCTGGGTTTCCACTTGTAGCCATGCTTTGCTTAATCTTGGTTGGCTGAATTGCCTGGGTTTGCACAACATTGCTATGGCAATGGCTGTGGTTTGCAAACCACGATGATAGGTTAGCACAGTGTTTCTCAAGCTTGGCAACTTTAAGATGTGTGGACTTCAACTCCCAGAATTCCCCAGCCAGCCATGCTGGCTGGGGAATTCTGGGAGTTGACGTCCACTCATCTTAAAGTTGCCAAGCTTGAGAAACACTGAATTAGCACATCATACTGAGCCAACACAAACATACTGAGCCAGATTTTGCCATGTGTGAGCTCAGCCTACATCCAGGCCACTAAAATTGTAGCTTTCGGGGGTCACAGAATACAGATCAAGATTTATGTCAGGCTGGATTGTAAGCCTCCAGCTGTACGTGTCAAATTCTGTTTGTGCTGGGCATGAGTCTTTTCTTCTATGGAAAGTGACTCTGGGCTGGAAGCCTTTGATAAACAAAAGATTGTACGGTTTGTTTTCTTTTAGGGATTTTTTGTTGTTGTTGCAAAAAGTATCCCGGCTTAGCACAGCTGCGTCTGCCACTATTATTAAGACAGTGACAAGCCCAGCGACCGGTTGCAAGTGAACACGCCAACATTTCCAAAGCTACCTATTGAGAACAGGTCATTAATAAAATATCTCGTTATGCCATTTTTAATTATTTTCTCAAGGCAGCTTAACAGATCATTAACTGTGGCTCGCATGGCATGAAAGGGCAGGCATGCTAGCAGATGCCCTTTGCCATCAGCTCTTCTTGCGTTAACTCCTTTTGCTGGAAAACTTGGTAATTAGTGATTTCTGTAAATGATGTCAGCCCCATTGTTTGTTTCAGGCTCATACACTACTGGTGTTGTTTGCTCCGGTTTCCCTTCCGTTTCGGCCAAGAGGAAAATAAGAAATAAAATTCTACCTGTCAAGCAACAGGGGTAGATTGTTCCAGTTTGAGTTCTAAACCTTCTTGTCTTCACAATTTACACTGACTTGTCTCACCCAAATGTTGGCAACAAGACAAGTTTTAAATGGGAAAGTTGGACATCAGACTCTTAACTCTCAGATTAAACATTTGCAGTTTTTCTCTTCCTTTCCTTTTAAACAAAATACAAGGTACAAAACGGTTCAGGATGAAAACGATGAAGAATAAAATGGGCTTCTTTTTGAGCCGTTCAAGAATTCGGTTACGCGGCCATTTCCTGTGCTGTAGGTTGGCAGGATAGTGAGCGCTGAATGCATTGTTTAATTTTTCAGATTGCAAGCATTGCATTTGCACGCGACGCTCATAAAAAGCGGGTGGAACTTTGATTGCACTGTTGTGGCTGCCATCTTGACTTTTTTGACGATACCCTGAGGATATCACTGCAACTCTTCCTCTACCCCTGAAACAACAACCTTGTGAAGTAGGTTGGACAGAGAGGGAATGATGGGCTCAAAGCCACCCAGGGAATTCTGTGTTCAAGTGGAAACCTGAACCTGGATTTCTCTATTCCCAATCCAACTCCTTAATCCAGTGTTTCTCAACCTTGGCAACTTGAAGGTGGGTGGACTTCAACTCCCAGAATTCCCCAGCCAGCATGGCTGGCTGGGGAATTCTGGGAGTTGAAGTCCACCCACCTTCAAGTTGCCAAGGTTGAGAAACACTGCTTTAATTACTACACCAACTCCAAAAAGTGGAAGAAGCAAAAAAACAGTGCCAAGGTGATGAGTGGGAATCCAGAATCATTCAAAATATCTGATACTGTTCTTCGAACTAATGACGAGGATAAAGTTGGATAGGAATTCAGGGTGCAGGGATTGGAATAAAGTCGCCTGTTGTCACTTTAATCAGCCAAACTCAACGAAATTCCCCAGAATTTCTGGAGAAAGGGCTTTGTGGTTTCCTCAGGCAAGCGTGCAAAACATCTGGCCAGATCTGAGAAAGAAAAATATTTGCAGTTACGGCCCGGTTCTTTCTCCTGTTGCCCATGCCGATATTTGAAAATAGGAAAAAGGGAACAAACAATTTTGTTTTTAGAAGAGGAAACACGAGGAGGTCATTTTGCCACAGCATTGCAGGAAGAGGATGGACAAGCTAAACAGGGCTCGTCCTGTGACAAAGGCGGATTTTTATTTTTATTTTTACCACCATCGGATCTTTTCAAGGCCCTTTGTACTGGGAAAGTTGGACAGCACAGTCTTGGAGTGGGATCTCAAACATGTGTATTCTGGAGAAAATGACAACGCTGTACTATGTTCTGTGGGATTCATTCTTTTCCAAAGCGACTGCATTGTCAGCTTCACGGGAAAACTTGACGTTTGCTCATTGCAGAATGTGCAAACTTATAAGATATAAATCACAGGTCTCTTTGGGTCCTGCAAAAATCCAGCAAAATTGTTCTACGCATCCAGCAGGAAAATTCAACGGGGAAGTTACTGAACCCCGTCCCTCTTCTACAGGGATGATCCTTCTTTCCCTACCCCCCACCCCCACCTCATCATTATTGCTTTTTTAAAATGTTCCTATTGGACATATACAACAGAGCTTTCCAAACTGTGTGTCGCGACACGTTAGTGTGTCAGCTGCAGTGTCCAGGTGTGTCACGGCTGCTGCTGCTTCCGAGCCCTGCCAGGATTCCACGCAGGTCCTAGTGCCTGCCTTGTGCCTTGCTGCCTCCAAATCCGCCCTGCCAGGATTCCGCGCAGGTCCTAGTGCCTGCTTGTGCCGGGCTGCCTCCAAACCTGCCCTGCCCAGATTCTGCGCAGGTCCTAGTGCCTGCCTTCTGCCTTGCTGCCTCCAAACCTGCCCTGCCAGGATTCCATGCAGGTCCCAGTGCCTGCCTTGTGCCTGGCTGCCTCCAAATCTGCCCTCCCAGGATTCCACGCAGGTCCTGGTGCCTGCCTTGTGCCTTGCTGCCTCCAAACCTGCCATGATTCTGCGCAGGTCCTAGTGCCTGCCTTGTGCCCTGCTGTAAGAGTGTGTCACGAAATGATGCCCTGCTGTAAGAGTGTGTCGCAAAATGATGCATGTCTAAAAAGTGTGTCACCAACATGAAAAGTTTGGAAAGCTCTGTACTACAACCTATTGTCCCTTGAGTTTGATCCTCATGTACGATATAGAGAAATAGATTTTCAGATCTAATGGGTCTACTAGAACGACCAGAAGTCAGCGTGACCCAGCAGAAACCTACTATAGAAATAAGGGAAGTTTCTTCTGCCAAAGTTTTGTGCCCATCCCACAGTTGTGAAAGCAAAACAGAGAACATTTTGGAGTCCAAAGGGGACCACAGAAGGGTGGGTCTCCATCAGCCACTCTCCACACACCCACAGATGCCCAGATCTCTCTTAGATGCTCTTCACACATCTCAGCCCTCTTTCTTCATTGTCTACCTCAACCCAGCACTTTGCAGAAATCATGCCCTTCCTAGTGTCATTGACCAATGAGAAAACAATGCTCTGGTCTCCAGTTTGCTCTTTGATGAGGAGACCAATCCCTGGAAGGGATGTTTGGGTTCCGGTTAATCAAGTCAGAAATCAAGGGTTCTTTCCATCGGCTGACATAAGTTGGTGGGCTTTTCCGTGGCTCGAAGCTGCACTTTGGTCACAGTGGGCTGTAGCCCCCCAACGCTGGTGCTAAAGGCGTAGGAAACCCTCCAGAAGAAAGGGTGGCCAAATCAGAAACTACAACGTGCTGTGCCTTCTCTTCTTCGTGCTAAATGAGTAGAGAAATAAATATATATATCTACATCAGATTCCTACTCATACCCTTTTTTTCCATGCCTGTCCTGAAAGCAGGGCTGCATCTGAAAAAGAGCCCCAACTTTCCCGTCATATAATTGTGCAAAGCAAGGACACCCTCTGTGCAAACCGCCCCCCTTGCCGTTCATTGTCCTTCTTGCAACGATCGGAGCCGTACATCACATCGTCACGGCATCCTCTCTGCGCCTACGAAAGGGAATCGTTTCTGCCTTGCCTTTAATGTCATCGCCGCCTTTCACCTTGCCCAAGATTTATATCCGTTACCAACATCGCTCCCCTGTGCTTGGCCGGAAAGTACAGCTCTGCACTTCATTATCCCTTTATGTCCGAGGCCTCTCATCCATTCTCATGACATGGTTACACTACAGGAACCCTTGGCTGCGATCGCCAGAGACTTAATCTGGCCTCTCGCCATCTTTTTATGGCCCTACCCGCATTATTCATTTCAGAAGGAAAAGATTTACGTTTTCCCTTTTAGCCGTGGCATCCCTTGGAAGCCAGCGAACCGTGTCATCGCAGATTCCATAAGGTGCTTTTCAAACAGAGGCCCAACGTCTTGGACAGGAGCTTCAGAGAAGCCTGCGGAAGGCCGCCATCTTTCTCGACGAAGGTGGCTTGGCAATCTGCAACCCAAGATTCCCCCTGGATCTTGAACTGTGGGCCCTGTAAATCAGGAGAAATCTGTTGCTCAGAGCAGAACATCCTCTCTTCCCTGCAGCTTGAGAACGTGAATCTGTTAGGAGGGGAATTGTTTTCGCACCTGAGATAAAGGAGGGGAGGGGAGGGGAGGGGCGGAGCTTCAGGGGAAGCCCCTCCCCCAAAGTCCCACCTCTAGACTGAAGCACACCTGTGCTTGCACAGACCCATACCACTTCCTGGTCCAGAACAGATTCGCTCTACTTCCCACCTGTCCCTTTGAACCTGCAGAATGGATGCAAGCGGAGGGCCATTTGAATGCCTGCTAAGAGCATCTGATGCAGAAACCTGAAGTCATCTCCAGACTGGAGAACTGAAACTCTAAAATTAGCCCACGTCCAGTTTGGAAAGATTTACAGAATCTTTTACCCCATCCTCAGAATGGCCACTCTAACTGAAACTTACTTTCATCTGGATGGTACCAACAGACATCTAACGTATGGCCTGATATTTATTTATTTATTTATTTATTTATTTATTTATTTATTTATTCATTCATTCATTCATTCATTCATTCATTCATTCAATTTATCCCCCGCCCATCTCCCATACAAGGGACTCTGGGCGGGTTACAACAAATAAAATTTAAAAAATTTAAAAACTATACAAAATATCTAAAAACACAACAAGCATAAAATAAATAAAGTCCAAGATGGATTTGGAACCGCAGAGTAGATCATGGTGCTACCGGGCCAGCCAACCCCACGAGGCACTACCACCTCCGTTGTCCCAGGCCAGGCGGCAGAGCCAGGTCTTAAGGGCCTTCCGAAAGGCCAGGAGGGAGGGGGCCAGTCTCACCTCCGGGGGCAAGATATTCCATAAGGCGGGCGCTATCGCAGAGAAGGCACACCTCCTGGACCCCGCTAGATGGAATTCTCTTGTTGAGGGGGTCCGAAGCATGCCCTCTCTGCAAGCACGGGTGGGGTGGGCCGACGTTGTCGGGACGAGACGGTCCCTCAGGTACCCTGGTCCTATGCCATATAGGGCTTTAAAGGTAATCACCAACACCTTGAATTGGACCCGGAAGCAAACTGGCACCCAATACAGCTCGCGTAGCAGAGGTGTCACATGTGCCGATCTCCTGGCACCCATAACTGCTCGCGCCGCCGCATTCTGCACCAGCTGAAGCTTATTCATAAGGATATTTGTGTGTTCTGCCCTGTTTCTTCCCAGCCACCGATTTTTTTGTTCAAAAAGTGCCAAACTTGAGACATTATTCAGAGGTCCAGACACTGCACTGTGTATTATTCCTATGAGGCCATCATTATGAAACGTTCTCCGTGGGCAGAGTTGTACAACTGGCCTCAAAACTGTAACTTTTAATGGGATAGAAGGGGGAAGTAACTGAATACAGGAGAAATAAGCTTATTAACTGCCTTTAATTGATGTCCTTTTAATTCAAAATGGAATCAAATTTAGCTTTCATTTCTCTGTCACCCACTTTGGGGAGTGTGAGCCCCCGGTATGTCATTCAGAGACCAGATATGTCAGCCTCTCCCCAAAGTAGTTGAGAGGCCAATAAATTTAAACAAACAAACAAACAAATAGTTGCACTGTAATGGAATTTCCTATCCTTTCAAGTTTCTCCCACCTCTGCACATCCTTGCTGTTTTACATACGAGTAGATTTGTCGATGAAGGTTCTCAGTCATCCAGGTGGAATTGTCTGTAGCTTGAATCATGTCAACTGGATTTCTATTTTCTGAGCAAAGTTGGTAAGGGAATCCTAAATATGTTTCTAGGTAGCTGTGTGACCTTACACCTGGGGTCATGGTTATATTGAGATGTTATTTTAAGTTCAACCTTGGCAATTTTAAGATGTGTGGACTTCAACTCCCAGAATTCCCCAGCCAGCCATGCTGGCTGGGGAATTCTGGGAGTTGAAGTCCACACATCTTAATATGTCTATGAAGGTTCTCAGTCATCCAGGTGGAATTGTCTGTAGCTTGAATCATGTCAACTGGATTTCTATTTTCTCAGTGGAAACGTTTCGCTCCTTATCCAAGGAGCTTCTTCAGTCTGAGCAAAGTTTGTAAGGGAATCCTTAAATATGTTGCTGTGTGACCTTACACCTGGGGCTAGGTCATGGTTATTTTTTTTTTTTTTTTGAGATGCTATTTCTAAGTCCCTTTATCTTCTAAAGAATTTCTAAGTCCCTGTATCATCCTTCTTTAGATGATAAAGGGACTTAGAAATAACATCTCAAAAAAAAAAATAACCATGACCTAGCCCCAGGTGTAAGGTCACACAGCAACATATTTAAGGATTCCCTTACTAAGTCTATGAAGGTTCTCAGTCATCCAGGTGGAATTGTCTGTAGCTTGAATCATGTCAACTGGATTTCTATTTTCTCAGTGGAAACGTTTTGCTCCTTATCCAAGGAGCTTCTTCAGTCTGAGCAAAGTTGGTAAGAAATCTGAGATGGCTTGAGAATCAAGCTGAGAATCTTGAATGAACCAGGAACAAAGATCTTGTTCCTTGTTAATGTGTATAACGGAACAGAATTATTTAGAATTGTTTGACCTCAAAATACTTAGTGTACAAAAAACAGCTTTGCTTGGAACCACATGTATATTATGGCGCTTTGGGATAAGGCTTGGATTGGCCCTAAAATACTAGCATTTGCTGAGTGTTCTTCAGAAGAGACTATATGTTGACGATGATGGTGGTAGTAATTATCATTATCATCATCATCATCATCTTTGAGATCAAATAGTGCACTACAGGTAGTGCTCACTTAACAACCATTCATTTAGTGATGGTACAGACTTACAACGGTGTTGAAAAAATCGACTTATGACCAGTTCTCACGCTTACGACCGTCGCAGCATTCCTGCGGTCATGTGATCACGATTTGGGCACTTGGCAACCAGTCTGCATTTATTTATTTATGACTGTTGCAGCGTCCCATGGTCACGTGATCACCATTTTTGACCCTCCCAGCTGGCTTCTGGCAAGCATGATCAATGGGTAACCGCGTGATTCACTTAATGACCACATGATTCGCTTAACACCCGCAGTGATTCGCTTAATGACCGCCACAAAAAGGTCATAAAATCGGGTTGGATTCGCTTAATGACCGCTTCACTTAGCAACCAAAATTCCTGTCCCAATTGTGGTTGTTAAGTGAGGACTACCTGTATCCCATTTAAGGAGTGCCTAGGAAAATGTCAGGTCAAGTATGAAAATAAAAGAACAGTAACACTCTTTTTTTATTTGGTTAGAGTACAGATTTGGTACATAGTCCAGATGCTGTTTGAATTCAAAACCCATCAAAGCCGTTCAGAACTCCTTTCACTTTCCTGTGTTTTCATTTAGGCAGATGACTAACTTTGATAGAAATCCCCTTATTCCCACATTTGTGCCCAGCTGTTTAGTCTCTCTTTTCAAAAGAAACGTTATCAGTTCCAGGAATTCAGAAACAACAGCTCATTCCATGAAGAGAGGAAGCTTGGATTTGAGGAAGCTTGGATTTATCTGCCCTTAGATTTGGGAAGAAAAAGCGAGCCTATAGTTTGATGGGGAAAAAGGGGAATACAGTATTTCAGATGAACAGTGCCTCCAAATTCCATAGTTCCAGATTTCAAAGCACAACCAGGTTGAGGTTAGAAAATTCAAAGAAGGAAGCTCTTACCAGGCCTAACATACAGGTAGTCCTCGCTTAACAACCATTCATTTAGTGACGGTTCAGACTTACAACAGTGCTAAAAAAACTGACTTACAACCGGTCCTCACACTTACGACCTTCGCAGCATCCCCATGGTCACATGATCACATTCTGGGCGCTTGGCAACCAGTTTGCATTTATGACCGTCGCAGTGTCATGTGGTCATGTGACTGCCATTTTCAACCTTCCTGGCTGGCTTCTGGCAAGCAAAATCAATGGGGAACTGCATGATTCGCTTAACGAACATGTGGTTCTCTTAGCGCCCACAGTGATTCGCTTAACGACCACACAAAAAAGGTCGTAAAATCAGGTCAGATTTGCTTAATGACAGCTTCGCTTAGCAACCCAAATTCCGGTCTCAATTGTGGTTGTTAAGTGAGGACTACCTGTATAGTAGCCCTAGATGAACTGGAAGTCATGAGATCAGAGTAGAAAAATGAGGTCAAAGCCAGGGAACTGAGTCAAGAACAAGCCAAAAACAATTCATAATGCTGGGATATGTAAGATATAGGATCCAGGATCAATGGGGAAAAACCAACAACTACATTTTTGTTGCACTTCCCCTCTGGGAAGAGACGATGCTCAGGCTGAGAGCATTTCTGTCCAGCAACATGGAAGTGCTGATGTTCCGTGTGGAAGCAGGCAGAAAACCATGCCAGCTTGAAGAAGTGCTGACTGCATCTCCCACATCTACCTTGGCACGGATGCTGTCAGCCCTTCGAGGTAGTCCAGACAAGAAACCAAACCAGGAGTACTAACACTACCTTTATTGCAAGGTTACAGTCACTGAATCTTACAAGTCTGAAAGCACTTCTCCCCTCCCCTGCCTTTACTGTCGAGAGAACTAGGGAAGGTCCCTTCTGAGATGCTTCCCACACCCCCATTCCTTCTGTGGGCTTATCTGACTGTTCCCTAATCTGGGCCCTTCCTCCTCCTGTCTCCCAAGGTCATTCCCACAGCCCATTACAGATGCAAAGGAGGAGTTGTTTTCGCACTGAGGGCCCGATGGAGGAGATAGGTAGAGTGAGAATGTTTGTTGCCAGTTATAAGCAGAAGATCATCCGCTGTCAGTTCTCCGATTCCACGGTGTGATCCTTCAATACATAGCTTTCCAAACTGTGTGTCGGGACACATTAGTGCAGGGCTTTCCAAAGTGCCGCCGCTGGCGACACACCAGCGGCGGCGGCACGGGGGGGGCGTGCGGTGGCGCGCGTGCACGGTGGCGGCGCGAGGGGGCGTGTGGCGGCGCACGTGCACGGTGGCGGCACGGGGGGGCGTGCGGCGGCGTGCACGCACGGTGGCGGCGCAGGGGGGCATGCGGCGGCGCGCGCACGGTGGCGGCGCAGGGGGGCGTGCGGCGGCACGGGGGCGTGTGGCGGCGCACGTGTGCATGGCAGCCGCCGTGCACGCGCACGCCGCCGCTTCCGGGTGGTGTGGCGACACACCACGCTGTGTGTGGCGACACACTTTTGTGTCGCGACACACAGTTTGGAAAGCTCTGCGTTAGTGTGTCAGCTGCAGCGTCTGGGTGTGTCCTGGCTGCTGCTGCCTCCAAGCGCTGCCAGGATTCTCGTGCCTGCCTTGTGCCTTGCTGCCTCCGAACCTGCCCTGCCGGGATTCCGCGCAGGTCCTAGTGCCTGCCTTGTGCCCTGCTGCCTCCACACCTGCCCTGCCAGGATTCCGCGCAGGTCCTAGTGCCTGCCTTGTGCCCTGCTGCCTCCACACCTGCCCTGCCAGGATTCCGCGCATGTCCTAGTGCCTGCCTTGTGCCCTGCTGCCTCCAAACCTGCCCTGCCGGGATTCCGCGCAGGTCCTAGTGCCTGCCTTGTGCCCTGCTGCCTCCAAACCTGCCCTGCCGGGATTCCGCGCAGGTCCTAGTGCCTGCCTTGTGCCCGGCTGCCTCCAAACCTGCCCTGCCGGGATTCCGCGCAGGTCCTAGTGCCTGCCTTGTGCCCTGCTGCCTCCACACCTGCCCTGCCGGGATTCCGCGCAGGTCCTAGTGCCTGCCTTGTGCCCTGCTGCCTCCAAACCTGCCCTGCCGGGATTCCGCGCAGGTCCTAGTGCCTGCCTTGTGCCTTGCTGCCTCCAAACCTGCCCTGCCGGGATTCCGCGCAGGTCCTAGTGCCTGCCTTGTGCCCTGCTGTAAGAGTGTGTCGCGAAATAATGCATGTCTAAAAAGTGTGTCACCAACATGAAAAGTTAGGAAAACTCTGCTTCAATACATTGGAAAACCAGCACCAAGGAGCTGTCCTCCGCTGCTTCTCTCCATCCTATATTATCCGGCTACCCACGGCAAGAGGATTGCAGGAGACAGAAGGAATGTCTAACCTGCTTCCTGGTTCTCCCGCCACTCATGGCAAGAAGTACGGAAAGAGGAGAAGTGGGTCTTTTGCTATCCGTTCTGTGATTCATGGGGGATAGAATGTTGGTTTGACTCACAGAATGGGGAGGAGAATCCCAAACCATCACAGAAAAAATACATTCGAGTCCTCGGAAATTAGAAAGCATGAGAAATCAATTCCAAGCAACTCCACCTGGATTGGGTCAGGTATAAGTTGAAGTAGAGAAGTGTCAGGACTCCGACACAGTCCTGTCATCAAAGCAGGAAGCTATGTAGATTGGGGGGGGGGAGTAAAGACGCCATCGTGCAAGAGACACCCAGCCAGGAAGAAACCCATTGGCAACAACCTGTGCGATCGAAGTGCACATCCACAGAGCTGACTGTCTGAGACCCCAGCTACGTGACTGCAACATGAATACGAACCTTGGGGAGGGGCCAGGACTCTGGGGGGGGGAAATGCTTAAAACTGCCAACCTTTAGTATAGCAACTCATTCAAGTCTTTCTTTCGTGCTAACCTGCATGTACCGGAATAAACCTGTTACTTCTTGGCAACCTCGTGTCTGTGGGTTTGCTTAAGAGAACTGGCTATTTGGACATCGGAGCGGAGCATCGCACAAGAAGGGTTTGGACAAGATTCTGTTGCGATACCCTAATTGCTTTAAAGTACGTCCCAAAGCTCCTATCCCCTCCTGTTTCCCGACTTTTCCTGCCTCCAAGAACTGACGTGGAGTGGGTCATTATGGTGCCAGTTCTTACAGTACCAAAAGGATCCCCTTCCTGCCGTGGAGTGTTGGCTGAAGAAACCAAGGTGAGCAAAGAAGGACTCCTTTTGAAGCCCTGCTGAACATCTTGAGAACTTCCTTGGGTTACAGGAACAGCAGCACAGGACACTGTGAATTGCTTTGAAAAAGTCTGGGGACCACTTGTCGAACTTCCCTTGTAACCATATAAGCTAGAAATGGTTAGTCCAACCAATAAACCTCAAAGAGCTCTGATTCGTTGTTAGAAGAAACATTAAGGTTACGGTAGAAGAATTCCAGTAAGTACCCTACTTTCAATTTAAGGTAAAAGTAAAGGTTTTCCCCTGCACAGTCGTGTCCGACTCTAGGGGCCAGTGCTCATCTCCGTTTGTTAGCTGAAGAGCCAGCGCTGTCCGAAGATGCTTCCACGGTCATGTGGCCGCATGACGCGCGCGGAACGCTGTTACCATCCCACGGAAGTGGTACCTATTAATCTACTTGCATTTGCATGCTTTTGAATTGCTAGGTTGGCAAGAGCTGGGGCGAGTGTGGGAGCTCACTCCGTCACGCGGCGCTCGAGTCTTGAACCGCCGACCTTCCAATCGACAAGCCTGGCGTCTTAACCACTGAGCCATCGCGCCCCCTTACTTTCAATTTAGACCCCTTTATATAGGCAATATATACTATACTATACTATACTATACTATACTATACTATACTATACTATACTATACTATACTATACTATACTATACCCTACATGGCATGGGTCCAGGTTACCTGAGGAACCACCTCACCCCCGTTACATCGACCCATCCCACCCGGTCAGGCAGAGAGGGCATGTTGTGGTCCCTGTCCATGAGGGATTGCCAATTGGCAGGGTCCAGGAGGTGGGCCTTCTCTGCCATAGGCCCCGCCCTCTGGAACAACTTACCCCTGGAGGTAAGACAGGCCCCCACTCTCCTGGCCTTCCGGAAGGGGGTGAAGACGTGGTTATGCCATCTCGCTTGGGATGGGAGGGGGATAGCCATTCATGGGGGTGGCTAGCACCACTATCGTGCCAAGAATAACATCGTATGCCCATCTTGAATTTTTATATTTTATATTTTTGTATTTTTAGACTTGTGTGTGTGTGTGTGTGTGTGTGTGTATCTCTCTCTCTCTCTCTCTCTATCTATCTATCTATCTATCTATTATTGTAGTGTTTTTAATGACTGTTATTTTATTGTCTGTAAGCTGCCCAGAGTCGTCGTGTGCGAGATGGGCAGTAGAGAAATTTGTTAAATAAATAAATATATATATGAGAGCCAGTTTGGTGCAGCAGTTAAGGCACCAGGCTAGAAACTGGGAGACTGTGAGTTCTAGTCCTGCCTTGGGCACAAAGCCAGCTGGGTGACCTTGGGCCAGTCACACTCTCTCAGCCCTAGGAAGGAGGCAATGGCAAACCACTTCTGAAAAACCTTGCCATTCGTCCGAATGCTTTTTCAAGCTTGACCACCAAACCTGAACGACCTCTGAGGAGGAGGATTTATTCTTTATTTTTTTGGAAGGGATTTTTCTTTTGCTACCCTGCTGCCTCCTCCAAAGGCTCCCAGCCAGTTTACAGATCGGTTAAAAAGAAAACTAAAGGCGAGTTCAAATGTCAGCACAAGAGCAAAAGCCATGGGGTAGGAAGAGGAAGCGAGCAAGCTCTGGAACCAGTTCTTAAAGTTACAGATCTTGTAAGAACCAGCTGGAGTAGAAAGAGGCTGCCTAATCTGATGAAATGGCTATTGCAAGCAACTTTTGAAGCTGTGTACTGGTATGGGGAATATCCCCACATCCCCAAAATCTTTTGCTGCCTTGCTCCAGCTTAGGCCTTGCCAAGTGAGAAGGCGCCCTGTTACGCATTCCTCCCGGGATGTATTTTTAGATGGTTCCAATGTGCTTGTCACACATTCCTCAACTGCACTGATGTGGCCTGACAACAAAATAGAAAACATGCTGATCGCAGAGAGTGCGCCCTAAATAGAATTCCCCCACAGTTTGCTGCCCATGGTTTGGGCCCACTTGGGAAGAAAATTCGATGCAATCAGCTCTCCAGCAGCTGTATGGGTTTCACTGCTCCTATATGCAGATTCTGAGGATTTGCGTCTCCGCAGATCCTACCGACAACCCTTGGATATGGTGCATGAAAGGGAAAGTCTCTTCTGAGTTGAGTTATTTATTATTCATATTTATACCCCGCCTATCCCCTCCCTATCGGAG
This sequence comes from Charina bottae, assembly GCA_023362775.1. NCBI lineage: Eukaryota > Metazoa > Chordata > Lepidosauria > Squamata > Charinaidae > Charina > Charina bottae. Next base: position 5,616,163 of record JALMGJ010000037.1, on the reverse strand, counting down.
GACTCTAGGCGGCTTACAATATCCTTTTTATCTTTTCAGACACGCCAGCCATGTAAGGAATGACCAGGTTCTTCCGTTTACTCTGAGTCTCAGCCCTGTCTGTCGCTGTTACGACAGTGACAGACAGGGCTGAGACTCAGAGTAAACGGAAGAAAAGATAAAAAGGATATTTGGCAAACACCACATACCTGTATATTTCAAACCCACCAACACAGTGAGACAGAGGCTTGTACACCCCAAAGATCAAACTCCAAAACACAAGAAAAGCAATGTAGTGTATGCAATCCAGTGCAGTGAGGAGTGCTCTGAGCTCTACATTGGAGAAACCAAACAACCTTTGTACAGGAGGATGGCCCAACACAGGAGGAGCAACACCACAGGACCAGAGTCAGCAGTTTACCTTCATCTAAAGGAAAAAGGACACTCATTTGAGGACATTAATGTTCACATTTTAGACAGGGAAGATAAGTGGTTTGAAAGAGGGGTCAAGGAATCCATTTATGCCAACTTGGAAAATCCTTCTTTGAATAGAGGTGGGGGCCTCAGGCACAATCTTTCCCCTATTTTCCTTCCTGCTTTGTCTTCTGTGCCTAGGAAGATTAAGACCATTTCGCAATCTCAACAACAGCAAGGTAATCTTAACGATCCTCCTTTGGATGATAAAGGGACTTAAAAATAAACATCTCAAATAACCATGACCTAGCCCCAGGTGCAAGGTCACACAGCCACCCTAGAAACATATTTAAGGATTCCCTTACAAACTTTGCTCAGACTGAAGAAGCTTCTTGGATAAGGAGCGAAACGTTTCCACTGAGAAAATAGAAATCCAGTTGACATGATTCAAGCTACAGGTCCTGCTTAAAATGTTTTGTCCAGCTTAAAACATAAGGATGACTTGGTGGGCCCCCCATCCAACTTTTAACTAATAAGAAGATCCAACTTTGCTTTGTCTTTTGAGATCAGCCATAATCTATTGCAGGGGTCCCCAACCTTTTTGGCGCCAGGGACCGGTTTCAAAAGACGATTTTTCCGCAGACTGGGGGGGGGGGTGTTTCCAGGATTTCCAAGGGGCGGGGTTTGTGGGTGGGAGCCAATTGCGTGCACCAGGGGCGAGGTTTGCGGGCGGGAGCCAATCACAAGCACCGGGGGCAGGGTTTGTGGGCGGGAACCAATTGCGCAGAAGGGGGCAGGGTTTGCAGGCGGGAGCCCCACGGCCCAGTACGTAACACAGGGGTTGGGGACCCCTGATCTATTGGATCAGTGTTGCCTCTCCCTGTGTTCAATAGGGTTCAAAGGCAAAGAGAAAAGTAAAAATATCCTTAAACATAACTTCAGGGGCACAACCGTGCTGCAGGATGCTTTCTGCAGCCTTGGGACTTGCTCCTAATTCTGGCAGGGAAGGGGTGTGTGGGCTGCAATTCCCACCCCTGTTTCAAAAGGTGCTGGGTTGATGGAGTGGGGATGCTATATTCTGCTGCAAATCCACGCATTCTGAGCAAAATTTTGCAGTGGAGCAGCAGCATCCGCAGGGGAACAAACGGGTCAATCCAATGAAAACGGTGTTGAACAGTTGAAGTAGCTTTATGGGGCTAAACAGTTTGGGGAAGCCATCACAGCATTTTATAGGACTGAACTGTCTTACTTGCACCTGCTGAGTCTGTAGTACAGGGTTTCTCAACCAGAGTTCCGCGAGAGGTCACTAGGGGTTCCCTGGGAGATCACGATTTATTTAAAAAGTTATTTCAAATTTGGGCAACTTCACATTAAAGAGGTAACTTTCATCCTTTATTTTTTGTTTAAGGACACTGTTAATGCATATAGACAGGCCTACCCATGAAACGAATAGAATAATTTTGTAACTTCTGGCCTATATCTGAGCCTGAATGTGCAGGGGTTCCCCGAGGTCTGAAAAATATTTCAAGGGTTCCTCCAGAGTCAAAAGGTTGAGAAAGGCTGCTGTAGTAGGTGATTTTATTTTTGGTGGTGTTTTTCATGCATGGGGTGGGTCAAAATGTACAAGATCCAAGCCCCACCCTTTTTGTATGTGCATTGATTGCCTGGTTGTGGTGGCCATATTGACTTTTTTGACTCCCCTATGGACACCCCTGAAGGAGGGGGCCCTGGGGGGAGTCAGAAAGTTAAAGATGGGGCCATTGACCATGAGACTGGAGCCCTGATTTCCATGTGCTGCATGTAAAAATGGGCAGAGCTTTAATCTCACACTCACAGCTGCCATCTTGACAATTTTGAGCTAAAGATGCCCCTATTAAGAATGGAATTGAAAATAGAACGGTTGATATAATAATGTCTTTTTTCAAATCTACAGTGTGCCCACAGTTCTGGTCACTTTATCTTAAAAAGGATACTTAAAGGTAGGGAAAGTGCAAAAAACAGCAGCCAAACTAATAAAGCAGCTGGAAAAAGTTCCCCAGCCAAGAAGGATAACAGTGGTTGGGGCTTTAGCTTGCAATGAAGAAAACTAAGAGATGTGATAGCACGCTATAGCAGTGTTTCTCAACCTTGGCAACTTTAAGATGTGTGGACTTCAACTCCCAGAATTCCCCAGCCAGCCATGCTAGCTGGGGAATTCTGGGAGTTTAAGTCCACACATCTTAAAGTTGCTGAGGTTGAGAAACACTGCTCTATAAGATTATGCACGGCATAGGTAATGTGGAGGAAGAGAATCATGTATTGAAACTAAATGCAGGGAGTTCCCGACAGAAGGCAGGGTTTTGCACACTGTACACAACTAAACTGCGGAATTGTGCTGGTGTGGATGGCAGCCAGTTGGACGGTCTTAAAAGGGGAGGGGACAGGCTCTGAACTACTAATATATGATGCTTCTTGAACAACAGGCACAGGACTGAAATGCTGTTTGCTGAAAAGCAACTGCAGGAAGTTGCTAATAAGAATCCAGGGCTTGTGAACTCTCCAGATGGACTTCAACTCCCAGAATTCCCCACGGACTCCCATCAACCCCCATGGACTTGATGGGTCTAGGCCAGAGCTTTCCAAACTGTGTGTCGGGACATGTTAGCGTGTCGGCTGCACTGTCTGGGTGTGTCGTGGCTGCTGCTGCCTCCGAGCCCTGCCAGGATTCCATGCAGGTCCTAGTGCCTGCCTTGTGCCTGGCTGCCTCCAAACCTGCTGTGATTCCGCACAGGTCCTAGTGCCTGCCTTGTGCCTGGCTGCCTCCAAACCTGCTGTGATTCCACGCAGGTCCTAGTGCCTGCCTTGTGCCCAGCTGCCTCCAAACCTGCCCTGCCAGGATTCCACGTGGGTCCTAGTGCCTGCCTTGTGCCTGGCTGCCTCCAAACCTGCTATGATTCCGCACAGGTCCTAGTGCCTGCCTTGTGCCTGGCTGCCTCCAAACCTGCTGTGATTCCGCGCAAGTCCTAGTGCCTGCCTTGTGCCTGGCTGCCTCCAAACCTGCTGTGATTCCGCACAGGTCCTAGTGCCTGCTTTGTGCCCTGCTGTAAGAGTGTGTCGCGAAATGATGCATGTCTAAAAAGTGTGTCACCAACATGAAAAGTTTGGAAACTCTGGTCTAGGCCTTACACTCTTTCTTCTCTTGATCTTCTGAAGACCACTGTTGGCTTCAGGGTGCAATGCCTAAAGCAGGCATAGTTAGGACAAAAAATTGCCTAGGACCAGGACGAAGACAAAATGTGAATCAAATGAAACGTGAACTTCAAAAGACATCAAACTCACTAGACTTCATCTGATACACACTACCTATTAGATCATTTCCCCCTTTAGTATTAAACTTTGCAATTTGCTGGAAACTTTTGGAGGTGCTCTGAGGACAGTGTCCAAGGTGCCTGGGGTGGGGGCCAATGAGGCCTGAGCTTTTAGTCTGCGCAACTTCTCTTTAAAGACAAGGACAATTATTATTGCGGCTGACGCTTCTGTGGATGGGAGGCCTCGCCCCTCATCAATGCAAATTGCGTGCGGGTTGTTTTCTGACGCCAAGTAGCAATTTAGACCGAAGCACTGAAAATTTCCATCAAATGCCTGCCTTGCCCACGCCTGAATCATTTGTTCTGCACGCCGTTTTTTTCAGCTGAAGCCGCCTGGCAGTAGCTGCATCCATTTTCTAATTCATTGGCTTAGGGTGTATTTATTTAGCAACAGTCTTATGCAAACTGCAGGCAGAACCATTCTTTCAGATGCAAACCCACGAGATGCAGGCTGCAGGGCTGTGTTTATTGAAGAAATAGCCTCTCCGGACTCTTTTGGAAAGCAAGGGCAATGGGTCTAAAGTCTTCTCCACCTCTTCCTGAGTCATCAGAAAACAAGACTGCATGAGAGCCAGTTTGGTCTAGTGGTTAAGGTGCTGGGCTAGAAACCAGGAGACTGACAGTTCTAGTCCCGCCTTAGGCATGAAAGCCGGCTGGGTGACCTTGGGCCAGTCACTCTCTCAGCCCTAGGAAGGAGCCAATGGCAAACCAGGAGACCGAGAGTTCCAGTCCCGCCTTAGGCATGAAAGCCGGCTGGGGGACCTCGGGCCAGTCCCTGTCTCTCAGCCCTAGGAAGGAGCCAATGGCAAACCAGGAGACTGAGAGTTCTAGTCCTGCCTTAGGCAGGAAAGCCGGCTGGGTGACCTTGGGCCAGTCCCTGTCTCTCAGCCCTAGGGAGGAGCCAATGGCAAACCAGGAGACTGAGAGTTCCAGTCCCGCCTTAGGCATGAAAGCCGGCTGGGTGACCTTGGGCCAGTCCCTGTCTCTCAGCCCTAGGGAGGAGCCAATGGCAAACCAGGAGGCTGAGAGTTCTAGTCCCGCCTTAGGCATGAAAGCCGGCTGGGGGACCTCGGGCCAGTCACTCTCTTCAGCCCTAGGAAGGAGCCAATGGCAAACCAGGAGACTGAGAGTTCTAGTCCCGCCTTAGGCATGAAAGCCGGCTGGGTGACCTTGGGCCGGTCACTCTCTCTCAGCCCTAGGAAGGAGCCAATGGCAAACCAGGAGACTGACAGTTCTAGTCCCGCCTTAGGCATGAAAACCGGCTGGGGGACCTCGGGCCAGTCACTCTCTCTCAGCCCTAGGAAGGAGCCAATGGCAAACCAGGAGACTGAGAGTTCTAGTCCCGCCTTAGGCATGAAAGCCGGCTGGGGGACCTCGGGCCAGTCACTCTCTCTCAGCCCAACTCACCTCACAGGGGGGTTGTTGTGGGGAAAATAGGAGGAGGAAGGAGTATTAGGTATGTTCGCCACCTAGAGTTATTTATAAAAATAATAAAGGCGGGATAAAAATAAAAAAAATAAAATAAAAAATGAAAGCTGTGGTCCTCTCTGCCGTTCCCTACCCTGGCTTCCCCCCAAGATAAGGGGTGATAAAGATTTCGCACACCTTGAGGCTGCGCTTGGATGATGTTGGAACAAGAGGGAAAACACACCTTTGACAGCAGGACAGGTAAGGATGACTTACGCCTGTCTTGCTCACGGGCTGGGGATGAGATGAAGGCCACGTTATGGGAACGTGGCACCAAAAAAGAAGTTGTCGGTGCATGTGTGGGTTGTCGATAGGTGCAGTGGTGGAATGGTCTGTGGGCATGACCTTGGGAGACAGTAGGAAGAGCCGCAGACTAGACAAGAGTCCGATAAGAGGCAGCTGAGCCCTGAGAAGGAATGAGGGTGTGGCAAACATCTCAGAAGGGACCCTCCCTGGTTTCTTGGGCTGTAAAGGCCACGGGGGAGAAATGTACTCTCAGACTTGCAAGGTTCTGTTAATGTAGCCTTACAATAAAGTAGACTTAGTTCATCTGGGTGTGCTTCCTGTCTGGACTACCTCGCAAGGCTGACAAGTGGGGAAAGGCCCCTAGCGCCCCCTATTCATCCTTGAGTCAACAGATACTGGCGTGAATGTGTCACCCACATTGCTGGTCCTCTCCTGTCTCTGTTGCCCCCTTTCTCTGTCCCTGCCAGTCCCCTCTCTTCCCCCCAGGATAACGGGGACAAAGTCTGAGGGTGAGATTAATGCAACATCATGTTAAAGCTTTCTTTGGTAACTGATACTATCCAGACTGGAAATCGTGTACAGTGCTGTTTGAGAACTCATTCTTCAGAAGCACTCGTCTTTTATTTTGCTTTTTTGTTTCCTTGTTGCAATCAAGAGAACCATATTTGGATGTCGACACTGAACCGATCGAAGGGTGATTAGCAGCAATGCAACGTTATTAAAGAAGAAAAGAGCGAAATGTGAATACTTTTGTAGGGAGACATATTACAATCCAGGCTTAACAACCAATTAAACCTATCCCAGCCAAACCATGATAGTGCCAATTATTTTCTATTAAATCAATTAATCCCAAAGAAATATGAAGCAGCCAGGATGGCGTCAGACTGGGAGACCTAAATTCAGGCCCCCATCAGCTGTGGATGCTGACGGGGTGTCTTTGGGTCAGCCTACCTACCATGCAGGGTTGTTGTAGGGAAATATTGGGGGATCAAGGGCTATGTATGCTGCTTTTTGCAGCTGGAGGAAAAGCGAGTGATTGATCAAACAACTTAATTAATAAATATGAAGGTTCTTGACTGAATTTCTTCCAAAGGGTAATCAATACCATTCCAATGAAAGATGATTTTATGCCAGCATATAAGCAAAGGGGTCTGGAAACTGGGTAAGGGGGTGGGGGTGGGGGGTGGGAGCAATCAATTAAAGCAGCAATGAACTGTTGTGCTGCAAGCTCCGCCCCCTTTCACCCCCATGTGTGAAAGGGGTGGAGCTTGTGCCAGAATGGCATGACACAGCTTGCGTCATTCTGCTGAAAGTCCCTGATCCTTGGACGCCTTTACCCAGAAGCAGTTAATGTGCGGACCAATTTTGTCCATTGCATCTAAAGTCTGTTAAATGGAGGGTCCGCTAAATTGAAGATTTACTATATTTACATTAAAAAAAAAAAAAGAACTTACAATTCGGGGGATGTATACGTCAAATATCATGGAAAATTTACAAGCTTCAAAAGGAAAAAAAGCTTCATAATTCACAACACTTCTGCAATGATCTCATGACCTGTATGATGTCAAAGTGGCTTTTGTCAGATGCGTAGGACTCAACTCCACATTCTGAACCAGGGACCTTTGCATTTGATGCTAACTCTGATTCTACTTGTCTTTCTTTCTTTCTTTCTTTCTTTCTTTCTTTCTTTCTTTCTTTCTTTCTTTCTTTCTTTCTTTCTTTCTCTTTTTCTC